>VZTR01027598.1:80242-95242 GCA_013400775.1 Chaetops frenatus | reverse complement strand
TGAAAGGAAGAAACATTTTTAATAACTTACACTCCAGATATGAGATCCCCAAGTTATTACAAATTATAAGGTTAAGACCTCTTGAAAGAATCCTAGCTAGTTAAATATTTAAAACTCCTGGGTGAGAACACATGCACTAATGAGCTTCAGGCTACTAAATACCAGAATCTAGGGGGAGACATCTTGTTTAATATTAGAAAGTATTAGTGAGTATAAACTGGCCATAAGAAGTGTTTAATTAGGAATTATATTGATATGGGGAAAGCACAGAGAGAAACAGATTACCAAATCTAGTGTTTATCACTGTTAAAAACTGGATTTATCTGTGCAGGAAGAGAAACAAATAAAAGCAGCCAGGGGAGACACAGTATCCTGACCCTCCCAGCAGCCCTCTCCACAGCCTTGGGGGACTTGCTGGATACCTCAGACTGAATGTGGATGGATATTCCTACTGAGAATTCCTTTTGACATCCATCAGGTAGCAAGTTGCCTTAGACTTTTGATCAGTATTACAAATTTAATAATTGTTGTTGGGTGAAAACTGTGATGCAAATGCTAGACTAGTACACGTCTTGCAATTCTCTAAACCCCCCCAAAAAAGTCATAGATCTTTGAATCTCTTCCCTTGTCATCTTTCAATTCAGAATTTTAGGATTGTAGGAAACCTGTTAATTGCAGCTCAACCTGTTAAGTTGCTATCATAGGAAGAATAGAAATGTTGCAATTCAGATGGTAAGTGAAGAAGAGAGTCAGGATTGACAGTAGAAATTGGCTTGACATGATTAAGCACCAAATAATATTAAGTCTTGTCACACAAATATTGTGGGAGAAGGCTTGCTGCATTGTGTGCACACACATGTATTTTATGTAAAATAGCCTCAGTCTGTCTCCTCTCTGAAACAGGGAGTGTGAGTGGGTAAACAGCTCATAGCAACAGATGAAAGCTGACAAAGTTCAGACTCCCAGTTCAAAGGTTTCAGCAGTATGTGAAATGACAATCTCAGGTTATTTGTGTTTCCAAGCTCCTGTGTATTTGAATTGTTTGCTCATCTATGGAGGCTTGCCATTATCTTATTCCTGGTTGTGTTCATCAGCTGAGCAAGCTGCCTGGCTGCAGACACATTTCACAAGAAAACTTAGTAAAGCCTCATAACACCCTGTCTCTGCCCCCAAGACTCTCACAAATACTTTATTTTAATTGTTGAGGATAAATTACAGCAACAAAAAGCAACCATCCTGTTCACTCCATGTGCATCTCCTGCTGCTTGGTCAGCACAGGTCCACTGTTCCATTTTTAAATCAAATTATGCTTGTGATAATATTGTCTTGAGCTTACAGTTGCTGACATGGATATTGACAAAGGCTTAGCCAGTATTTTAATAAGAAAACAAAATACAGGAAATACTCTAGAGTTTCCAGGTGGATCATTAACAAGACGCCTTGGAGGGCTGAGACTGCCAGCCAGCACAGGGAATGCATCACAGTTCGTCATACAACTTAAACTTCTTTTGACATCTAGTTATGTCGAAATGTGACTGATCACCTAGGGGTCCAGGCTCCTGTGAGGGAAAAGTTCACTGACAGACAGCGAACGAAGCTGATCTTAAATGAGAATCAAGAGAAAGCAGCATTCCAGCGTCTGACAGTCTGCAGCTGCTACCTGGGTCTGCCTAACGAAGACGAGCCTGCTCTGCTGAACAGTTATATTAGCATCTGTATGCTTCTGTCTCATTATCACACATCTGCCCACCTTTATTCGAATGAAGCTTCTTCTGATCTGACAGCTCAGGCATTGTCAGTGCATAGATATTATGGGAGCTGGGTACAGCAGCTTAGGGTGTTAGCTTTTATTTTCTAAAGACTGTTGTACAGTTTGACAGTATAATGCCACAGAGGTAAAGAAGATAATTAACATATTGGGCAGTTTCTAAACAAAGCTGAGACAGTTATACTGGCAAAAGTGCTGCTGCTGGAGCAGTATTGTTTGCACTCTAGAAACATCAAAGGCTTGCAAGATCTGCCTTTATAAAAAAGAGAACAGGTACGGCATGGTCCCCACACCGCAAATAGGAAGTTTTGGGGGACTGAGCCCAGACCTAAAACTGCAAAACCTTTGGTGCTTGAGGAGCTTGTCATGTGCGTTCAAACCTCCACTTGCTCAGTGGCAAATTATCTCCAGCTTTTGAGAAGACATGAAAAAGTCTGTGTGGAGAGAAGGCTGTGGGTCTTTTCCCTTTCTTGAATTTATTTTTACCCCACAGCACAAAGCTAAGCACTCATGAGCTTCACAGGGCTCATATTTGGATGGAGCTTTAAGCCTTCTAAGTTAGAGATCAAATGTGGGATTTTCTGGAAATGCCAAAAAGGCATATGACAGAGGTTTTGTCATTTGCTCAGTAATATACTAGAAAGGCTTGTTAAAAAAAACACAACCAGCCAACCAAAGGAGGAAATAATATTTTGAGCCCACAATGTAGATGGACTGAGATTTGATGAGCGAGGAAAGGAATGTTCATATTCTCTTCTGCAGATCTGAGAAAAGAAATGTAGTACTGCTGTGGATTACTACACAGCTTGTCTTCAGTTTTCACCAGGTCTTAGAGTCTGTATAAAATATTGGACAGTGCTGGAATTGAATGGCAACTAGACTTCATAAATATTTTGGATATGAAGCATTTAAGAAATATATAGCCTCTGAAAGTTTTCATTCTTCTTTACATTTTTGAGGAAAATAGTGAACGGGACACACTGCAACAAGATCATCCCTGAAATCACTGTCCCTCTGAGCCTTGGTTTATGTTTTAAATGGCATAAATAATAACTCAGGACCCCCCTGCCCATAAGCAATGTTGTAGCCAAAAACCAGATCTGCAGCTGGTTTGGATGAGCTGCTCATTTAAAGCCAAAATAGTGTTCCCTGTTCCTCTGTCAGTAAGCAGATTTACCCTGCTGAGAATCCAGACCTAAATTTCTAAGAATTTACGGACTTTCCTCATTTCATTCATGGCTTTCAGTTCACTGCTTTTTCTTTGTTCTTGAGAGCACAGGGTTACACAAGTTAATGTTGAAATTACTGCTATTTTGCAACAACGCATTCAAAGTCATTTCAGCATCTGCGCTGATAAAGTGAGAACAGCTCATCCAGATTGGCCTCCAGGACCTGCACTCACCATTGCGAAGTTTGAATATAGAATTAGATTCGCTTAAAAAAAAAAAAGAGGGGGGAAAAAGGAAAAGAAAAGATAAATCCATTGTCATTCATTCTAAAGAGGCATTACAGACTGCCGACACTGTACAGAAAAATAGGAGATGTTGACCTTTTTATTATAGACTTTTCTGTGCTGTTGCCCTCCTGTCGGAGGTGCCTCCCCCCGCAGCCGCGCACCCCCGCACGCACCCGCACACACGCGCGCCCGCTCTTCAGCTCTGTGTTATCTCAAATAATTACCCTGCGCTTCTGGCTGTCCCCTGTGACTTCTGCTGCTAAAAAAGCTACTCATTGTCGGTGAGTGAAGAGGGATTTCAAACCTGCTTCTTGTGGCCCAGCAACAGCTCTTAATTAACCACTCAGGTATTGAGCCGCCTCCTCGCCCGGCTCCCATCCATATGGCAGGAACATGTCCACAGCGATAATCACTGAAGGAAATATTGCATCAAAAAAAGGGCTCGCAGAACAGAAAGCTCCTGCAAATTATTTTTAATGATTCTCCTCTTGTGAGCCGGATTATTTGTTATTTCAAGCGGCGCCAGGAAAGGGGCTGTGCTGGGGACAGGCCTGTCCTCAGCTCGCTGTGCCCTGCAGCCGGGCAGAGCCCCATCCTCAGCCGTGCCACCGAGCGGCCACCCGGGCTGCCAGAGCAGCCCCTT
The DNA here is from genome assembly GCA_013400775.1 of Chaetops frenatus. Lineage (NCBI taxonomy): Eukaryota > Metazoa > Chordata > Aves > Passeriformes > Picathartidae > Chaetops > Chaetops frenatus. The sequence continues at coordinate 91,375 of VZTR01027598.1, read as the reverse complement.
CCGGCAGCCTAAAGAGCTCTCCTTCCCTACGATATTGATAATCCTTTGTTTCTACTGCCACTCGCTTTTCCACACGCTGGATGTGCATGTTTCCTGTGAGAAAGGCACTTGAAAAAACTTGCAGGCTTGACACGGACCCACACTTTTGGCTTCCCCCTTGGTTTATAGTAAAGAAAACAGTGATTTGAGTTTATAAACCTAATTAAAAATGAAGTTGCTTTTACATTTTAAAACCTCGCGTATACCAGCATACTGTGTCAAAAGATATTATGTATGATTTTACTTTGTGACAGAAACCATTACATTTAAAAATTCATTACAGCAAGGTTAGTTAGACACATGATGGATGCAGCTTTAATCCTGCCATATATTATTACAGTTAAAATGTAAATGATGAAAAATATTTTGTGCTTATCAGCATTTATGTGGAAATGTGTTTTACAGTGATATATGGTGTTATATTTCTATTATTATCATGAGAAAGAATGAAATACAAAAAGACTAAGTGTTTATTAAAACATGGTTACTTGTGATAAAATATTCTTGTTGTACATGACTTTAAACATATTTACCAAGGGCATTTGTCCAAAACAGCTGTGAAATGTGTTTGCCATGCAAATCATTCTTTGTAATTTTTTCCCCTCTGTTATACCGACTATAGCTTTTTAATAGCCTAATGTTTAAGCTATGTAAATATATTTTTATTATTTTTCATTTCAGATGGGGGGAGACGGGGGCTGGCTCTGTTTACTCACATGCATGTATTCAAATAGATGGAAGCATACACAAAAAGATACACAGAAAACTGATCCTAGCAAAAATCCCTTTCACATTCTATCTCCTCTTGTTTCAGCCTCTCAAAGCCAACCTTGATCAGAGGGAGCTGAGCTCTTTGCCAGCACAGCTTGGCACGTGCTGATCTCTGAGCACTCGTGTGGTCCTGCTGATGAGGGAGTGAGTTAACACCTCACACAACCGAACCCTTACTCAGCCTTGTTCTACATCCTCCTCCTCACACATGGGGAGTGCATCATTGCATGGGAGATTCATGCCCTGGCCAGGAAACTGAATTTGTCTTTTTTTCCCCAAGGAAAGTGAGCTCTCAGTTGAGCCTGTGCTTTAGAAGAGCCCTGCCAAGTAAATCTGTACAGAGCTGTCCTAATTTGAAAGGTAGTGAGTTTTGAGGTCAATATTGCATGTTGCAAATTCCTAGGTTAAGTAAGTTTTTTAAGAAATTTTACTCCAACAATGACCTTTCTAGAAAGGTTTCTGTCACTAAGGGCCTGGTCTCCACAGGCAAAATCCAGTATAATCTTGAATAGAACAATACAAAGGCGTAAAAGCCATTAAGTGACTTGCCCAGCATCCCACAGGAAGTCTGTGACAGAAAAGAAAATAAAAATGTGAAGGCCCTGAAACTTAGGAATTTAACCATTCTATCTGTGCATTCCCACATGTGCTCTGTACACTGGGTTTCCAGTGTGTTTTGGGTTTGTTCTCTTGGTCCTTCCAGTGACCCTGGCTGACCGCTGTGTTATTCCAGTATTAATGATGATGACCCAGAAGTTATTGTCTTACACCCCACATTACCCCAACTTGCTGTTGCTTCCACTATGTTCCCACTATTTATTTTCTAGATGTATCTACTCCAAGTTCATGCTGTTAGTTTTCTTACTTTCTATGCAGCTTATAATTAAGAAAACAATAGAGTCAATGAACGAGTAAATCATATGGTTTCCATATTGTTCCTGTAATTCTTTCAGTTTATATTGCTATCTCTTAAAAAAATTCATTTGAATTTGGCATGATTCAGTAACCAGGCTGAGATTGCTTCTAGTTATATGAAGCTGAGCCCATTTCTAACAAGTCAAACAAGCTTCCTAAAAAAAAGAACAAAGTAAATCAAAATATTTGTGATCAGGAGCATATATGTCCCTCAGTCCTCAATGCCTGTCTTTTAATATGAGCAGAAGCAGTAGACGTGGTGCTTGTAGTTCACTAAAGTGGCTATTTCCTTATAACCTTCCTCTTGTAACAATGTTTATTCAGTTATCAGGGAAGAAATATCATTTGTCCGTGCAGCTACAATTACCCAATTTGTTGTATAAATTATTACTTTTTTTTCCTCATCTCGTGCTGATGACAGAATCATTTAATAGACTTTCAGTTGCTCAAGCTTGAAAATTGGTTCCACATTCTCTCTTTTTTTAGTTTTCCTCCCCAGGGTAAGCGCAACGTGTTCTAAATACAATTTCCATCCCCCCCTCCCTTTTTTTTTTTTAAACATCTGCTTGTATGAGGATGTTGTTGTGTACATTAGCACGGCACAGTTTAGCACCCTTTAGCACTACCTTCGGCTCTTGGCTTCCTCATTCCCGGGGCCAATCATAATATATCAGGAACTGTAGATATTTCCTATCTCAGCACTCTCCATAACTCTTCTGCTCAGCTGTCTGAAGCTGTTTTCTTTAGGAAGTCCAAAGCAAGGGGGGCTGGTTGGCCTGGCAGCAGTCCTATTTGTAAGAATAAACGCTCTTCCCCGCACACCTTTGGAGCTTTGTCATGTAGGGGTCACATCCGTTTAAATTAACAGCTACTGTGCCCGTGGCAGAACACGGACACCTAACCTTTACTGTCCCCTCTACCCTTTTGTTTGAAGTGATCCAACCCACTCCGAGGAATTTCTCCAAAGCTAAGGTTGCAGGATGTGCAACTGTGTCTTTGCCACATTGTTCATTAGGAAGGCAAAAGCCGGCTACTGTCACATGTACTGGATTTTTTTGTGTGTGTGTGTGACATGTTTACTTGTTTATTTAAAATAAACATTTGCTTTTAAATTTTTTCCTCCCCTGCTGTTGCTGCTGAAATAAATGCCAGTCAGGCTTGTTTGCTTAATATAGGAGTTGCTGTGTGGTTGGAGGAAGAAATGATGTATGGAGCAGCCATCTCATTCCCAGCCTGTGCTCGAAGGGCTTTTCTTAGAAGTAATTCCAGTGCTGCTTCCGTGACTCTGGAGATGTCACAGAGTTACTTTCTGCCCACTCATGAGTTAACTGGTTGCCTATGAAATCTATTTATTTCAGTTTTAAGCCTAAGAATATTTGCTGAAAGCGGGATTATCACTCTGTAGACCACCAACAGCTGTTGAAAAGCAGGGCATAAAACTTTGTTTATGTCTTTAATAACCCACTTAATGACGGAGCAAGCACATTATTCATAATAAAATAGGCTGGCATAACCTTACTCTAGTGCATGGTGTCAGGGAATTAAGAAACATCTGTTATGCCATAAAATAACATTGTATATACTATGTACATTAAAAACATGTGTACACGCATATGTATATTATATACATTATTTAAAATGTCTCAGTGGAATTCTACCCTTTTTAATTACATTTAGAAAAGAGCGAAATGGTTAAATGAGGGTATTTTTGCTTCTGAATTTTATATGTAGTTGGTGTCTGTGGCTAATATAGAGGCAAGGGAGAGGACACACTATCAGAGAGCATTTAAGACTTAAAGGTAAAGTTTCAAGTATTGAAATTGGGGTTCAAGATCTATTTTTAGCCTCCAAATAAGTGACCTAATTTTCTGAACCACAAAACATTTGTGGGTTCTTAACTTGATGAGAGTGTTGGTTGCTCAGCAACTCTGAAAACCCAGACCAGTGTTTCAGTGCCTAAATGCAGATTTTTATTTACAGTGGAGGCATCTGAATTTACAGCTTTTATCCACAGCAGTTACAGGCATTGCTCCTGCCCTCAGAATGGAAACCCCACTGTGCTGCTGCTGCACATGCACAGGGAGTCACTGCCTCTGCTTTGGGGAGCTTGGAGCAGCAGAGACCAGCTCTTCCCTTCCCTCTCCCTGCAGCTGGGATGCTGGGGGTAGAGGGGGAATCCTTCTCCCTGGAACAGACTGAGCACCGTGGCTCCCAACCAGCAAAGCATGCAAACATGTCTTTAAATTTCAGCGTGTGAGATGTAAGTGGAACTACTTGCATCTTAAAATTAAATACATGTTTCACTAGATCTGGCCAGATGGTTTTACATGCTCAAAAGTGACATTTACAAGGTCACATAGGAAATATATGACAGAGTCAGGAACTGAAACCAGATCTCCCAAGTGCCAACCTTGTGCCTTAATTTTGCACCCATCCTATTTTTTTCCTGTAATGACATATTTCTCTCAATGCAAACAAAAAAAATGAAAAAAGATAATCCAATAAGGAGATAATTAACTTGTGAAGTTTTGTATATCTGTGGTTTGGCTTTTTTTTTCCCAAAAAAGGGTTGAATATCCCAGTACCACTGTTTCAGAGATTAGCACTTAAAGTTTTCCAGAAAAACATGTATTTTTATTCACTTAAAACCAAATTTTCTTCTATCTTTCAAAAATGTAAGCAATCTATTTTCATTCTGTAGGTGGCCCACCAAATAAAAAAAGTTATAAGTTAATAAAATTTCTATTCAGATTTATATGAACTGAATGAACTCCCCCAGTATCTGAATGTTAATCTGTTGGAAAATAGCTGCTGTGGTACTGGAATAACTCAACATCACACAGCAGGGCACACTAACAGTAGTTCTCTCATTGACATTTTCCCCACAAGTGCCAAAATAAACATAGGAAACTACTATGGGGAAAAGGCCCAATGAACTACTGGAATGGCAACTGTGATAAATTGAAGGCGGTTTCTTCAGAGTCACCTAAATCTCTGATTTCACTAATGTGTATATTTTTCTTAGTAGTCCTATCCTTGTGAATTATCTCAAATGCATTTAGTTTAGTCTGTCTTTGCTAGCTCTGGTCTTGGCATACAACCACACTCTGTGCAATCTCTCATTCTGCCTCAGGTTGGAGTGTCTTTAACCTTTCTGTCCTTCCCCAACTCCCGTCCAGACCTCAGCACCATGAGAAAGTACTCTAGATTAAATACTTTTTTCTAATTAATATTTATTGACCAAAGTCTTACTCTGTGTATGAAAAGGAAGGAAACAACATTCTCACCTTCACATAGGACCCTACTATTAGCCCAGCTAAATGCTAAAACCTAAACTATGAACATGACAGAGTAGGTTTTATGTAGTGACCTCTTTTTTTGGCTGTCTGGGCTCTGTATTTCATTTTTGGATCAAATTTACTTCTATTGATAGAATTTACTTATCTGTGACCAGTTTGCAAAAACTCTTAAAAGCTAGTATAATTAAAGTAATATTCATTTAAGTGAACTCACCCAGCCATCTGTAGGGTCTGAGGCACAGACTTCAATTGTTCTCCTTGAGGGTATTTAAAATGTCATTGCTTCAACTGTCCGGCTCCCCCAGACCTGAGCAGGGGCCTGTGGCCAAGACACTGCAACCTGTGAGCTGGGAGGACAGAGCCTGCAAGTACTAGAGATTTAGTCTACACATAGAACTATTTCTTTTCTCACTTGTGTCAAACTGAAAGAAATTGAAACGTAGAATCTTCCCAAAACAACCTCCTCTAACTTGTTGTGCTGGTTTCTCCCTCAGCAAAGACCAGCTTGTCCTGTTATGAGCATTAAGGATCCCTGCAGAACAGTATAATACAGCTCCCTTCCAAGGTGTGCTTAACACCAGTTTGCCACTCCTCAGAGCAGACACACCTCTTCACTGGCTCAATTTGTTAATAAGGTATGCATCTGTGTTTCTCTGGGGTCTTTGGGTGGGGCTTTTTTTTTTTTTTTTTTTTTTTTTAACTGAACCTGAGCTACACTATGTAAGGGACTAGAGCAATTGTCCTGTCTGGGGAAGGTGTTGCTCCTTCTCCACCAGCAGCAGACACTTATGAAAGAGACCAGAAAATGGTGTCTAGATGCTGCTGCTTCTATAGGACAACTTCCCAGCTTCTTGCACTCAGCAGCTACAATTCCCTGAGCCAGGGCTGTTATCCTGATTATATTTTATAGTCTCTGATAGATTTTCCCTCACTTCCCCATCCATGGCTTTGCATAATCAGTTTTTAAGGCCATATAAACTTTTGATATCCACAACATCCAGGAGCATTGAATTCCATAGTTTCACTCTGTGTTATGCGAACATACACTGAGTGCTTAAATTCTTGTTCCAAATAATTATTTCCATGACACTCTTGATTTTATAAACCTTTTCTGTACCCACTTTTTGTCATCTGCACTTTCTTCAGGCTGTGGAATCATCAGGTGCTCCTCAGAAGCAGTCCTCTATCTTTAAATGGTGCTAAATCTCTACCAGTAACATAACAAACAGCATTTACTTTTGGCATAAAATGGGCACACACTGCTACCCTCAATGATACACAACACAAGCTTGAGAAATACCAGTAAAAGCAGAAATATAAAAAGCAGATCAAAATCCAACACCCTTCAAATGGTAAGGAATACAGAGCTGAGACAAAGATAGTGGTGTCTTCCTGAATTCCCCACATAGAGGAATCTCCAGAAACCCAGAACAGGGCTGTAGAAGGGTTCCCTTCCCGTGTGTTCCCCTGTCTGGTAAATTGGGTTCAAGGCTCTTTAAATATCACGTGGAGAAAATCTTGGGAGTAAAATGAAGACCTAAATATGCAATCAATCACACACAAGTGGTTGAATTGCAAACTTTAAAACATTAACATGCTAAATTTTATGTGGTTCTAACCAGCTCCTTTATTTGGGGGCTCCCTGTTTCCTGCATACTGGGAGCTGGAAAGCTAATGCCAGTGAAAGCACCTATCACAGCTTATTACAGAGGGTAAACAGCCAACGTTATTAGTAGATGAGTGGGAAAGGTAGATCAATATAAGGAAATACTGCTTTCATTCACTATTCCCTTTGTCACTGCCGGACCTCAGAATTTTTCAGTTCATTGATGTCAGTAAGGATTTACTTCCCTGCCCAAGGAGCTGAGGCCAGGTTATTCCCAGGCTGCAGCAGATACTGATTGGCATGTAAGCTGGCTTGGGCAGCTGGGTAAGAAAATAAAATTTAGGTTTACAGCAACTTAAATACTGCTTGTGTTTATAATGTCCACATTGGTATTAGGCAACTTGGCAATAGAAGTGGCCAAAACATGTCTCCTTTCACAGCCATGCTTGGTGAATACACCAGGTTGGTTAGACAGAGGGGCATAGTGTTTCCATTAGCTGACTAAACACCTAGCTCAGGCCAAGTCTGGAAACATTTTTTTCACAGGGCTGCTCAGGGGTTAAACTCTGTTTAACATATTCACTCCCCTACTAACATGCCGTTCTTTCATTTGCAGAGCAGCTTCCTCCCCAGCAGCACCTAGAGCCTTTCCTTGCATACCCCCATGCTCCAATGCCCTCAGCAAGCTGCGGTTTACACCACACACACCTTCTCATCACTGTTATCACCGATGGTTTCCTCAATGGAAGTAATCATTCACATTATAACTGTTGCCAAAACCCTCTGGCACCAGAAGTGCTCTTGGAATGAAAGCCTGAAGGCATGCAAGAGCCTGAGAGCTGTAGCTGCAGCCCAGCCAGTCAGCGAGCCGGGGCTCAACCGCATCGGGGAAAGGCACAAGACTTCCCTCAGACAAATTACACTTTGCTTTATGTGCACACGTAGAGACACATTTTGTGTTCAGTATCAACCAGAGGTAGGTGCCTAGATCTGCCTCGTCCTTGCAGACAGGTTCAGCTGTGTGTCAAGACACATTTTTAAATGTATTTATACACGGGAATGTGTGTGTGTGTGTGTGTGCTAATCTTTGCTCAGGGTATGTACACCTGGAGGACCTCACTCCCTAGGTGGAGATTAGGAGTTCTCCACAGTTCAAGTTATAAGCAAAGATAGTCAAAAATAAAGACTTTCTTCTCATCAGTGATATGACATTATCCACCTAGTCACAGAATAAGATACAGCAGCTTAGTCTGAGTTTAAAACTGTCACAGTTCAACAACAGTCATTTGACTCGCCTGGAATCTGCTCAGTGCTTTCATCTTCTCCAGGCAACCAAGCTGAGGGGCATTCCTGAAGTACCTGGCAGCTGGCACGTGAGGAATTCTTATTGTGGGGGTGCAGTTTATTTGAGTGGGCACATGTGAGTGCAATCACCACATTCTGATTTCAAAGATAATTCTAAATGTTCATAGGTTTGGCATTTTTAGTGAGTTAAACTAACTGCATCTGTTATTTTTGTACCGTTGAATTGTGTAACTTGATTGCCTGACACAGTATCAGGAGTGTGAGGTACTTTATGGGTCATGGCTCAGCTGAATTTTATGCATAAAAATTTCCCCATTTTTGTTCAGGAGATAATAGTTCTTCTGGGCAACACTCATCAAGTCAAGTCTGGAAAAAAGAATGCAAAATGCAGCCAGACATCTCCAAAAGAGACTGTTTGTGCCTTGCAATGAAGCAGAAGGAAAGTAAAATCCTATCCCAGTTCCTCTGGAGAGGAGCCACCCATCCCCACACCAAGACCTTTAGCCACAGCCCAGGTGCATGATTCCTTGCCCTGATATCTCAGGGCAGCATCCCTGTGTGGAGGTGGCTCTCCTGTGCCCTGACTGGACCCTCAGGCACTGTGCAGTGGGTGCCCACCCCCGGCAGGGTGCAGGTGAGCAGCCCAGCAGGTACCAGCAGGCACCTGCACACACCCCTGGGCACCATCTCCTCTCCCCAGGAGTCCCCACAGAACTGGGGGGCTGCACACTCCCAGGCAGGCAGCGACCTTGGAACAGGGCTTGGCTCCAGGAGGGTTTGGGGCAGAGTGGCACACCATAAAACTGTGCATCAGCAAAGACAGCCCAGCTCCTTGTTAGTGCTGGAAAATGCTCCGCAGCATCCAAACCCTGCAGTGCTCCAAGCTGCTGCTGACGGGCCAGCTAATTGTCAGCATGCCACTGCCTCTGCTCCCTGTGTGGTCCTGCAGAGAGCCATCGTGATGGCTGCCAGTAATGAGGAAAACTGGTGTGGTTTTGTTTTGTTTCCTTTTAAATAAACTTGCAGTCCTTAATCTAGCAGGCTGGAGTCCAGATTTGACAGCCCTGTGAGTAACGAGGTGCAAGGAAAGACAGGATGTAGAATTAGGAGGTCAGGGCTGAAGGTTGCCCCAAATTTGATCTCTAGACTGGACATGTCACATCTCTTCCCCACCCCTTCTCCTCTTCAACCTCCCCCTTGCCATCATCCTTAGACAGAGGGCATAGGTGCTCACTTACTAGGGCAATGGCCTGCCCAGCATGCAGGGGAGCTGCAGGGAGGGAGATCCACTGGGCAATTTCCCACTGGTCCAGCAGGCCCTGTCTGGGGCATCTCACAAGGTGTTCAGGCTGAGGCACCTGGAGCTGCCCACAGCTCTGCCCCAGGCACCTTGCACCCACCCCTTTCTCATCTCACCTTGAGGAGAAGCATCGAGCTGTGGTTCAGCTTGTTCAGATGCACACACAGGAGTGATAGATGCATATCTGTAGAGATCTATACAGGCTGAGGGATAATTACAAATACTACATCATTTAAAAAACAGCAATGTATCTTCAAAATAAAGGTAAAATATTCTTCTATATCTGTTCCTATTTTACCCACACTTTCTCCTCTCCTCTGTGTCTCCCTTCCCATCCAGCTGATCAGGTGACTAATTTTCTTCACCTGCAAACTGCATTTTTTTTTTCTACTGTCTACTAGAAAAACATAACACCAACCCAAAGTGTTTGTTTTCATGAGGCTGGTACATTGCACATTTGTTTTCTGCAACGAGAGTGGGTTAGTTTGCCTTCACTTCTATTTAATATTCTGTATCTTGACTATTTACAATTGTAGCACTGTGGAGCAGGGAATTCTTATGGATCAGTGCATCAGAGGTGGACCACAACCCAACTGGCAGGGGTTTGATGTTGGTTTGTTGGTTCCTATGTGTTGTTGCCCAAAACATGAGCTCTAACCTTTCATTTGCCAAGCTCCTGAGCTCTGACCTCACACCACAGTTATGTACTATCTTAACACAGGAAAGTAGGCAAACACTAAATGTAATTAAGAGGCCTATTTTATATAGCAGAATAACCCCTGGCAGAGCACACCAAGCTTGTCCAACATCCCTTTCTGTCCAGCAGAACTGCCCTGGAGCTCATGGCCCTGCACCCACCAGCTGCCCTGCACAGCCACATCAGCCCGTGGGCTTGGCTGTGGGTGCCAGGGACAGGGCAGAGCCTCTGCCACTGCTGCTTCCTTTGCTGCAGCTCTGCTAGTGAGTGCTTGCAGAGAACCCCTTCAGCTTCCAGATAAAGAGGTTCAGGTAGCAAAAGGCAAATCAAGTTCACCCAATGTCTCTGGTGATATTTTGTGTAATGTTGCTGCACATAGCATTGGCAAAGTTTGTGGCCATGGCTGAATTACAGCCACACATGCGCTAAACTGGCATTTATTTATCGTCTAAAATTTTTGGCAGCAAATAAGAACACGCACTGATTAAAATTTAAGTGTTATCTCAACTAGTTCAAGGCCCTCTCATCAGCTCACCTTGGCTCAGGTGTCCCTCTGCTTGCCAATAGTCTTTAACATGCACCAAGGAAAAGAATATAGTCAGCAAATCCTGCCGTTTCCATGGTGACCACAGGTGGCCCCGTGCTCGCCTCCTCTAGAGATGAACAGATAAAAGGTCATTGGTATTGATGGCATGGGGGAGAAATTAGTGCAGGCTGGTTTGTGGGCTCCTGTGCTAAGGCAGGACAGCCATCACCACTTTACTTCAGCAGCGTGTGAATCCCCTTGGCTCGATGCCACTGCAGCTGGGCCATGTGTTTAAGTGCATTTTTGGACAGGAACACTTTCGTGGTCCATGGCTCTGGCAGCAATGGAAACAGCTCGGTAGTTTAGATGGGCAGCCATAAAGTAGATTAAAATACCCAGAAGAAGCGCAGCTTTTTCTCTAGAGAGTTGGTAAACATGGTGAACAACTCTATATTTTTAAGGCAGCTCTTTGAAAGAGGGGCAAGTGTAAAAGTTTAATTATAGGCTTTTCCTGACAGCAAAACAACTCTTTAGTCTGTGTGTGTGTTGTCAAACTGCAAACCCAAAACAAGCAAGGAAAAGGAAAAGAAGTTCACGTTTGCTCACATTCTGTGCTGTTCTGACAAAATATTTTCAGCTGTTTAGTATAATGCCTGGTGTGTATTGATGTGTATT
>VZTR01027598.1:242-75242 GCA_013400775.1 Chaetops frenatus | reverse complement strand
GTTCACTGGTTCGACTGTGGTTAAGGGAAAAAAAGGGGTTATCAGTCTTTTGGGAAATTCTTTCAAATATAACCTGCAGCAAATATCTAAAATTGGGGATTATCTATGTTATAAATCTTTGTTCAAAAAGTAGAAAAGGAACAGAAATTGCTCTGTAGCCCTCTAAGACGATAAATTATATTATTTAACAATAGATAAACTTAGGGCACCTTTCCTGTGGTACAGCCCTATTGTGAATTAAGCTTTAATCTGCTTCACCTCAACATCTGTTCCGTGGAACCAAAGATCTGGCTGTATTGGACACAGACAGTAATTTGTTTGTTAACTGCTTCTCCGGAACAATATATCATTTCAGAAAACAAAGCCTACTAACACAACGCATATTTATCTGTTTCCTCTATCTGTGTTCCTTTTTCCATAAGTGCAAGTTCAGGCTTTTGAAATGTTTTCCTAGAGATAATTTGTGATGCTGTTTGATTCATAACCCTGGAAAAATAGATTATTTTTTTTCAAGGTTTTTTTCATCTTTGACCAACAGATGTTCTGTTCAAAATCTGAAAGTACTCACGATGTATGTACTAGCAAATTATAATTGTTAACGCCCCTGTGGAAGGAAAATGTCAATAAATATTTGCTATCAGTAGACTGTTTGGAAACAAAGGCATTTGCTTCACAGAAGTTCACGTGCTCAATCTTCCCATTTGGCTTTTCCAACAGTCTATTCAATTAGACATTTAACATTTTGGTTTTTTTCAGAAGAGGAAGTGAAAATTAACTTCACAGAAGCAAAAAATAAAACATAAAAGCCAGTGGGCATCCTGTATTCCATTGTAAAATGACACTCCAGTGCATTTCAGTGATACAAAGGTGACCACAGAAACAAGTCTGTGATCCAGCGCCAGCATTTTACCACTGCACACCAAGGTGGCAATGGAAGAATAGAAAACATCTGGGGCTGTGATGCAGATAAATGTCCAAACATATGTCTTCTAATGAGAGCTCTCAACCCCCACAGATAGACAACCTCGGTAAATACCATATTTACCTGCAAGTCTCCACCTCTCTCAGTGAGACATACAGTGTTTGAATGGTTCATACTTCCTCCTAGTATTTTTAAAGGTGAGATTTATCCTTTATTGGAGGAGCTAAAACCTCTCTCTTCCTCTCAGTCTTTCTTTTAACTTGAAACAAGAAAAATCACTATAATTTTCAACAGCAGCAGCACAAGCTCTCTGCAGAACTCTGCTGCAGAAATGTCTTAAATCCATGCCCTGACAGTCCTTGTACACAATATGCCATCCTTGTATTGTGTTATATTGTGTTGTGCTGCAGTGTCTCCTACTCTAGTTTATATCTCATTGCATTATTTTATCTCCCTCGTTGTAGCACTGGGTGTGTCCAGGCCCCTCATAGTGCCATGCAAAAGAATAGGACTGATGTCTAACACGTGCTGCCAAGATTTGGGGAATCAATCTCTATACCACTAAAATTAATTCTGGTTTATAACATGGACTGCATTGTACCTGTTTCAGAAAGCAAGCCCCATATGGACTGGAACTTCATGGCCCTCTCTGCAGCCTCTTGCCCTCTCATTGATGCACTGACCATAGGAGTTGCAGGTTACATCCTTTTACCTGGCTACAGGGCTGACAGTAAAGCATCATTAAAATGGGAAAAATCAGCCATGCAAATGAGCTAGAGAAATGGCTGCCAACCAAGGCAGAGGAACTTTTCCAAGTCTGAACACTATCAGGCAGCAAGTTAGTAACTGTTTTGTGGATTCATTTGATGAGCTGATAAATATGATAAGAGGGCACCTGAGGTGTTACACAAATCAGGAGAGACTGAGCATCCATGTTTCTGAGAAGTCAGAGGCAGAAATTTGTGTCTAGAAGAAGAATTGTGACCTACTTAGAGGAATTTGACTTAAGCCCCAAATAATGTTCTTGCTCAAGCATGAATTACAAGCAGCTGAAGAAAGATGAGCTTTTGCACTTGTGCTCTAGCCAAGTTTGCCCACATCTAATGAGCAGAAGTACAACTCGGTGCCATTTTGTATTCCCGGGACGTGGTGCAGATGGAGAAGCTGCTCTAAGTGTGGGTCCAGAAGCTGCTCACCCACTCCCCCAGGCACTCCACACATCCTGCCTCATGCCTCTCCTTGCAGAGCCTGGAGGTGGAAAGCATCAGGTTCAAGAGCAGAGGGAGCAGCAGTAGCTGTGAGAAGTGGCCTTACAAACTGGAACCAGAGCTGGCAGCAGTGCTGGAGCATTGGGCACGGACCAGGCTGGAGAAAAAGAATTAACAGTTCCTTGTTCAGAAGCCTGCAGACTGAGAAAGCAGCAGTCACCCATGGAGGGAGGGCAAATGCTAAGCTGCTACACATAAACTCAGGTACGATAGTCTCAGTACAGAAAAATTCCTGGGGGCAAAAAGATGGTGAAAATGTGGGTCTTGGTTCACCCCATGCTGGGCGATGCCTCCCTGCGTGTCAAGTCTGGGCAGATGCTTTGGGTGTTGTGTTATTTGGGCCAAAGTCCCACAGGAAAAAAAAAAAAACAGAGTCCAAACTGAAAGATGCTATGAGTCAGTCTTCTGATGAAAGAGAGGAACGTGATGTTGGGGCTGGCAAACATGATAGTGCTGTGGGATTAAAAGAAAGGGAAGAAAAAAAAAAAAAAGAAAAGCCCTCAGAGAAAGGGTATGCAAATGATGGGAAAAAGAGCAAAAGAGGAGATTTCCTCCAGGGATGCCTTCCCTTCCCCCAGAGAGTCAGGGGTGAGCTCATTGAATCAGGATCCAGAAGTAAGAAAAATGTAAAGATTACTAACTGAAGTATCCCATTTGCCCCCACCATAGAAGTGTTTTAGCTGGGTTTTGAGGCTACCTCAGATCTTGACCTAAGCATATCCCTGCGAGGTGGGAGAGCCCTGAGTGTTGCCCAGCCAGCTTGAGCAGGTTGTGAGACAGGGCCCAAAAACCACCCAGGAAACAGCTGGACCCACACTGGCACCACAGACACTGTCCAGCACCACAGTTTAAAATGAGACTAACTTGAGTTAAAGCTCAAGTTTTAACCAACTCTGATTATCTGCAAAGCAAAACTAAATGCTGGCCTTGGCACTGCCTGGAAATGGCAAAGGGAAAGCAGGAATTGCACAGAGCAGGGGAAATTGCAGACTTTGAAGGATAGCTGAATGCTACGTGGTTTTGGTTAGCAAAATAAGTGTTTTCTACAGCAAAGACCTCACATTTAAAGACACCATTTTAACGTGGCCCCAGCAGCACTGGCAATGCAAGTAGGGTAAAAGGAATGGTAGAAGAGGCAGCTGTTGTCAGAAAACAGTTCCTGGAAAATATTAAAGTTCTCTTGAGGCATGTAGAAAAATTCCAGAATATGTTTTATTATTGTTATTGTTATTACCCTTGATCTTTTGGAAGGTAGGGATGGAGTATATGCAGTTTTTAAAAAAGAAGACAAGATATCTGTAGCCTTTAAAAAGAAAAGCAAAAAAGGCTGCTAGGCTCTCCTTACAACATTTTTAATTATTTTCCCTAAGTTTCCCAAATAAAAACACATTGAATGGAGCCTCACCCAATAAAACTATGTGGGTAAATGCAATACCCATTGTCTAATCAATATCATATTGCTCATGGCTTTAGTTTGTTCAATAGCTGAGCTCATTGACTCCTGGGTTGCACCTAAGGATGCCAATATCTGCTTAATGTTGGACAAACTGCATTAGTCATTCCCTGTAACTGAGTTCTTTAATCTCATTAATAACCCACAGATACTGAAACACAGCTTTGAATAAGCTGGCTGGACTCTGCCAGGTTTCCACGTGCTCTCCAGCTCAGGGGGTCATGTGTTGTGTGTTAAATAGGCTCATTGCCCCTGCAGAGGCTGCAGCCCTCCTGTCCCACTGCTCCTCAGCCCCAACACCCATAAATGGCAGAAATTGCGGGGAAAAAAAAAAACAAAACCCAAGAGAAGCCATCAAATACAGAGAACTGTGTCTGCTTTCAGTGCATCATAGCCCCCACACCATATTATCTGTGGTGGCCTCAGCCCAAGCACGGGGGAGGCAGGAACTCCTCCTGCTCCCCACGCCTCATCCTCTGCTCGACTGCATATGGCAGAGAACACACGTGCTCCAGCCCCACAAGTGTGCATCAATAAATTATCTTCATTGGAAACACATTGCAAACAAAATGCAAATGGCAAGAAAGTGCTTGTTCTCAGAGGTCTGTCTTGAGAGTTCATCTACCCAGATTATAAACACTTGATAAGCATCCTGGTTTTCAGGCTGTCTGTATGGCAGATCCCAGGACTAGGCTCCTGGGATTTCAAAATGTATCATGAAATAAAAACAGCTGCAAGGGAAACTCATATGACTAGGATAGGTGCCATATAGCAATTAACAGCCAGAAGTTTTGATCTGGAAAATCACATTTATTTTAATTGCTTCACTGTTGTGTTCATAAAGAATTTGGCTCATTTGATTATTTTCCTTATTAGATATACTACTTAACTTTGGAACAATGTAGTCATTAGTTCCATTGTTTGAGGTTTTTCATTGCAGTGAAATGAATGACAGAGACATGTTCTGCAAGGAAGATTGTTTATAAATATTTATCATAGCCTTAACAGATATTTGTGTAATCCATCCTAATTTTTCTAGCACATAATTCACCAGTTATTTAATCTGTTCTGTGATGAGTGGCAGGTTCCTTAACCTCGAGTTCAATAAGGCATTTAAAGTGTGTGATCTCTTATCACAAGCACAGAGCAGGAGAGTAACTCCTTTTTTATACATTCCATTTTCCTTTAGCGGGCTGTTTAAGGAAGATGCAGGTGTCTGCGTGCTCTGACCTCTGCCATTCCTTTCTGCCTTCTGCCTGGGCACGGTGGCTGGGCTGGGCTGGGCTGGGCCGGGCCGTGCCTGGGGAGCCGCTGCCCGGCGCGGGCAGGACGGGAACGGGAGCGGGAGCGGGAGCGGGAGCGGGAGCGGGGCCGGGCACGGGCGGCTGCGAGCGCACCTGAGAGAGGGGCTGGGACCATTAAATATGCATAGGCCCTTCTGCAGCAAACGAACCCACTTAATTGAAAGGAATCGGGAGGTGAAAAATGAAACTTGGCAGTTCAGCTTCGCTCCACCATTTGGTGGTTGTTGTGGGACTCCAGCAAAGGGAGCTATCACTGCGGGCATAATTTACTTGATTTTAAGGATCCATATGAATTCTGGCGACATACCAAGTAGCCATTAGCTATGAGCAGTGTTTCCCGATGCTCATTTGTTTTCCGTGTGTGAATTTTCACGCTTCCAAACTTTCTTTAGGAAAAAAAAGTACTTTTTCTTCATCAATTCCATGTGGAAAATAAAACAAAAATACAGATAATAAATTATTCAAGGAACACAACCGATTTTTTTTTTTAATGGAAAAATACTGGTTCTAGAATCAAACTGGCAGCTTGCTTTGATTTTGATATTTTATGTTAAGTGTTATAAAATGATATGCTTGTTCACATGCTCAGGCATAGTATTTCTGTGCAAATTACCCTAAATAGGGTAACCCAATAGCAAAGTAGGCAGGTTTATAATGCTATTACTATTAGGAAAATACTGTTAATATGAGACATATGCAGGATGCTATTACATCAGTAGGCTGCATTTATTAAGTATGCAGGAAGAGCCCTGTGGATCAGAGCAGAGATGCTGGGCCTGTACCACATGTAACTTGGCTTAGTCTTGAGGTCAAAATCTGTTAATGCAATTTTCTGTATAAGAACAAGAATTTAAAATCCATGTGGTTTTAATGACACATTCAAAATTGGGGGTGTACGGGGGGGGTGTTGATTTTGTTGGATTTTATTATTTGTCCTACTCACATTAAATGTGAACTTTTTTGAAATTTGTGTGTCAGACACTGAAATTAATCTGTGAAATAACACAAACTTTTAAAAAATCTCTTTCAATTTATTTGCTTGAAAAGCTTAATTTTGGTCAAGTTTAATTTCAAATTAAAAATATCCTTAGTGATAATTTGCATTTACTTATTGAAGCATTACATGATAAACCAGAATCATGTGTCAAAATGTAACTCTCACAAAATAAATGCACCACGATAAAGGGAATTCAGAGATTTAAAAAAATCAATGTGACACTCAAATAAGATATCTAAAAACAGTGTCTGCCTTTAAAAAGGGAGTGTTTCTATTTTAAATAATTAATATGTTTTGGTTTCTTAATTTTTGTGGTCTTGTAGCACAACATATATCTAAGGCACTATGCTGAAGTACATGCACATTTTGGACTGAGCTCTAGATTGTGTCTATTTAACAGCTACTCACAGCTGTCTCTGCTTTGAAAGTGTTGGGATAAAATTTCTTCCCAAACCCCAGTCGATACAAAGCACTGTCAGTATTTTAAGTGGCTCTGCCCAGGCAGGGTCCAGGCAGCTGCCTGCCCACAGCACCCACTGTCCCTTCTGTCACCCAGGTGTCCCTCCACACTGTGCCACCACTGCACAGCACACCCTGGGAGAGCTTTTCCTGCTGAATGGATAACCTGCAGCTCCTCTGGTTAATATGTAGATTTATATTTCAAGATTTGCTGCTAATTCAACTGTGCAAAACACACCTGACTCACTGGAATGCTAGGAAGTAATGCAAAAATTGTAATTTGCCTTTTTCTTGGTGTGCTAAGGAGAAGGAGAGTGTGAGTGGTTGGTAACTGGTTCTGGGTCTGGAAAGATTGATCAGTGTGAAAAGGAAGCATAGGACAGGAAAGGCTTCTTGATTTTGCTCACTCCAAAAGTTAAGGAAATAGTGTATTAAAGGAAGACTTCTGCTTTCACGAGGTCAGTGTTAGACCCCTTTTGCCACTCAAAATTCAAACCATAGAAGCTTCTGGTGGCACCCCAGCATCACCCCCTCCTGAGAATGGAGCACAAAGTAGAACACCCTGACAGGTCTGCAGCACTCAGGGCAGGACATGGCCATGGCTGGGGCCACAGTGAGAAGAAGTGCAGCAAGCAGGTGCCCTGCTCAGAAATGCAAAATTTATTGCTGTAACAAGCAAGACAAAAAAGCACATTTTGAAAGCAAGAGGCAGCATACATTGCCAAGAGGATGCAAGTCCTCTTTGGTGCAGAACAACAAACACTTTCCACTACTTGCATCCATGTCAGGGGAGCACATCAGCACCTGAGCAGTCCACCAGTATCTGTAGGATAATGCATTTTTAACATGAAATACCTCCTAAAGAGCTCTGCTGACCGTGTCTCTTTTCTTCCTAACTCGAATTTAATTTTAAATTTAAGTCTTTTTCTTTGACCTCACTAATTTACATGCATCCAGGTCAGATGTTCTAAGCAAAGAGCCCCATCAGATCTCCTGTGCAGAGATCACTGGGAGCTGAAGGCTGTGCATGTACAGGCCATGAGATGAGCAGCTTAAGTTACATCAGGGATGGTGAGGAGTGTGAGGTGATCAGGTACATTGCCAGATGATGATACAGTAGGTGCTGGGCCTCACCATAATATATATGGAGTGTGTCTGTCTATCTGCATATATGTACCTAGAGGGACAGGATTTACTGTAAACACAGACATGTTTATATACATCATATACCCATCTGGGCTGTAGTTTTGGTCCTGGCACCCTTGTGCCACATTCTGCTTGACCCTGTGATGGACTCTTTCATGGGGTTGTGTGTTTTGGGGAAAGAGGTTGTTCCTTTTTTAAAAACCCTGTTCCTCAACACAGCTCCTTGAGCTTTACACATCCAAATGTTACACTGTATGACCAACTCTATTAAACCACTTTTTTTGACACTTTTGACATAAAAGCTCTCATTTCATTGACTGTAGCTGCAAAATACTTGTACAAAGTTTGAATTATACACCTAGCAATTTGGATATTAACTCAAATCATTATATATTAACTTATAATCTTAATATGTGTTAATGGCAACAGCAACAAAGAGAGACATGCATAAGAAATTAGAATTAGTTGCTCCATAGTACAGATGACTTATGCTCTTCCAAGCATAAGCCAGATGAGCTAGTGCTGGGAGAGGCAGACTTATTCCCAGCAGGCAGAAATTTTATACAAAGAAAATGAAACTTGGGGTTTTTTAACAACTGCTCCTTTTCACTTTCTCAGTGTACTCCACGTCTCTGTTTTATGGTGCAGCAGGCCTGGCTTTCCAAAGTTTCATTCCTCTGGCTTGTAATGCCAGAACCATACTGCTATCTGTGTGAATAAGGCATTTTCTCCAAGAACAGGCCTAATGGTTAGAGTCAGCCTTCCAGATGGGTTGTAAAACTCTTTGAAACAACTCCACTCAAAGGATATTATACTCCTGAAGCTGTATGTTTGTTTTATTATAAACAGAGATTTCTAAGTAAAAAACATGGAAATGCTGCCTACTTCTGAAGCAAACTGACATGTGGAGCTGTGCTAGACCTCAGCTGAAACAAAACCGAATTTATCACTCCCTAAATATCAAAGGAGCTGGAGGAGGAGCTGTATCACATTTGGTCTTTTTAACTGAAAAACATTGTGGGTGAGAGAAAAGCCCGTGTAGTTTCCCTTTACCATCTGATTAACAGGCATGAGATGGTGTCCCTCCAGCCAGCTGATTTCAACCCTTCCCTGCTCCAGCCCCTGCAACCCCAGCAGCAGCTCTGCAGGGTGAGTAGCATACTTGACACTGATTTTTCTCTTCTCATCTCCTCAGAGAGGGCTCTGCAGGCCTCAGTGCTCACCTGGAGGCAGAGCATCTGCCTGGAGACAGAGGGGTGACAGGGTGAGCTGCTGGCCATGGGGGCCAGGATGTGCTGCCAATGCCATCCACACCATCAGCACATCATGTCCAGCCTTAACAGCCACACAATCACTGAATGGCCTGGGTTAGAAGGGACCTTAAAGGTCACCTAATCCCAAACCCCCTGCCATGGACAAGGACACCTTCCACTATCCCAAATTGCTCAAAGCCCCATCCAACCTGGCCTTGGACACTTCCAGGGATGGGGCATCCACAGCTTCTCTGGGCACCCTGTACCAGTGCCATATCTATTCAAAATATCTGTTATATATATATATACATAAAATGGTCCTTTTTTTCAACTTTTGTGCCTTGAAAGACCAAGCAGTCTGCCTTTGTCAAACCATCCAGTCTAATAATTCTCTCAAGAAGCAGGGAGAAAATTCAATATGTTTCTTCATAGTGCAAATACCATCAGCCCTTTGGTGGGAACAGAGCTACTAACACTGTTGGCCTGGTCCTCTTCCAGGATCTGATTTTCCTGTCTGAAGTCACTAATAAAAGTTCTCCCCAAAAAGTCACACCTCAGCTGATTTCCAGAATGTGCCATGCATCTGATGGATGGCTGCTCAGGAGAATCCAGAGGAGAGATGGGAAGAGGAGAGCTAACTCCAAGCAGCCACTGCCTACAGCCACCCTTTTATTCCTTCAAAACATGAGACACTGGAATTGTCCCTGTAAACCAGAATTAGCTTCCCCATTATGATTTGTCAGACACCACCCACAAGAGAAAAGCTAAGCGGATTTTTTAATCTGAATTTGTACAGGCTTTTCTGTCATTCTTTAAGTAGATTCATTATTATTTTTTGCCCATAATTTGTATAAAGTACTTAGCATTCAAAACAGATCCTTTTTAACCTTTTGCCCAACTTAGCTTTTTGTACTTTTTTTTTTTTTTTTAAAGGGGGGAGATGGAAAGGGAGAGAAACCCTTTAAGTACCCTGGGCCTGGGTTCCTTCAGTATGCAGGCTGTAAATGTTTTACTTTGATTTGAGATACATGACAATAAATTAGGGGACATTTATCAAAGCTGCTTTGTTGCATTGCTGACAAAAGCTGCTTTTTGCATAAATTACTGCATTATACAAATACACTTAGCAGGATCCTGTTTCTTTGATGTTAGTGGAGGAGATTTATGTCCAATGGAGTTTTTATTTATCTGCCCTGTTCACCTCAACAAGGGCAGGACATATTCCTCAATTAGTTCCATACCCCTAGAAATGACATATATATCTCACAACTAGAAGCGGAGAAATTTAAACAAAACAAAACAAAAAAGCACAAGTGCACTTTTTCTGGCAAGTCTAAACTACTGTACAGTGTAAAAAGTAAATATTAGGCTGGAGCTGTTGCTTTGAAATCTTTGTTCTCAGACTGCTTTGAAAGCTATTTAAGTAAGCTAATTTTGACAAAACAATATTCCCTTTGCAGAAAAGCTTTTCTAGACTTCATTAAGAGACTAAGTAAATACGAGTTCTTTTCAACAAACACTTGATAGCCGAATAAGTAGGTTAAAAGAATAGATTCCCTGGGCAGTAATCCTCTCTGGAACTGTATTTATGCTAAAATCTCTTCCGATGAATATCTAATAAACTAATGAAGGCCATCTTAGGCTAAATGGTGAATTAGGATGGTTAGAAAGGAACTTGTCAAATGAATAAATTGGCTAAACAGTTACACTGCTTAAATGAATACAGAATCTCTTGAACACTATTTCTGAGTGCCATTCTTCTGTCACTCACCATCTCCATACCTCAGTCTACACGTAATTTATTTTGTTCCTGGGTCAGAGGTTCAAATGCAGCCCTATGTGGCCACTTGGAGCTGTTGCTGTACAATGGCCTGAGATCATTCCAGAGAGCCCTTTTCTGCCTCAGACCTCAAAAGAGAAAGCAACGAAAAGCAGAAATTTTCTATTGCCCTCCTCTTTATATAAATATTATATATTTATACATATATGCATGATATAGTGTGTAAATATCTATTATATATAGTGTTCATATCTACACACGTGTATAGTATTGTCTGTCAGTCTTTGGCATGATTTTTAATCAATGCCAGAGTATCATTGAGCCAGACCATGAAGAAGAGATGATCTGGAGTACTGGAGACCACTTCTTACAGCCCCAAAGTTGTCAGGGCCTGTGTTAACTTTAAATCTCTGCCAATGAAGTGAAAGAGCTGATGCTGAGAGGGCTGAATCTGCTCACGCAGATGGTTTGGAGCATTGTCCTCCACATCCTTGGACAATCATTCCCCAAAACTAGAATGAAGCCCCCACATCTCTGGAGCACTCCACTGAAGCTAAAAGGTTCATAATTGGCACCACTCATGTTTCGTCCTTTCTGTACTGGCCTTTGCCAGGCCCCTTTTTGATCAAAATATTTATGTCAGAAGGACTTCGAGCTTTTGCTCATTCTTGTGTATGAAAGTATTGAAGGTTTTCAATTAAAAATAAAAACAAAAAATCTTTTCTAAAACAATTAAAAGATTTCATTAGCAAACTCTTGGATTTTTTTGAAAGATGCTCTTACATGTTAATTATTTGAGGTTTTTAATTGGATCACATCTTATTTTTAAAAAATTCTGGAAAAAGTCCTCTGTCCTTTCCCCTCCATTCACCTCCAAAATGAAAAAGAAAAAAAAAAAATTGAGGTCCTTTGAACATTTCATGATGGTAGGAAAACAATGAAATTATACAAAAATAGATTTTCATCATTCATAATTTGTTCTTAAAGTCTGTTTAATTGGTTACTTAGCCACCTGTTCAGCATAGTTACCATGAAAACATGGTAACCGAATTGGTTTTGCTAAATTTCTGAGTGCCAGCCTTTCATCCTTCATCCTGCCTCCTTCACCCATAAAGTATCGAGCAATGCTTAGCACAGATTTAAAAATAGTGTCACAGCCATGCAACACATATTTCAGCTAATCAGGAAGGAACTGCAAAGTTATAACAATGCTATGCTAATCGGGGCATTTACTCACTGTCAGCTCTGCCTGTTCCTGGGTGAGTGTCAATTTGTTACATCCCACTGCACATATAATAACAGGGGGGAAAGGTAAAGAATGATATGCATGCTGAATATATGTAGAGAGATAGATGCTACACACCCCTCTAGCTGAATTACATCAGCCCATTTCACATTAAGAAGTTCCATAAAAAGAAGTAAAATTGTGAGAGGAAATTCAGCCAAGGACTTTGAAACTGTGGTCCATTCTTTAAAAAAACAGTTAAAAAAATAAAGAAAAGAAAAAGCAAGTAGAGTTAAAGGCATGAACTTCCATTTAGTGACGCTCACCACATTAAAAGAAAAAGTTATAAGGCACTGGGGCACCCTTTGTTGCCTGCCGTGAGTCAGATTGCTTTCCTTGAGACCAGTGTAAAGTATTTTTGCAGAGCAGCAGATTCTGAGAAGGAGAGGGGTTCAGCAGTAGAGCATAATTAGCACTCTCTAAAACTGGAGCTACAGTGTAAACAGCTCGAGTCTTCACTGCACAAAGCAAACAAACAATCCCAGCTGAGAATTCCCTGGCAGGAGCCGAGCAAATACGGCCCTCACTGCTGACTGCTGTTATTGCTATGGCTGCTTAATCAAAACAGACAGCAGCATGTAAAAATGTAAATATTTGATATTTGTTAATACAGTCCTAAGTTATTGCTCTGGCCTGCTGGTTTGGTTCCATGCTTTGGGATCCTCTGTGCAGCTCGCTCGTCATACGTTTCAGTGGAGGAGTATTTTTAAGAAACCATTATCTAAACTGCTGATGTAATAAGGCACTGGTATATGAAATACACTTAATAACTCAACCTTAGTTATTTATTGTGAACGAGGGTGCATTCTCCTTGATTCCATTTCCCAGGGAAATATAAGTGGAGCTTTCATCATGAGTGCTTGAATTTATGGCAAGCAGACCAAGTGACATTAAGAAAGCCACACAATCCCTTCATTCAGGCTTTAATAAGGAAGCCAAGGAAAAATTATCCAAGCTGGTTTGCGGGTGACAGCACAAGAACTTTTTGGAGTCAGAAAGTTAGCACGGAGGCTCCCTGTCAGCCCATTAAAAAGCAAGGTTGGCATTCCCAGATATTGGAACCATGTGTGCAGAGGAATTTTTCTTCTGGTAAGACATTCCAAATATTGTCCCAGAGCCAAACACTTCGGTGTTAGACTAATTTAAGCAGTATGTTGGAATCAGCTCTCAGGACTTTGATCATATGGAGATCGTTTGTTACAAATTGAACTAACCCAGTCTCTATTTCTGGTGGATCAGAACTATGGATTTGTTGAATTAAATGCCTCATTTAATGCAGTTTGCACATGAAAAGAAAGCTGCACTCAGGAATCTGATAGTGAATTTTTCACCTAACCAACAGGTCTACTTTTTTATTACTTTTAAACCTAATCCATACTCAGTCCACACTGTTCTTAATAAGCCCGAGGCTGTTTGGAGTGAAGGTTTAAATCAGCTCGTATGTTATGGGGGGAAAGCATCACTGAATTATCAAACCGTGTAATAAGGAACACATTTGAATCCAATTCTAGAAATAATTTTATGAAGAAAAATAAATTAGTCCTCGGTTGTTATTTACCATCCAAATAGCTCAGTGCTCTTTCATGACAGCAGCAGACAGAAAGCTGAAAAATGATTTTGCAGACATACGATTTTCTCCCTGCTTCTCATTGCTATCCCCATTTTTGCAGCTGAACTATTGTGAGGGTTAAAAGTGCACAAAATAAAGCACTTCCACATATGGCTGCACTTTCTTTTCATTTCTTGAAGTTATAATGTCTTTAACTGTTGATAATGATATTATAAACTGTCATTTAGTGCATTTTGAGTATATTAAATACATGAACAAAAGATGTGTGGTTCCAGCTGGACCCTGATCAGAAACACTGAGATCTGAGTCACTAAAACTGCAGATAGCAACGTGCAGAGCTTGTGAGGAGCTTTGTGGGACAGGTAGCAGTTGTAATAGTAACAGAATGAAATAATTGATTAAAATAAAAGAACCTGACAGCAATTATTTCTCCAGGAGTGGAATGAAACCAAGCAATGGGTACCTAAGTGATACCTAATGGAAGAGTCATTGGCATGCTGCTACACAGTGGACTGACACAGGGCTTGAGTATATCACAACTCTCTGCCTTGGGGAACTCAGGATTTACAGTTTTCAACACATTTTCATCTGGAGTCTCACACAAAACAAAAGCAGGAACACCAGCAATTCCCAGGGACCCTTCCTCTCAGTCCCAAGGGAATCTACATAACAGAGTTGACATGGAAGGAAATGGGAATGCTGTTTTCTGCCCAGAAGGAGCAAAATGAATCTCTCCAAGCTCACACATTTGAAAGGACCCTACAGCCAAGTTGAAAACTTCTGATATATGGATATAATTTTTAAAGACATCTCACTATTTTACTGGTTTAGCAAAGAGATAATATGCTGTGGTATAAGCAGCCTCAGCCCCTTGGTGCTGTTACAGGCATTTCTGGCCACTGCAGCTGGAAAAGGAATGAACCAAAAACCAAAAAAGGTGAAATCACTGTCCAGACATGAGCCCTGAGCAAGAATTATCAAGACCTTTATTGGGTCTTAGAAGACAGGAACAGAAAATAGTGACATGGAGATAGCATGGCAATACCCTAGGCCTGACCAAGGCAAGCTCAATCCCAGTTTATTCTGATCACGAGGTTCCCATTGCATCAAACACCAAGGGAACCATCCTGAGCCTCCCCTGTCCTTACCCAGGCCAAAGGGGGAGCGTGGTGAGCTTGGCACAACCAGGGCAGAACACAAGCCAGGAGAGGGAAGCAATAAGGGAGTTGTGTGCTCCAAATCCCATCCTGGGGCAGGGGCACTGGGATCTCCCACAGATTGTTCATTCCAACTCCCATTGCACGCAGAGAGCAGAGTTCATCCTTCATAAAGAAAAGGGAGACTGTTCCTTTAGGGAAAAAAACAAAACAAAACAAAACAATACAACACAAAACAACTGTTATCTAGCAGATAGTGATTTATACACACTCACACATGCTTATATATATATTTTATTGGCAAATAAAGAAAGATCAGATCTTTAATGAAATCAGGATGGGTTTGGGAGGTGAACTTGAGCTGAACTCCCCAGATTTTCATGGAACTTCAATTAAAAGGGTTTCAGAGGAGTTGCTGAAAGCCAAGCACTTGCCATTGAAAGCTTAATTTAAAATGAGAAGCATTTTTACACCACATTTCTCAGTGAAATTCTATCCCTGATCCTCATTATATACTTTTTTCTCTAACAATATATATTTTTTCAGATAAACCATGTGACAATGCATATAAATTTTATCCTCAGGTGTTACAACCACTGCACACATAGTGGCTACAGTGACTAAAGAAACCATCATTATTGTGCAGAAAATTACTCTGCCCTCTCCACTCTAAAACTAGTGGTCAATTTCAGTCAGAACTAGTTGTCATGTATAACATGTAAGGATTTTTATATCTGAGAAATACTAGGACTAGCAAAAAAAAGTGGTTTGGGGGAAAGAGGTGAAATCAGAACTTCAGAAAACAAAACCAAATAAAATAATTAAAAATAAAGATGGTGGTTTAATTTCTGTTTACCAGACTATTCTCTTTCAATCCCAAGAATACAAGGTAAAGACACAGCCTCACTTTAAGGCCCTTTTGAATACCAGTGGAGTCACACAAGTCAGGCTTTGAGCTTTGCCTTCAAAACATATCCCTTGCTTGAGCAGATGCACTACAATTCATTCTGAATGTCACCTTCTGGGTGTAGAAAGAAGGCATAAACTAGCATTTGAAGAGTGACCAAAATGACACAGATCCTGGAGTTTCAATGGCTTGAAAGCATTAAGGGAAATTATCTTGTTTTAACCAGGTACCAGGAAATAAGTTACTTTGAAAACCATTTAAATAAATAGTACTTTACTGTGTAATGAAACATGATGGAATAGAAATTATTGTGAAACAGTTGTAAGTAATGATGGGGGGAGGTGTGCCTAAAATAACAAAATCCAGCACTGTGTCAGGGACACAGTTACCAAGACAAACTTTATGTGCTGTGGGGTGGAACCTCTCCCTCTGCCCAAGCTATCTGCACTGCAATTGAATAATAACAGATCTGCAAACCATAGCTGAGCTCTTGGAGCTGACATGTAAGACTAAGCACTGCAGTTTCATGGTCCCACATGCAAATGGCAACAATAAATAGACTGAAAGGCCTTGTTCCAATTAAAACATTAATTTCACATATTTCTTCTAGTTTTCATTTTCCTATGATCATTTCTTCTTTCCTCACTGTAGACCAAAGACTTCCAACTCACTTAAGCAAAGACAAAACCAGATTGTCCTCAAAGGCTCTCCAAGACTCCTTCCCTTCCTGGCAGCTTTGTGAGGAGGCTTAAGAGGAATTCTTTCTTCTTTCACCCTTTTGGGAGATCAGTTGAGTCCTAATACCTTCTTTGTCCTCATTGCATTCAGCTGTGAGGAGTGAACTCCAAAACTGCCTTTTTGAAGTCTGGGAGGAGAACTGAAAGTTCAGATTGCCAAACATGGATGCTAGGAAAGTGGGAGTGCTGGATTGTCTCTTATGGGGCTGGAACATGGTCTTTAAATTGAGCAAATACTTAAAATACTCAATTTTGTCATTGTTCATCCCCCAGGAGAGCCTCCTCATTTATTCCACAGGGGTGGATCCTGCCCTGGTTAAACTCCAGTGTGAGAGCATTGGGCAGCAGCCAGCCTTTTCCAGGTCAGTATGGTGTGACTTGGCTGGTGACTACTGCAAAGCTCCTACCAGAGCCTAGGACTGCAGGGCTTCCTGTTAATGTTCAGAGCCACCTGAGCATGGCCAGATATCCAGTAGGACAAGGCTCTGGAGAGAGGCACAGTTGCAGCTTTGCTGGGTTCACCAAAGCCCTCAGCTTCTGCTGGCTGAATGCCTTCAGTGGAGCAAGAGTCAGGTAGGGGCAGGGAGAGGCAGCATCTCCTTCCACACACAGACTGTCCAACAGCACTGCAGAGTGGGGGTACAGCAAACCCAGCAGGTACTGATTTATACACACACTCATATGTCATTATATTGCATATTATTATGCGTTATATATTGTGTTCTTTTATATTTTATAATATTTCAAATCAAGGTATTTCAGGCTGGTACCAGAGACCCACCAGTGGGATTGACACACCACTGAACCATGTATTTAGGACAAGTTTTCATATAGAAATAGATAACCTGGTATGAGTTAGAGGAAGGAGCTTGTGATCTGGTACCTCACCCTCAGCTTGCTGCACAGACCAGAACTAACACCTAGCTAAACCAGGATGCCCTCAAGATGGCCAGGATTTCACAGACAGTGACAACCTTCTAATCCATGTTCTCAGTGTGCTATAATGCAGCAAGGGGAAAATCAGAGCAGATTTTTCTCTCTGCTCACACCTTCCACTTCCATAGTTTCCTATTTTACAAAGAGACTGATGCTATTTAAAATGCCAGATTCATTAAATCTTTTGCTTTCTCTAAATAAGAAAATGGTTTCTCATGATTTTGTGGGAAGCCATCAATCTTTCCCAAAGTGACTTACTGTATGGAAGAAAATAAACATCACTGTGTATGTAAAGCAGAGCAGAAAGGCTGCTGTCATGGGCAAAGCACTGCTTTCTTTACCAGTAGCAACATATTAAAGCCAAATGCAGTCCACTGAAAGTGACATAAATAAGTGGATTTCCCATCTGAAACATTGTTTTTAGCAAGAGAAGCTTTTAATCCCCTTAAGTTCATTTCTAATCTGTCTTGGAAGTGCTTGTCTAAAGAATATTACATTGATATAAAGGATTTAATTTATTAAAACTAAACAGCAGCCAGCACACTACTAAAGAATATCTTGTACACAGTACTCTCCCAAATGAATAAAGCTGCTACAGGTAGAAAAAAAACCCTGCACAAACACATGGCACAGCATTCATTAAAAATTCACACATTATGTTCCTGAGCTCTCCTGCTCGCTGTGCTTTTCCCAATAAAGCAAACACTTTAGAATTCATAATACCTCTTTATCCCATGTGCACAAATGACCTCCTCTCCTTTATGCACCTAGCAAATGAACAAGTACAAAAGGGAATAGAGTAAGCAGAAAACTAAACATGCCCTCTCCTACCCAAGAGCATAAAGAGAGGGCAAGCAGAGGTTCTCTGAAGGGTTTACAGCAGCCTTGACCAAGATGCCAGGGCTCCCATCAGTTTTGGCCAGTGCAAGCTACATAGGCAGCATCAATTATACAGTTTGTCAATCAATTAATTTTAAGGGCTCTTTCTTAGAATAGCAAGTGAAGGAAACAAAAGCTGCCTTCAATCTACATTTAAATCACTCATTAACCACAGATTTGGCAGTGTTTAGTAATCAGCAAGCAGTCAACTACCAAATGATAAAATGGTCTTTTTTCTCTTCCTGAGGATATGAAAATATATGTTTCTAGCAGCTCACCTTGAGACACAATGAGACACCTCCCTGGTTTCTCCACGAATGCTTTTAGTATGTAAAATGTCCAAACATAATAGTGTCAAACAAAGCCATAGAGATCTTTTAATCCTCCACACTCATCATGGAAAAACTTGCAGAAATTTTCTGAAAATGAGTAACCAACTGTCGTAAGGGAAGATTAAGTCCACAAGGAACAACCTTCACCTTCAGAAATGTAGTTACTATGGGGCCTCTTTCCTGAATTTTGCAGTTCAATACGGTATAGATTTCCAGTTTCTTTTCTGTCTTGACAAAAGAGACATTATTTATTGGGAAAATTCTGCTTTGCTATGGCACAGTGTGTGTGCTGTGACTCACATTACACCCATTGATTCCTTCTGAAGTCACAACGGAAGCTCACTGTTACAAGTGAGATCAGAATTTGGTCACACATTGTTATCACTCTGGATCTTAGATGACATTGCACATGACATAGTTTCCACTCATTTCAATTATGGCCAGCAGCCATTCTGCCTCCATTTTGAGCCCACACAGCTTAAGTCAAATGGGGTCAGGACTGGTCAATGCTGGAAGGTCTCCAAAGAAAACTATGAGGCAGGCAGAGGTATTATTCAGGGATTAAGATTTAAACCTGCAGAGAAACTTGTTCCTGAGGAGTCAGTCTCTTAGTAGGTGTTTTCTGCAAGGCAGTCTTGGGTTGGTGCTGATGCTGACTAAACACACCCCTCACCAGTCAGGGAGAGGGAAAGAAAAGACTCAGCAAGGCTTGCTGGCTTTTGTCCTACTACCTGACACCAAAGTGAAGTGATTCTCATTATATTACCCTCACAGAGCCGTGGCAGTTCTAGCAGCATGGACACAGCCTGGTGTGAGCAGAAGGAGGACTGGCTTTCCTGAGCTTTTGCAAAATAAATTGTCCATGAGACTGGGGGCCTACTGCAGGAAGCCATTTTTCACTGGGTGTTATATACATGCAAATTTTAACTCAATAGCAAGGGCTAGGAAAAAAATGTTCATCTTTAAGGGAAAAATTAATTAGCACAGTTAATAAAGTCTTCTGCCTAATAGGAAATCCCTTTTATTCCCTGCATTCTTCCCACCATTTTAGCTGGTGCTGTAGCACAGTCAAGTGGTACTTACTGACAATTTTATCTTAGGTAAAAGTCCATGAAAACATTAAAACATGAACAAGTCATCAAGTCAGTTTATGAATCAATACACAGATTTCCTCCATGCCCATAGCTGATTTCCATAACCATGAGCGTGCTGAAATTCTGTCTAGATGCCAAATCAATTTTTCTTATATATGAACATCACAGCTACTTGAGAGAGGGAATCTGTGCCAAAAACCTCACGCTCTTAACTAATTATTTCTGTGACTCCCTCCTTGCAAAGCACAATGACTGCCACATAAATACACACAACATTTATTAGGAACAGGCACACTTCCCACAGGTTCAGCCTGAGTGCAGCAACATCCCTGACAAGCTCATCTTCCCAAAACGTGCAGCCAGCTTTTATGATAGAACATAGTTCTGCTTTTCCCAGGATTTTTTTTTTTTTTTTTTTTTTTTTTGTGAAATACTCAAGCACTTATTGTCTCAGGCAGGGCAGCCAGGTGGGTATGGAAATTCCCAGCTCTCCATGGATGCATCCTGCAGAGACAACTGTTGTCTGGCATTTGCTTTCAATGATCATTGCTCCTGATCTTGCCCAGTATCATTGCAGAGCTGCTGCCTGTGAGATGAGAGCAATACTTTATGTAAATAACGTCCAAGTAGAGAAACTAATCATTAATGCAGACTGTTCTGAAAGTAAAAGCAATCAGCATTTGGCAGGGAAAACTATTAATGAGAGGGTCATCAGGGAATTCATTCTGCAAACCACATGGAGATTTGCAGGGCATTTCCTTGTGAGGCATCTCGGAGCTGATGTTGTGCAAGTACCACTGATGTGGAGCAGGAGGAAAGTGGGGTTAAGGTACCAAGTCAGTGCTGATGGCCAAGCAGAGGGAAGACAAGAGGCTGTCAGGACATCAGGGCCTGAGGAGACATGGGCTGGCATTGACAGGATAAAAGTCTGCTGATGTAGTGAACTCCCACTGCACAACAGGAAGAGCACTGGGGTAGGTGATGGTTGGGTCTTGGCTCCAGCCTCCAGTTGTTTTTGGGTTTTCTGGACTTCAGGTACCATTATGCTTCTGTGGGGGTACAAATGTCTATATGTGTGTTGTAAGCATGAGCAGCTAAACTAAGCTAACCCTTGTCTTTCATAGGTGGCTTCTGTCATTGAAAAATAAAGTGGATACAGAAGAGGAAAGAAATCTCTCCCTTGTATTCCACATTAATATATGCTTTTGCTGAGTTAACTCTTGGCTCCTGCCATCCCACCACCCACAGCCTGAGCTCTTGGCTACCCTTCCCCATGTACTTCCCTTGAGAAAGGATGAGTAACAAGGAAAGGAAATGTCCTACTCAAACATCACCCAAATTGCTACATACATAAGTTATAAATTAAATATATTATGCAAAAATCTGAATAACTCATATAAAGCAAGACCACAGAGTGC
Source organism: Chaetops frenatus (assembly GCA_013400775.1). Taxonomy (NCBI): domain Eukaryota; kingdom Metazoa; phylum Chordata; class Aves; order Passeriformes; family Picathartidae; genus Chaetops; species Chaetops frenatus. The sequence continues at coordinate 54,345 of VZTR01027598.1, read as the reverse complement.
ATTTGAGGCTGCCTGGTGATGTGATGGGTATCTGAGAAAGGTCTGAGGGAAAACTGCTTCCCTCATTAATAAGGTCTGGAACACTTGTGCAAGGTCCTTGCATTTACGGGAGAGAATACCAAGCAGTGGAAGGTTGATAGTGGATGGTGCATTCACTGCCATGGACTGGAGTCCCAGTTCCCCAAATATTTGAGTGCAGGCTATCACTGTGCCACAGCCATGAGATAAAGCTCTGGGCATTGAAGCACTAATTCTGTGGTACCTTCTGGTGCTCCATGGCCCTGAACCAACACACAGGGGGGTACCCTGAGTGCTGCTCAGTCTCTGAGGGCTTGTCTGGGTACATGTAACCTGCACTTTCACGCTCTCTCCTAATTTATAGTTATGTTTCACTTCACTGGTAGAAACCTCTGTCCCCTGTGCTGATCCTCCAGTGTGCACAGGATGCTGCCAGCCAGGTGCTCCACACTGGGGATTTTCACTCTCCTTCCCTGCCCTGACCCAGCTGAGCCATGGCACAGGAAATGCCACAGCCACCCCACACCACAAAGCCAAGTTTCTCCAGATTTCTGCTGGGGAGAGAACGGGAAAAGTGGGTTTTGAGCTAGTGCCCTCTGCTGCAATGAGACTGAGCCTTTCTGGAGGCTCCCATGGAAACTGTCCTTGTTCCCTGGCTTGTAACACTCAAAGACAGCAGTGCTGGAGGCAGGCTGCATCTTACCCAGCACAGACCTTTTACACCCTTTGTTTCAGGTCAAGCACATGTGGTCCCAAGCTCTGTACATAAACCCATGGCACCTCTGAGGAGGAAATAATCCAGTAACAAGCTTCCAACACCTGGGCAGTGCCACTTTGTAACATCATCTTGCCATTTGCAAATATAAGCTATTCACCTAAGTAGAAGTAAAAGCTACAGACGGGACAAAGCCTGTCTATGTAACAGATCCATAGCTTTTCTGGGTGCTTGGTGCATCAGTATCCTAAACAGTATCCTAAAAATTCTGTAATAGTCTAATGGCCAATTCTCAATCTAATGGCATTAGAGCTGCAGAACTAAAATATTTACTATGACTCAGAACTGACTATATTCAACCTCTGTCCTGTAGTTTATATAAGGAGATCATAACCTCCTCTGGCACCATAAATAACCGTGCCTCTGCAGCAGCAGAGCCAGGCACAGCAGACAAAATCATCAAAATTGCTAACCAAACAAGCAGAAGGAGTTATTAAAGAGCTCTTAGGCTTCCACATGTTTATTTTCAATGATTTCCACTGCGAGCACTGCCTTAGCTCTCCCAGAGAGCCAGGACACTGATTGTGCTCTCATTAAACAATGCCCTGTCACCAAGCCGAGACACTGGATAAAATGCATGATTATTAATCCCTTCAACATAATTATAGATGACAAGAAAGAAAGAGGGGAGACCGCACCAGTGGAACAACTTTGCTCACAAGAAGAGAGAACAAACAAGTATGATTGCAGATGTTATAAATATTTCTAATGCAACTAAGCAGTAATTTTTTTTTTTCCAAGTAGCATCCATTGGGTTTTGCCAACAGCTATGAACATACACGATGTGGTGTGTAAGGTTGCAATGCTAGTAAATAAAGAAGGAGGTAGTGGTTTTGTTAAAAATAAAATTAATGAGCCTTTACTTCATCGACAAAATCAGTTTTTGCTTCAACGAAATGACAAACCTGCAGCCAGAGCCTGGCTGATAAACTGGTGACCCAGCTCCAGTGTGTGTTTCCATGCACATTTTGAGAAGCCATGGGTACACCTTTGGCTGTCTTTCATTACTCTGAGTGAAGCAGCCAGGAGCAGCCATGGAGGGTGGTGTGTTAATGACCAGGACAAGTTTTCAGCTGAAAAGAGAAGGAAGTCGCTTGATAAGAAACAATGTTCTCTGTTCTCTTTTCAAGAGGCTGTGGAGACACCACGTGGGAAGAGAGGCTGAGCTATGGACTTCTTGAAGGAGAAGGAAGGATGCAATGACAACAGCAAAGAGTCGGGGGTTCAGAGATCATTTACAAAGCTCATGTAAAGACTTCCTGGGCTGCTGAGCCCAGGACAAGGTGGCACGTGTGTCTGGGAAAAGCTACAGAAGAGGTGTTGGGTGAGTTGGGAAGCGGGCAGAGGAGCAGGGCCACAGCAGAAGTGTGATAAATGTGTTACAAGACAGGAGCGGGAGCTGCGGGAACACGTGAGGGTTTGCAGCTATGGAGCCTTTGCTGTGCAAGAATTGATACCAGATGAGTCAGCCCTACAAATCTGATACAGATCACACTGTGGGCATGTGACTGCTTCTACCAAATTAGAGACAGCACATGACGTGAGCCTGTGCCAGCTTCACTCAGGCTGTTGAAAGACAGACAATAAGGGTGAAGAGCCTTGAAGACAGTGTGAAGCAGTCAACCACTACCTACTTGAACAGGGATCTCCTCCCCAGATTTTTCCCTCCAAAATGGTGAACAAGCTTAAACCTGTGGTGGTGGGATATAGTGGGATGGTGCTTTGCATCACAGGGCCATGACGTTTCCCACTCAGTAGCTGGAAAAACAAAGCCAGAGGAGCTGTGTCAGTGCCAGCAGCCAGTGCTGCACCACGCACAGGCAGAGGGGTGTGTGGCACTCCCACAGCGCAGGGCTCTGCTCCAGCAGCTGGACACAGAAGGAAAGGGGGATGATTTCTACCTGAGACCCAAGGCAGCAGATGGTGTTTAAAAGCTTGACTTTCTCATGGCCCTGCTGTAGAACACAGGTCTAAAATTCAGACTATACTGCCTGCAGCATCTCAGGAAGTCAGATTTGCAAAACTCTGAAGAAACTCAAAACAACACGCACTCAAAACAAAACAAAACAAAACAACAACAACAACCAAAAAACAAAACAAAACAAAAACAAAACAAAAAACAAACAAAACAAAACAAAACAAAAAAAAAAAAAAAAAAAAAAAACAGAACTCAGATGCCAAACTCAAACCTTCTGGTCAGTTCATTCAAGGCTATTTTTCATTTTACTTATCACTGCCACCAACATTTTGCTTAGTCTTGAAGAAAACGTTGTCATTCCACAGTCAGATGTTTTTACATGAACATCCATCATGGTCTGATATATCCTGACCTTAGTTAAAACTTATGTTTTCTAAATTGTTCTTTTATGTTGAGCAAGCCCTTAGGCTACACTGTTAAAAGTTTACATTGAAAAATCATTTATAATTGGTTTGTTTGAGTTTGCCTGCTTTGCCTGCTGCAAAGTCACCAGAAAGGGCAGTATTAATTAGCAATGGCTTACATAGAGTCTAGACAATTAAAAGGAAATTATTTTACCTTTTTTTAAATCTTTAAGCATCTTACCAGTTCTAACAAATTAATCTTACATAAATTACACTTAAGGAAAAAAATTTGCTGTATAATTTACAGCAAAGCAGTTCCATTTGACTAATTTTTTTTCTTGAAATATTTTCAGGATATACACACATTGCTTAAATAAAAATATGATTATTGTGAAATTGAGACAGCCAACAAAAAATTTTAATTTATTCCATTTGTTATGCAAAAGCTTGGTTGGAGAATTAAACAATAAATTTTCGTTTATTGCATAATGTTCTAAGTTTCACTATAAAAGACTTGTTTTCATTTCGGGTACATAATGATGACAATTGCACAGAATTTTTAAATAGTGCACACAACAGAAAACTTTCCAGAGCTCCAACAAACCCTTCCCTGCACATGTTGTTTCAGCAAAATTAAGGAGGCAGTTTGTCTGGGTTAGACACTGAGGGATTGAGCTTTTACTTCCAAACATCCTTTCCAAGTGTCTGACATAACTTTGCAAAGCCTTATTAAACATGAATTAATGAATCATTGGAGTTGATTTTATTTATTCACAATGTCACTGTGAAGAGACAGAGGAGTTTTGGATCATGGCACTCTGCAGCACTTGATGCTATTTTAGTTCATAATTGGTGGTGACAAAGCCACAAAACACTTAGAGCATTTGGCTAATGCCAAGAAAATATAATAGCAGGCACAGAATTGATCTTACATCTACCTTCACTTGGAAGCAGATTGTTTTTTCATCGTTGGGGAGACTGACAAGGGATGCCAATTTCTGCATCGGTTCAGATGATGGCTCGCTGCCTGCCCAGCCCACATGTGTTGCGGTTTATCCTGCTGTCACCCGATACCCTGGAGGTCAGCGTGGCGGGGGGCACCGAGGGACGACTGACAATACTGAAATGACTGCGAGCAAAAGGCATTCTTCAGGGCTGATTCTGATCTCAGAGCAACCAAAGATCAGCGTGTATTTAAACAGATAGGGTTACTTTAAATAAATGTACAGTAGCAAAAATTCCAGGAAACCCTAAGGCAAACTGGAAAAAATAACCTGCTCTGTTTCCTTGTAGTCCTTTCCTATTTTGTATTGCAAAAAAACAAAGAAGTGGGGTTTTTGTCCCAGCACAAAGAACAGCTGAACTAAGGAAAGGAGGGAGGACTAACATGCTTCTACCGCAGGGCTTTGCTCAGCCCAAAGACAACTTCTAACTCAAGAGACATTCCCTCCTTTCATCCCTCCCATTTCTCACTGACAAAGGCAACAAACTGTAGGCAAAGACAAGAAATGTAAAGCTCCATCCTTGAGCTGTTTCTTGATCCCTTTCCTATTTTTACTTCCCATCTTCTGTTCTCTTACAGACCCATCCTTTCCCAACAGCTCTAGGCACATATTTTTTGAAGTAAATGAAGTTGATTGAGATCTTGCTGACCCAGGTTAAACACAGATTCCTGTCATGAAAGCCAGAGGAGCTGTATCAATATCAAACCAGTGTGAACAAAAGTAGAATCAGACTCAACGGTATAAAGGTATGGAACCATATATGTCCCAGTTGCCTTTTATTCACATCAGTTTAATGTTAATGAGGTGCCATTGGCTTCAGAGGAATGGTTCCTGACTTGCACAAGCAGAGTAACTGGAGATGCCAACAGTGCTTGTGTTGTTTGGCACTGCTCTCCCTGTGCAGTGCGGGAGCAGGAGGGCCAGGAACGCCTTTCCCTGCCTGACCCCTCTCTCCTGCTCACAGCTGAGGCTGTTCTTGCCCACCTGCACTGGCAAAAAGCTCCCACACGTGCTTGGTGTCAAGCACAGCCATGGGGTTCTCCCCATCCTTTGTCACCACGTTCTGGTGCATGGCCAGGGAAGGGTGACTTGCTCCCTGGCACAGCCCCTGTTTCCTTGCATGGTGTATTTGCCCACAAATCAGCCTCAAGGCTTTATTTGTACCTATTTTGCTGCCAGGCTAAAGAGCAGTTACCACAGGCAGAGGAAAAGAAATATTTGACAGGTTTGTAATTTATTAAAGCACTCGACCTGTTCCAATATGAGTCTACTGTTGGGGAGGAGAGAAGACATGTTCAGACTGTGGTCTACAATGACACACTTCTAATATTTGTGAACATTTCTAGTGACTGAAACTATTTTCTGGGTGTTCTGCCTGTGCCAAGAGACTCAAGCACACAAATTCAAGGTAATGCCATTTTGCTTGCATGATTCAGGCTTGTGTCATTTCAAGTTTTAAAGGTAGATTTAAGAGGGTCACTTCAACTGTGCACTATAAGACAAACACTCCTGAAACAAAAGAATTCCAGCATAGCACAAACAACAAAATCACCTTAAATCTCTCAGGTGTGGTTCTTTAGCAGCTTACACTTAAGTGATTTCAGTGCATGTGAAGGAAAACACTTCAAGGATCCTTTTACAGGTATTATAGTCTTATAGTCACACATTTACCTGGTTGGAGAAAAGAGTTCTAGTTTTTTCTCTTTTAGAAAATCTGTAAAATAGAATTTAAAAGACTGCAGAGTCTTTGGCCATGATCCAGAAATCAGTACATATTTCCTATTAATCAGAAATTAAAACTTTAAGTAAAAGTCAGTAAAATAGTGTCCTCTGACAAAATTGATGAGCATCCCATTGGTTTTGACATCACTGAGTTTGGATATCAACCTCAGTCACCTGTTACTTTCCATAACAACTCTAACCAAGATCTTTGACAGCAGAAGTAAAAACTTCTTTGTTTTAAAATTCACAGAAAGCTTTAAATTCCTCTTCTACTTTCAAGAAGAGGCAACATATGTGTGATACCAGAAAAATAATTAGAAAAAAAGGTATGTGCAGATTCACAAAATACATGCAGATTCAAAAATATTAAATGTTCTAATTTTCCTTCTAGCTCTTTGCATGCAACTACCAGAATATCCCTCCAGTTCATCGTGAATTTTTACACATTTATTGAGTGATTTACACAACTTAACACCAATAATTATACTCAGCAGTGAATTATGTTTCAGAATAATAGCCAAATTATTGTTCTAAAAGGTAGAAAGGTTGAAGCTAAAGTAAGGGGAAAGAAGAACCATAAAACAAAAAACAGATTCTCTTGCTTTGCCCAGGCTGTAGCTAAATGCACAGAGAGTAGAAATAAGTCTCTCAGGAATCTATCAAACCAAAGAACAAAAATGCACAGAGAGTCAGCAACAGTGCTGCCAACATCCAATTGTCACAAGTCAGAAATGATGTCCTAGAAAACCAGGATATGTTAAAGCTCAATGAATGTAAAAGTTCGCTGTATTTGTTTGTGAAGTTTGCATTTGAAATTCACACTCAGAAGCTTTTTCTACCCTTCTGAAGCCTGAAAACATTTATTAATAGCTAATCTTCTCATATGAGTCTAGGAGCTGGGGAGTTTATAAAAACATCAAACATAGAAAGCTTGGATGGGCAAAGTCGACAATTCTGAGAGACAAAAATTAAACAGGACACAAAAGCCATGCCAGTATGGCTGGAAAGACCCTGTGGACCTGGCAAGAAGTGATCCAGCAGGATCAAGTGCCATTGTGGGGCCAGCCATGCCAAATCACAGTCACAGGACAGCTGCTGCTCTTCGGTCCTGGCCTTGGGGTGACACACCTACTTCTGGTTCAGAGAATTTGGGAAAACCTCTTCTGGGTAAATAGAAAAGAAGAGAACCTCGAAAGTCATACCCTCTTTCTGAGGATGATGGTCATAAAGTCAGTGCTTGACTTTATGTGACAGTAACTGGACAGAGGCCCCTCTCAGATGGGAAGAGGCAAAGGGACCAGGGAGCATTAGCACTGGCTGAGACCAGCACAGCCAGCAGGCCCAGCCAGGACATGCTTCTTATTCCTGGGGCCATCCAGGCAGGGCACAGGATGCTGTGCAGTCCTCATCTCTGGAGGTTTCATGGCCCCACTGGATCAAGCCCTGAGCAGCTTGGTCTGATGTCCCTTTCTGCTCCAAAAGGAGCAGTTCTGACAAGGTCCCTGTGAATTACACTGATTCTGCATTGTAACAGGAATTGCCCTGAGAACAAACCATCATCCTCTACCATGTTTCACATGATAAAGTATAAATAAACAGACCCAAACACAAGCAAAGAGACAGAAAATTGGAGCTCACATATTAAAACCCTTTTGCCACTCAAAGGACCCATTTCTAGGCAGCATTTACATGAAGAAATGATTGTCCCTGTCCCTCTCCCACCCAGGTGCCTCTCTCTCTCTACACTTGATAGCCTCCAGGTTGCTACCCTGGTCATGGTTTCTGTGCTGCAGCTCAGCTCACACTCTCTCACAGCCATGTCAGGATACACCATCCAGTGATGAAATCTGCCATCAGCCCACACCAAGGCAAAAGCCCAAGGGGGAGCAAAGCAGGATTTCACTCCCAGTATGGGTAGGAAGTTCTTCATGCTACCCTTAGGATGAATCAGGAAGGACCTGCAGTCTCAAGTAAAGCCTGTATCAGTGTCTCTGTGGTGAGATAATGCCCTCAATTTCCAGCCTCCATCACAGGCAATGCACACAGTATTGGAGTTTCTCTCATTAGGGTCAGATGGAAGCTCCCAACAGCCTCCTGTGGCAGTGCCCTGGTATGGAAGAGCTGAGAGTTTAACAACAGTCAGTCTTTCCCATGGCCAGATCCACAGGGCACACCAGCAGCAGATAGACAATAAATAAACATATATATAACTATAAAGAATAAAGCAAATTTTAATTTCTACTTTAGGAGCCAAGGGAAATGGCTCACTGGCCAGTAGAATTATGCAACAATTGACTTCCTTTCAAGTTGCAAATTACAAGATGGCAAAACCACAACTATAAATATGTTCCTATCGTACTGAAATAAGCTTTGCTTTCAATTAAGTAGTTGTTAAAAGTATGTCTCTTTTTAAAGAACTGGCTTATGATAGGGGATATATCTTCCTTGGCATTTTTAGTACATAGGAGCTTAAATTTAGGTTACAAAACAACCAGCCTGACCTTTTCCCAGAGCTTTAAATCCTGGACAATTTCCATGGCACTCAGAGGTTGCTCAGTGCTTTTGAAAACGGGACCATTTCTTTCAATTTAAGGAGTGTAACTTCCAGCTACCAGTCCTGACAATCCTAAACTAATGTGTTTCAGAAAATAGTAGTTTTCCTTAAATATAGACAATTATAGACAAACCTTGGTGGAGTCAGATATATAGCCAAAAGTTTGAAGTGCTTTGTCTCAGTAGTACTTCAACAAACTTTACAGGCAAGAAGCACCAGCTATCAGAAAGGGTTTTAAAAAACACAGATCATCTTCTTTTCCATCACTCAAAGCAGAATTCTGAAATGTCATCAGTTTAAGGTTTCAGATGAGAAGATATTTTTATCCATTTAAAAAAAAAATCCATTTCCCATGCATTAGATTCATGCGAAACTCTAATGTTAGAGGCTGTGTCCATCCTGCTCACTGACATAAATTGTGCCCTGACAATCCCAGTGATGGGATTGGAAGTGGGTTGAGCACCACAGCATCTCATAAGAGGGCTCCTCAGTGCTTTTCCTGCAGATAAGATATAATTTGTGCTCCCCTCAGGCACCAAAGGCAATGTACCAGTGCAATAATCTTCTGAGTATCCCAACATTTACAAATAATTGTAAAGACCTGCTAATATGGTTTAGTTCAGCAGCTCTTCACAGTGCTGAGTGCTGACAGAAATGGCAACTAAGAGAGTATTAAACAGCCTTTAGGATGCCTTGAAGGAGAAGCCTTGTGAAGCAGTTACTCCAAGGAACAAGCAGTGAGAAGCATGTAGAACATTTAATAATTGTGGCCTCTCCAGCCCCACATATTGTGCGTAGCCCAGACAAAAGCCAATGTTCTGGGTTCTGTAAAACTCCCTAACAAATGGGACAAGAAATACAATGGTGAGGCTACAGCACAGTCATAAATGTGCTGTTTGGTTACTGATGTTCAAATTTCATTACTAAACTGCTTGGCAGTCACATGCAAAGCAGGTGGCATTGACCTTCTCCTATAGGTTCTTTTTTTAAAGTTTCAGGGGGTTAGAGGGTCCTATATAGAGAGGGCAAATTAAGGAGTTTGATAGAAATATTAGAAGAGCAGTTGACAGAAGTTAGAATGGCAACTAATACTGAGAAGACTGTTTACACACCAGAGGAACAAGTGACACTGAAGCCAGAACTATTAAACATCTGACAGAAAACCAGAAAAAAATCATCCAGATAAATTGACTCAGATGCCCATTGTGGTAATCACAAAGAAATTAAAAATGCAAAGTGATGAAGGGAAAAAAAAATTTGGTGTCAACTGAGACAGTATTTTGCCCTATCTCCCTTGTGTGAGAGGCAGGGTGTGCAGCTCCCCCCGATTCCTCCAGCAGAGCCCTGGATCCCCACTTCCCTCACCACGCTGAGCTGGACAGTGGGAAGTTATTTGGTAGCAGCTCCTGGCAGTGAAATGCACAGGAAGGCATTCCAGCACTGGTACCCACAGCCATCACAAAGGCCTGGAAGGCCCCACCAAACTTCAAGAGGTATTGAAGGTCACATTCTCTGCGGAGTGGTTGCCATCTGTGGCAACACTACCAAGACATCTCAGCAGGGAAGCAGTTGCCATTTTTCTACCAAGAAAGCACATTTAAGCTTCCATTCATTTTACCTTTGAAGTTGGATAGGAGTTAGGGAATAATTATAAGTTTCTGGTTTGCTACAAATTTCTTTTAGCTGATTCTGTCTCTTTCTCAATTATTCTGTAACTGAGTATATAGTGTTACCATCTATTTCATCCTTCACGTGAGTACCTTAAAAGTAAATCTACAAAAACTGTTGAACACTTAAACCATAATGTTTAAATATCAGAGAAGAGAAAAACTTGTATATTGCTTAAAAGAAACAAAAAAGAGCAGAAATCAAAAGCTATGCTTTTAAGGTTTTGGGGTTTTTTTCCTAATTATCACTGTGAATATATTCACCTTTCATAAAAATATCACTTTATACACTTACATTAAATAGGTTGGATTTTTCATATAATGCATATTTCTGAAAAATAATCATGTTGCCAACAAAAAAAATGAGCATTAACAAAGAGACAGTTACCCATATTTTATTCTTCTGGAAGTGGAAAATCCAAGCACATAAATCAAAATGACCCTAAAGCACTGACCAGCATGCCCTAAGCAGATCAACAGTGGTTTCATTGACCTCCAGACTCATAAGGGTCATATTTTCACACAGATGAACTGGTCTTGAACTGCTTTGCCATTGCATTGTGCACAAAGAGACCCCAGCCACAAAGCGTCTCTGCTTTCTGTTAGGGTAACCCAGATCACTTCCCAAAACAAAAAAATCAAAGCCACATTCCATTTTAGAAAGTGTTGATCTGTCCTGCCTGGATCCCTTTCTTCTAGTCTTGATTTTCATGAGTACTTTTGCATAAATTTACCATTAATATTCATATTAAAAATAAACAAACAAACAAACAAAACCAAAACAGCACAATAACAGCCCTCAGTATTTGTTATAACAGATTTTTCTCTTCTGAAGATTTTTTTCTGGACACTTTTTCAAACTTATGAGACTCCAACTATTCAATTAGTGCAAAACCTCTGTGCAGCTTGCTTGCAAGCTGTAGGCTTTCCTTCTAACAGAACTGAAGTGTGCCTTACATCATAGTAGTGTTTCACAAATATTAATGTGAAAATCCTTGCAGTTTTCCTGCTTGGTGGGAGGGAGCACTGAGGCACTGGCTATAAAGAAGAGGTTCAGCCCTCTGCTGAAGGACACCACAAAGCTTACATGCCATTAGAGTTTTCTAAATATATTTGTATAATGTTTAACCGGTGGGTGAGCCTTGTTTGTCTCCCAGCATCCAAGGCTCTCGCTGGCCCTCGGCACAGGATGAATTTTGTCAAAAGCAGAGCATGCCATGGCTGGCTATGCAGAACATCTGTGGCACAGGCAGGAGCTGAATTCAAACCAGCTAGCTCCCAGTTTACTGCTTTGATCACAAACTGTGCTCCTTGCTATCCTGCAGCATCCCTCTGCACACTTTTGGGAGTGCTCCCAGGGCAAGATGGAGAAACAGCAAGTGAGAGCAGGAACAGACAGAAATGGGAGGCTGTGCAGGGTAGGTCACCTGCTGTGGGTTCTCATCCTTACCCTAGGATTTTATAAAATAATTATGGAAGCTTTGGAGGTGACTTCTATTGCAGAACTGCAAAAGACAGGCAAAGTTTTGCCTCTTTCAGAAGCCAGCATTTTGTTTCTAGTTTCAGTGCCACCATTCCTATTAATGAAAATGCACAGTTTTTGTTGCCTCCTTTTTTTGCAATGCAAGTGATTTCTCTCTGTCAAAATCAATCATCATATCAGTTTTAATCAGATAAAGCTTTTGGCTTCTACTATCTAAATTGCCCTTCCCACAGTGCCTAAGACAAGCATCAGTGCTCCATCACAAAATAAATGTGTTGATATTTGATAGCTCATTTGAACACTATGGTATTTACATCTTAGTTGGTTAGATTTTCATTTAACACAAGTTATGGGTTCACATTGAAAATAAAAACAGTACTTCTCTGTTCCTCTTGCCATTCATGTCTACTTTTGTTTCAGCCTAAAATAACACATTGCTGGAGGGTATTTTCTTAACACTGCCAAGCCTGAATGCAAGCCCTGTGGAAAATGTTTGTGTTGGGCTTGCCATGGTCCAGGCTAATAACAACGTGATGATGTATAGGTGAATTCCTGCTCCTCAAGTCCTCTGTGACACACGGATTAGGTCTGCCCTTATCTTCTAAGACATCTGGATGAGTGTCTGGGTTTTAATTTCACAATGAAATCACAGGGGACTAGAGTTATGTTATGTGCTTATGAACAAAGTGGAATATCCCTGGTAAGGGCAAGAGTGGATTACCTTAGATAACTACTTAAACCAGGGAACATTTGAGAATGTTGAAGAAAGGAAAGAGGCTCCACCAATAAAAACAAACACAGGCTTAAATTTGTGTTCTGTGTACTAAACATTTTAAAGCTCCTGCAGTTTGAAATATGACCACATGTAAATGGACTGATAAAGCTAAGACAACTCTTGAAAGACCAGATCAGGCTTCCCAGGACAACTACCAGCACTAAATCCTAATGGCATGCATAAATCATTTGAAGACACATTTATTCAGAAGATGCCACTTTAAAGTCAAAATACTCTGCTTTAATCACCAGAAATAGTATGTGCATGCTAACATTTGCAGAAAATGCTCTAGGGCAACATGAAATTAGTATCTTAAAATTCCTAAATACATGCTTTTCGTAAGATGAAGACTTTTATCTATTTATGCCAATAAAACTGTCAGAAAAAAAAGACCTGTGAGAGCATAAAAGGGTCAGCCCTGCTGACTACAGCCCAGCCATGGACAACATTAAAAACATCAAAGTTCATATGATGTTCATGGTTGGGCTCTGAGTGTTGCAGAGCTGAATAATCAGCTTGCCAAATCCTGTGATCTGGGACTATTGCAGCTTCACTGAGACTCTATTCCCTTTCTGCAGCCTTTGTAGACATTTCCTCCACACTCCCAGCCCCAGTCAGGCTGTAATCCCAAGTGTCCAAGTCTACCTTGCTTGCCATCATGCTAATATTTAGGTCTGCAAGAGAGCCCAGGCTCAGCACCCCAGAGAAGGCTCTTTCACTGCCTGTATTCACAAACATGGGAGAAGCAGGAGGGAATCAGGCTGAAAGCCTGAAGGATCCAGGCTTATTTTCCAGTGTGGCTGCAGACTGTTCCCTGTCTGCTTGTGCATTTCAGTTGCAAAAGTGATGAAAGCTTGCAATGCAGAAAAAAATGAAGACACAAATAATGGCATTGGAGGGAAATAAATGAAATTCCATTTTGCTTAGCACATTAACTACTTGTCTTCTAATCCATTAAATTAAAAGTGATCCAGACATATTGAAAGCTTTTAGTAAACCACAGAGATGAATATATACATAGGAAGGCTTCTGTTAATACAGTAATAATTCATAAATATGCAACCAGCTATTCCATTTTAAATGAGTAACAACGTAACCTGCAAAAGTTGTTGATTTTTTTTCCCCCTCAAATATCAATAGAAATTACATTAGGCTTTACTGAAGACCATGGAAAAACTTTTATTGACTTTGGTGGGGTCAAGATTTCACCCAATAATTTTTTATTTTACATAAATGCAACAAAATAAAACATTTTCCTCCTGATTTGAATACTCTACTCACAGTTTCTCTGCCTAGATAGGAATATATCTTTAAAATTGTCTCTGCTCTTCTCATATAGACAAGTTGTTCTATTGAGGCTAATCCAGTCATGAAAAGAGCTAAATGAGGTGTCAAGATTTCATTTTGATCCTCAGTTTAACAAGAGTTTTAATCAGTAATAGATCTAACATATGTGTGATGCTTTGCAAGCAACGTAAGAAAAGTATATCAGTTTTCTTTTTGAGCAATTCACCTGCTTACTTTGCTTAACAAAGCAATCAAAACACAGATCTTGTTATTATTGTTCATATGTTAGATACAAAAGGGGCAGCTCCATGCAACTAAACTTTCTCTAAATTGGTGTGACTGCAGCCTACAGACTGCAAAACTTCAAGGGGAAAATGCTGAGAGACACTGGCCCTGGAAAAGGGAATGTAGTACAATAAACATCATTATATATCTTATGTGTTATTCACAGCTGTTTCTTAACTAAGTTAAAAATCTAATATCCCACCAGACAGACTCAGGCCAACCTCCTGAGCACAGATGTCCTGCTTGGCTGGAAAGCTGGTGGGGTCGGTTAGTAGGTGAGATTATATATCACTCTGATCCATTTGAAAAACACAGTGTTCTTTTTATTTTGCATGGAGACCCCACTGGTCTGGGTAGGGCAGACAACAGCCACTGAGGGCTGTAGTCAATCTCACTGAAGCTGTTGCCACCAGCAGGTGCCTGCTGTACTGTACTGTGGGCTGGAAGGGGATGATCTCAACTTTACAAACAAATATATTAGCTTAAACCACTGGTAAAATGCTGGAGTAGTCTTTCCAGTTGTGCCATAAGGGCAAGCAGCAGGGTGGCAGCTCTGTCTCCAAATCATTCATTTATTACTGGGAGCTGTTGTCAAATGGAAACTGAGTCAAAGCCCTAAAATCAGCCCTGAGGTTTTAGCGTGTGGATAGGAGCCAGGTCAAACAGCTAAAGCATCAGGACTTAACATCACACCTTCTAGAACACAGTGGATTGGTGAGAGGGAGTTTCCTCATCTTTGACAAGTTAACAGGTATGCCTGAGGATGGAGGCGAAGTTCCAGTTTGCTAGAGGAAAGCAGGAAAGCTTCCAAGACCAAACAGACCAATCTACCATCTCCAACGACTGTGGGTAGGCAGAGCAAATTTGCCTTCAGTGTTCAAATGAAGGCTCTGGTGTTGAGAACAGCAGCAGAACCCCACCCACCCCTCAGATGCAGTCTCACCTTTCCTGTGCAAGCGTGTGTGGGCCCACCTGAGCCACACATCTGCTGCTGCTGCTGCTGCTGCTCTGCGGCCGCTGCGTGCTCGGTCTTGCCAGCACAGGTACACCTAGAAGGGCCAATCTTGCAATCCTTTACTCAGACAGATGGGTTGCACATAAGTAATGAGCTGCTAGCATCCCAGCATGTTAGACAATATGCTGACAATGTCATAACATTATTTCATCCTTCTTAAAAGATAAGACCCAGCCTGTTCTAACCTGCTCAGGTCATTATCTTGTTACCACAAGATGCCCTGTCACTAACCAGTTTAGAGTATGTAAAGCTATAATTTGCACTAAAATGAATTATGTATTGTTTACAGTTTACCATTAAATTACAGTGAACAAAAACAAACATCTAGGATGCCTCTTTCAAAGTCTTCCAGATGAGTTTAAATGTACACAGAAACAAATGTCTTGATATAACAGCATTAAAAGTAGGCTGGAGCTTGGTTGACTAATTTTCACACTAACTTACTTAAAAAGCCAGAAAGAAAACAGTGAAGATCTTTATACAGGCCATCAAAAAGCCTGACTGCAAGTGTTTCCAATTTGCTTTAGTAATTAAATCGAAAGGAGTTTAAGGGTTTTTCACCCAGGTCATTTACTACTTTGGAATTTTACTGCTTGCTTTGCAAAGAAAACAAACTGGAATGAGTCACTGGTGAGTATAAAGAGTGGATGAACACTGCTAAACAAACCAAACAGTGAGCTCAAGTGGATAGAGAAAACACAAGTCAGAATTCTAAATATGGATCTGAGAATAGTGTAAAAGGATTAGACGTCTTTGTCACATGAAGAGCAAACCCACATGCCAGCATGCCTTTCCAGTGCAAGCAGCCACTGATCAAAGTAACATCTACCAGTTTGTAAATATGCTAATCTTCATGTTTACACAAAAGTGTCAGCGCTTGCTTTACATCACAAAGAGCCTCATACAGTTGAAGATTAATTACTTCCAACACCAAGATAGTGTGTAAATACTGGTTTCACCAGAACCCTACCTTTTGCTGTATTTGCACAGCTCAGCAGAGGTGTATGTTGCTAAGACAGACAATTCAGGGACACATACAAAGTGTCAAATACCTCTGGATAGATAGACTCTTGACAGGTATTTTAGTGATTATGTGGAGCCAGGATTAGGCAGGTTTAGGCTTCATGTTGCAAGTACTGCATCGAAAAATATTTTTGCCTTTTTCTATGAATTTTAGCTCTGAATAGCACTATCTAACCTAAGCCTGATTTGTGCCTTCAGCTTTTACACTTCTATGTGATTACAAAACATTTAAAACTAATTTTTCCACTCACTGGCTTAGTATCACTTTACTTCTTTATAGTGGCTTAGAGCCACCTCAGTTCACCGGGCTCTTGGCAGCGTCCGTGTCTGCTCTCTGAATGCTCTGTTCTAACTCTTGTTTAGAGAAGGGTAAGAGTTATAATAGGGACACACAAACACATCATTTTCTAGTAGTGAATTTCAGAAACCTTCCGCTGTGATATAAAACAGGGGAAATATTTACAATGTGAGCGGAGAATGAGAGATCAGCACTTGCTGCTGCATCGTTGCAACACGGAATGAAAATAAGGAGATGAAGCCAAGGCAAGACTGGATTTCCAAGGTTCAGGTGCTTAAGTCATGGCTTGCAAGACCTCTTTAAAGGATATTTTACATTTTAATTTTCATTATCGTGTAATCTCTACGAAAAAACCAATGGTGGCAATTCTAATACCAAAGGGCCATGACCAATAATTTTAAAAAGGAAATAAACTCAAGCGGGAATTCTCTTCACCTCTCCCTTGCTGTGGGTGCTCAGCACAATTGCCACAAGAACACCACTACTTGCCAACAAACCACATTTGTTTCCTATTCTAAATTAAGAAAAAGAAAAAATTAGGGATGTCGGCAAATGGTAGCATTACAAGACTGCCAGAGCAAACAAGAGTGAATAGATGAGGATAATTGGGAGATTTAAAGAAAAGAGAATCCAATGCAATGCTTAGAAAGTGAGAAAGAAAAGGTTTCCACGTGGAAGACCAAACACTTCCATATCAAACACTCAACGAGGCATTTCACGGAGTTCTTGCTGCCCAAGTCAGCCAGGCCTGCAGCTCCCCCTCCACTGTGACCGTGGCACGGGATGTGCTCTCAAGGCACAGGGACTGACAGTGGCCAAGCCAGACTGACAGGGTGACACATGGGCTGCTCTGTCCCCAGTCCCAGCCCCCAGGACTCCCCAGCTGGGAGTTTGCAGCCCCCACTCCCAGGCAGGGCAGGGGAAGCAAGAGCTGCAGGCTGAGCTTGGGCACAGGGCAGAAGCAACATCTGCAGCAGAGACTGAGGCTGCTGTGGTTAAATCAACATGCTCCATCTCACGTTTGCATAGGGCAACACAACCATCAGATTAATTACTAATTACAGTGGATTGCTCCTAAGTAGGTTCACAGCAATAATAGTAATGAAAAGATTAAAAGAAGCATTATTAGCATAGTTAATTATATGACCATTGGTGAGATTATTGATGGAGATACAAAATGCTGTTGAACAAGAAAGATATGTTTGACATTGCTTAAGAGAAGCTTCACTATTGCTTCATATCTTTTTGGATTTTTCTAATCACCTCATCTGTGTTCCAAAAGTGCAAAAAACCAATAATTATCTCTGTTTGATCTTTGACTAACAATTATTTATGAATCTAATGGAACAATGGTCTTTCTAAAATTTAAGTAAGCCCAGTAATCTTTATCAGCATAACATCTTCAGCCACACTGGACTGGGTTATGGGAATCTGTCGTGTGACGAAAGCAGACAATAGCAATTTATTGGTTTAGTCATAATCCTTTCAGTAGTCCAGATTGCTGTTGCAAATTTGTTAAAAATCTGCTACCATTCTCTGAGCAACAGTACAACACCTGAAGCAATAACATGGGTGGGGAATGTAAAGCAGCACTCCAATATTCATGTGTGGCATGAGTTAGACAAGGCCACGGGAAAAGAGCTGAGAAAGAACAATGTTGCACAAACCAGAGAGAGATTCCTGTTCTCCCACAGTATATATGCAATTTAATCTCCAAATGGAGACCAGTTTAACTTTTCAAAAGCTTCAAGAGTACAAAAAAGATTTATTCACTCAGCAGTTATTTTTTATCCTTTTCAGAGTGGCCACGAGCTCCCATGAAGGACCTACTGCAACGAGACACCACCTGCGTAAAACCACACTCTCATGTGAAAAGTATTTACATTAGTACACATTATTTTCCCTTTAACTTTTCTTTATTTGGTGCACTTGGCAATACATAGCTTGCTGCTCAGTCAGCCAGTTGCCCCAGTGTTTAACATGGCAACGTCAAGAATAAATATTAATATTTTTAATCATCTAGTTTGGCAAAGGAACTGAGGAGCAGCTGCTGTATGTATGACTGCCTTCAATTCATATCCTGAAATAGGCTGGGCTTGACTGCCCCCCTTTAAAAAATAACCTAGAAGGAAGACCACTGCTGGAGTCTAACTTTGGTGGCAGGTACAATTACAGCTCCCATTGAGAGGAAGACAGAGTTGTGACCAAATTATACAGATCTGTTCTCAGAGCAACACTCAGCAAACAAACAATCCTCCCAAGCACTTCAAGGGAGCACAGGACAACATAAATGGTTGTGTTAGCACATTTGTCTCAACATTACTTTTTGGTTATGTTCTGATAACTTACTGCTAGCCATCATATTTTATGAACCTCACCCATGAACACTAACATGCAAACTGAAATTTAGGACTCCTGACCTTTAACACAAAATGGCCATAGGTGTTCCCACAGCTGTTAAATAAACCTATGTTTATGGAGCCATAAATGTAGTGCAGGTGAAGTTTCCAATGATGTAATAACAACTTCCATTGCTGTGCAGTTTGTCATTTATACAGCAGTGTACCATCACTGGTGGATATTGTTTTACAATAACAGCACAGGTTCCTTCGATTAAATCACTCTTTCTTCATTTATGAGTCATTCGACCTTTAACCTCTCAGAGGAAGATCAAACCACTTCTTAAGGCCCCACTCTTTTAACCGAGGAGCACAACAGTTGGTTAGATAACTAAGGAGGTTGGTATGTGCCCCCAGGGTTTCACAAACAACTGTCCTAGATCTTTTATAAGATAATCTTAACATAATCATGTAGCCACAAATTGTCGTGTAAATTCCCAATTAAAAACACCAAATAGGAGCTGTAAATCATGATACAACTGCCACCTTTTCAGCACTGAAATACAGTTTGAAAAGCAGTAGAGAAGCTCTAGTTTGTGCTCGTTCTAGTACTCAACACACCAACAGCAAAACAGTCCATTTGATTTACAAGAGAGTGACAAAGTTACAGGACAACGAAACTGTTCAAAACTTAACCTAGCAGCAACAGAGAACACAGAACTTACAAAACTGCTCCATCCCCCATTCAGGACTATGCTTGTAAAAATGAGCATTTGTGTTGGCATGGCTCCACACCCACTCCTTGTCCCAATTTACATAAAACTGCAGCATGCTCCTGTTGGAAGGATTGATGGCAATTTAGGGGATGGGAGGAGATTTTGTTTTTAAGAAATGGCAGCTTAATTACAATATAAATGTTAGAAAAATAAATACTCATTAGAGCTATTTATCCATGGCTGATTGGCTTCATTCCACAAACTTTAGCAAAGTTTGAATCAGATAGAACTGAAGATACCCATCTGCCACAGCTCTTTGGCCTTTGTCAGGGATCCAGCTGAGCTGTGGGTACCCACTCACAGTGGGTGACACATGTCCATCAGCACACAGATCTCCAGCCTAGCTCATGGTACCACAGGTCCTTGTTCCAATATATCTGTTTTTCTCCAGCCACCACCAAAAGTCAGCCTCTGTTTCCTTTGTGAAGATCATTCTGTAGCCTCAGTTACTCCAGGACTAGGCTTTAGTGCTAAGCATCTTGGCTCCTTGTCCTTCACATGCACACTCACTTGAAGATGCACATCCCTTCCCTGCAACATTCTTCCCCACTCTAGCAGCCAGAAGCATGATTAGAATCACAACAATTAATTACAAAATTTTTAAGCATTCAGCAAATGTCTTAGTTGCTGTCAACAAGCAGTCAACAAATGCAGATCACGTTTTTCTCCTCCTACTTCACACTTTCCATGTTTCCCAACACTTGCCAGAATGTTGTGGTGATAGATGCAGACAATAGATGCTTTACTAAACATGTCTTTGATATCTGCATAATCTCCTTTAATAGATATCATTAACTTGGGCCAGTCCCATGTTATTGCTTCCTCAACACTGCTAGCACATCATGATCTGGAAGGAGCTATTTCTTGCTCCAAGAATGTGACTGTCTCACCCAACTGGTCAGTCCTCAAAATTTTACTTCCTTGTCCATTTTAGCTTCTGTTCCCAACAGTACCTAATGCAGAAATGATGAAAATGAGACATTGCAGAAATAAAGAGACTTGCAATAAAACATTCCTCCCAAACACTTTTCCACACTGCTAAAGTCTGAGCATTTGCAAATCTGAGGTTATGGAAATGTCTTGTGATCACTAATAAAATCCCTCCTAAACAAATTTTTCAAGTGTAAAATGTATTCAGAGATATAACCTTTTTTTCTTTCAAGTGCAAAGCTTGTGCTTGTGAGGTGCACAAGATCTGAATCCTCTGAGGGGAACCTCAGATATCTCAGGACAGTAGAATTCCAGAACTGTAGAGGGGGCACCTTCCTCTGTGTTATCTGGTAAAACTTTGCACTTGGGTCACATGATAGAAACAAATTGCCTTGGCAGGAATGTGGAGAAAACAATATTAAGAGGCACATGCTGAGGAAACTGAATGTTAAAGTAGTGGGCAAGGCCAAATTCTCAACCTGAGTAACCCAGACTAAAGCAGAGTTGAGGGAGTCAGAGCTCCTTCTCTTACCCCAGATTTACTGAATGAGCCCCAGGACAATGGTCCCCAAAGAAAGAGTCTCAGATGGAAATGCCCAGATTGCAAATGGCTGCAAAGAGCCTGCAGCGAGGAAATGCTTGGATGTCTATCTAGGGCCCACATCTCACAAAGGAAAAACAAACCTGTCTGAAGGCTCCCTTGCTGTGTCAGCAAGAATTTGTGGTTCCCTAAAAGCCAGCTGGGATGGTCTGGCTCCCAGTGGCAAAACTGGCCTGACAACCAACTGCAGCCCCACGCTGGCCCTCCTGGGGCTGAGCTGGTGGGGAATGCTGCTCTGTGGGGCACAGCCCCACGTGCTGCTCCGAGCCATCCTCCTCCCAGCAGGGCCCACACATCACTCTGCCACAAGATCCCCCTCTTCCCCTTCCAGGCACAGAGCAAAGCAGCCTCTTTTCTCTATATTCCTAGGTATCTTCCTTCACCTATTTTTAAAATTATTTCAGCCCTTTTTAAAATTATTTTTTTCTTTATGAAGACAGCTATCAGCTTATCACAGGACAACATTAACAACCTCTCCTTTCTTCTCTGTCTTCTTTCCATGGCCAGCAAATGAGATCTTAGGGGAGCAATGGTAACATTCCACCCTACCTAGCAATTTTGCCCAGCATAATACTATGGCTAAATGTACCAATGTTTCCAGTGTTTTTCATGCATAAATCTCTCCTAAAGGCTCCTGCCATCCTTTCTTTTGGATAAATGCTCTCAGATCTGGGCATTTTCGATATACTTCTTGTGAGTGGTTGTTTCAGGTGTTGCTACAAATCCATACTTTGTACTCCTTAGCAGTACCTGAAGGCCACAGGAACAGCTGCACCTGCAGGTATTGCATCTACTCTGCCTCATCTGTAAGGCTTTTCAGATCCTGGAGATTCAATGTTCACACCAGGCCAACAGACTATTCTGCTTTAGGCCACAGGGATCATTCCATGCCAATGAAAGCTGATGGTAGGTGCCCAAAATATGCAGATATTTGTACAGGCTCTGCAAGCTTCACCCAAAATGCACAGAGTTCAGCCTGATGCAACCTATGAAAACTGCTCTGGGACCAATTTAATCTTTCATTGTTCTTGAGCCCAGAGTAGGAGCCTAGAAGTTTTGCTCCGAGGACCTTAATTTTGGTACAGACTATATTCATGTTTGTTCTATAGGTACAGAAGCCAGGACAAACAAGCTGTGTCCTCCCAGAGTGAGGCAGATAGATACAATCCCTTCCTTTTCTTTTTTTTTTTCTTTTTTTTTGCAAGTGCCACAACAGCTCCACTGCTCCCCAGACAGTCCTGAGTGGAGGCAATTCATCTTGCAAGGAAAGGCCAGCAGGTTCACTGACCTAACTAACAGGCATGCTATAGGAACCCTAGAATATATTAANCTCCCAGAGTGAGGCAGATAGATACAATCCCTTCCTTTTCTTTTTTTTTTTCTTTTTTTTGCAAGTGCCACAACAGCTCCACTGCTCCCCAGACAGTCCTGAGTGGAGGCAATTCATCTTGCAAGGAAAGGCCAGCAGGTTCACTGACCTAACTAACAGGCATGCTATAGGAACCCTAGAATATATTAAGACAACAGCCTTTTCTATTTTGGATAAATGCTCGTGCCTCTCATTGGCATTTCCTATCCATTGTATTCTCCTGATAAATTCAATGCATTACACCTTTGTCCACCCTTGTTGGGCTTTAAGTCCATATATCCTATATCACTGTAGCAGTCCACTGAAAATCTGATTTCTTTTCCTTGGCAATCTGTGCCAAAATTATGACAGAACTTACAGAAATTGAGTCACCCAGGAGCAATTTTCTCCTTTGCTTTGAACAAAGCTATAAGCAGTTGTGATAAAAACAACGCAACCAGGTTCAGTGGCCAACCACAAAAGGCCAGGAAGGAGATCAAATGTTACACCTGCTGAGTTCCCCTGGTATCCCAGTTTTTTTGAATCTTCAGCTGTTATTAATATTTCAATACTAGACTGGCAATATTCAGCACCTGATGGAGATGAACATTACTGAAAGTAAGCACAGCAGGAGCACATCACTCTTTAGGATTTGGATTTTTGATAAGCCATTGCCATCGTGAAATCTGCCCAACTGCTCAAGAAAATCTGGCAAAGTGAAACAAGAGCCTTTTGCCCGAACCCCGTAACACAGAACCTTTGCCAGATGATTGTATTTCTTGCATGCATGAAATTTCCTTCTATCAGTTGACAGAAGGTTTGGGGTTTTCCAAATGTTGTAAACCTGGTTGAAATTATTGAAACCCTCAGCTCTAGGAGTGTTGGGTTACTGTTCTTTTAAAGCATGCTTCCTCTGACAACAAAATGTAATTAAGGGGGGCATCGCTGTCATGTTACGGTCTCTTTTTAGAAGGTCTGGGAGAATGTAAAAAGGGCACAGCAAAAGTTGCTTAACCTCCTTAGAAATAAATGTCCCTAACTTTTTTAGGTCTTCTCTTTGGTCCATTATTGGTCACAATGATGAAACAATTTAAAGGAGGAAAGGTCAAGGCAAAGCAGTGAACTTTATATGCTCTTCAGTGCAATAAAAGTTACTTAACGTATTAGCATGGGAAAGGCATGCCTGGCAATATGAGGGAAGAGGATGGATTTCAGATTCTCAGTAGCCTGTTCAGAGAAAAAAGTCTTTGGGTATGTGTGAATCAAACACCAACAAAAATGAAACACTTGCGAATTTTCCATCCTATCTAATTTCACTAAAAGGAAGAAAAACGAGGTTCAATGCTTCCATCCAATATTCAACATGCAAGAAGTATTATGGAAAAGCAGCTACCTCACTTCCAACACATGTGCTGTGCTGATGGTAGCCTCAAAAATTGGCATGGTTGGAATTGTCTCCAGTTTATGCCAGCACGTACAGGAAAGAATATAAATTTCAGGCATGAATATTATTTTAGGCTCTATATTGAAAATTAAAATCCCTCCTTATCTTTTATCATACATATTTTCTGTTTTGATTGCATGCAGCTAGAGTATGAAGGAAAATTCTTTAACCATCTCTGAGTTGTTCAAAAGCAAGCACTTTCTAGAAAAATTACCTTTTTTTTCCTTTGTTCCCATGCTGCCAGTACAAACACAACTCCTTCTAATAATGAAAATGTTAAAATTTTTTCAAAACTTTTTCTTCTATTAAAACCAAAGATTATGCAGAAACAAATAGGAACTAAAATCCACACATTTCTTGGGGTTTGGAATTTGGGTTTTTTGTTCTTTTTTGTTTCTTTACTTTTTGTTATATTAACTTTCTTAATAGTTTAACTTAACTAAAGGAAAGAGTTAATTATCTTCCCAAGGCAATCATTTTTACTTCCTAATTTTAGAAACTGCAGTAGGGTGAGAGTGATTTTATTTTTATATATTATTTCCCAGAGTATGATTTCCTTCAAATCTCAACATAAATCCTTTTTAAAGCTTACTCAGCTTTTCCCCATTCTGGAGGTTCACATTTTTATGTATTTCTGGCCAGTGTCAAAAGAAATTTTTTCCTAGCACCCTATTTTACAAGCATTTTTGAAGTTTATTTGCATTGTCTCACAAATTTTCACAACATCAACTGATTCCAAAAATTGTACTGAATCAGTCAGAAAAGAAATATATTGTACTGTGTGACCAAATAAAATCACCCCAGACTTCAAGTCCTTAATATTCAAAACCTCCATGAATGAACTGTAACCAAAAAGAATCCATTATAATAATTTGAAAAATGAAAACTTGAAAAAGTTGTATCTGTTTCTGAACAATTCATGAGCACAGAATGAGGCACAATTCATGGAATGAATTATTCTTTGTGAATTATTGGCCCACTATTATCCTCATAACCAATGAGACACATGATTTACATTTCTTTTACAGGCGGTAGTAGCTAATTGATGTCCTGGTGTGATATGGAATGAAGCACAGTCATATAAATAAATTGTTTCCTAAATTCTTCACAAAAACACATTAATATCTTTGACACCATGCAATTGTATGCAGTGAACACTGCTAAGACAGTAATCGTGTCATCAAGAGTTAATTTATTCCCAGCAAGTCCATGTAATGCAGATATTAATCTCCTGGAGCACACACTGCTGTTCAGGGTTAAAACATTCACAGTGTCTGAAACATAAACAAGTCTCACACTCACAGCTGTTCTCCAAGAGCCAAACAGATCTGCTGCTCACTGAGGATTTGTCACTTAGCTGCCTTTTTGAAGAACAAGTAAAGAAACTCAGAACACAAGGGGAGGGTGAACATGTTCATATTTCCAGAGACTTTTCTGCTACCTTTGGGTTACAGCTATGAAGTTGTAGATGCTTGTGAACTCTTACAAAGTGAGAAATGCAGCTCTTGGTGATTGGCATGGCTACATGTAAGACTCAGAAGAAATCTCACCCTTTTGAGAGGACAGTTTTAATGCAAACAGGGCTTGAAAAACTCCAAACCACTTCCTAAATCCATTTTGTTGTGTTGCCACCTTACAATTGAAAATGAACAGAGCAGACCCTGAGAGCAAAGCTGACTCTTGGGCAGAGCTTTGGATTACTCTTCCAGCAGCCAAAACACACACAGAACCACCACCCAAGTAACACCAAGTGACCCTTGCCACCTCCAGCACCCAAGAACAGAAGTGGCCTCTGAGCAGGTGGCCACCACAAACCCCACAAACCCCACAAGCCTTTAGGTTTTCAGAACAAGGGCAAGGTACCCCCTGGCCCCTGTCTGAGGCAGCTGTGCTCAGAGCAGGGGGAGGCTGGGTCCAGCCCTGCATTCTCCATGCTGCTGCCTCCAGGGGAAGCTGTGAATAAGGAGATTTGATACACTTCCCTGAGGTGTAAATTTTAAAAATTTTTTTTCTATTTTTCTTTTTCTCCAGTTGGCTGCCTTGACTATGGGCTCAGCACAACCACTGTGTGATATCTTCATCAACCATTTGAAAGCTCTGGGTCAGAAGCTCTGAGATTTGAAGGTAGAGACGTGCTAATTTGCTGAATGGCCCTTTTGACCATAGTCAATTTCTACTAATTAGAAAAAAAAAATAATTAGCTAATGTTGGTGAAGAGCTTTGAAGATGAATAAGCTACAGGGAAAGCACTAGGCATATTAGTGGGAAACAAGTTTGATCCTTTTTGAAATTTGTATTTAAGTAACTCAAAGTGATTATAAATGGACCAAATGGAACAGCTAACCACTGTAAGATTAATACAATATCTTTGGGGAAATTACTGTTTATATTATACAATTAAGTATTCTACAATCACTTTATTTTAAGGACTCCTCCTTGGAATTTTCTATTTAGTTCTGGTCAGTATGCTTTTCATATGTCATTTAATCCTTCCTCTAATTTGTACAAGTAAATTATAATTACTATATAATAATAATAATAATGGCTATGGTTAGACAAGTAAATGTGAGTATGCACCTGAGAAATATCATATTATAAAACAGTCAACTAGAAATTACTCAAGCAGGTTGTTTTGCATTCACAGGATGCTTTGACTGTTTGTAACTCTTTTTGGAACAGCACTGTAACACAATGAGCCACATCCTGAACTGGTTATATCAGCACAGCCCCATTCCTTATCACAGTCTAAAGCCATAGTTACCCCACTTTGAAACTAGATGAAAATGGCAAAGCAAAAGATGAAGCTCCCCTTTCTTCTTGCTGAATTCTGGGGGTATTTGATATGAAAACTTACATTTCTGTAAGTCTCTTAATAGTAAAAAAGAGCATGGGGAATGCTGTCCAGGACTGAAACACTGCTGGGGCCCCAAGTGAGAGCACTCTGTTTGGACAAAAATATTCTCTTCATTTCCAGCTCCTATAAAAGAGATCCATCTTTTGCATTACCACTAGACCAGAGCCTGTTCCCATCTGGGTATGCATGCAGGTACTTCAGCACCAACAGCGTGACCAGAATTCCTGCATGAGTAACACACTGTACTCCTCCTGCAGGAAGGGCTGTACTTTAGCTTACCACACCAGCCACTCCTCAGAGACACCTCTGCAGCACATATTAGTGTGTGCTTCTCTTCTCCCCTCCCTTTTCAAAGTGCCACTCAGGAATAATTTGGCCCCTGTTAGCTGGGATGACAAATGGAAGATATATTTGGCAACCTTCATACCTGGTTTCCTTCTTGGCACCTCCTCTTGCTTGTAAAACTCAAGACTAAATTACCACCCTATTGTCATTACTATTGCATTGCCACAAACCATCTGGACACTTTATATATGGTGTAGAGAAAAGAAAAGAGTAACACAAGCTTTGGATTTAAATGTTGCTTCCTACCCTGCTTTGTGGACACATGATGCAAAGCCCTCAGGTCCAGTAACATATCGTTTTGTGTAGGAGTGAACTAAATGAGGTGTCATGACATGGAAACTCAAGGCTTTAGAATCTTTTGGTACCTCAAGTCCAAATAAAATAAGAGAAATGTAGCTCTTTACTGAGATGCACCTGCTGGATTGACCTAATGCTCTCTGTGGGCTTCAGAAACAAGAGCCCAGACTCCTTGTCTTCTGCATGTGGCAAAAAGCTAATTGTCTTTTTGGTAAGAAAAATGAATCATACAGTGTACTTGGCTGCTTTAGGACCCACTGACAATTGGACTATTGAACTGGTCTTAAAGATGCCTTCCTGAGGTTGGGAAAAAGCATATGAATATATATGTGAATGAATACATATTATATTCATACTTACTTGTTTGTTTATTGTTTACAAAATGAACAAGTTGTAGGTAAGTTCAGGAACAAATATTTTTAGGGAAAATGTGCCCCAAGTCTCAAACAGTTGATTATAACTTTAGAGAAGGTTGACAGTCTGCCAGGCAAAGCAAATCAAATCACAGGGGATCAGCATGAAGAACCTGTTGTTCTCACAAACCCAAAGTTCAGTTTCAAGGAACTTCAACCATGACAAATCATGAGTTTGTGGATGGCAGTACACCAGGGATGGGTCATTCTCATGTACTACTGATCCCTAGGGTGAGAGAAGTCCAGAGGGAAGGAACTTGAGTGACATTTTAGCTTTTATATCACAACAGAGGACAGTGAACAGCTTTTTGGAGTGTGGCTGTGTGGCTGGAGCTCTGCATTTCCTCAGCAGCTCTGCTGTCCATCCCCCCACTTCTGATGTCTGGGCTGTGAACTTCAAAGCAGCATGACAGGAATATTGCAAAGAAAAAATATCAGGCAGAAGTAACTTATTTTTCCAAATAACCAGCATTTCTTTTTTCCCCTCAGATATTTATTCTTATCCTACTCTGTAGTAATAGCTAGAAAACTACATATGCATAGCTCCCTATCATAAAAATAGCAACAAAAGAGAGTGATACTCCAAACTAGTCTACTAGGAACAAGTCTTTCCTTAGAAGTAGGAAAAAAGCCTACAAAATAGACAAAGCATGTGAATTAACTAGTGCCACGATTTCCAAAGCCACAGAAAGCAAAGGAAGATCCAAGAAAACACTGATATTTATATATATAGGGGTGTTCTATCAGATCTTGCTAGTGACAACAACACATGTCAGTATCAGCACAGGTCCTGCTGGCAACACCTTGAAAACTGTGTGGAGGTATAGAAAGTAAACAGCACTAACTGTGATTTCCATGATAAAATAAGAATGTAAGGAAAGTCTCTTGGGATCCATAATCTGGAATTGTCACGGGATACAGATTGTCTGTCTTTCTGATAAAAGATGTCAGCTCCTTTTCTGGGATTTAAACAGAAAGAAGCACTTGTGATTATTAGGCTGGCTGTATACCATGAGGGCTGTTGACAGAATCACTACAAACAGCAGATGTGTCTGCTTCAACCATCAATGTTCCTAAAATTCCTGTATCAAAAGAGCAGTGCAGCCCAGTCTCAGCCACAGAAAATGCAATTTCCTGACTCCAGAGCTTCAAATTTGCCCTAGTACACTCAGTGGAACAAATCTAAAATTTCCTGGTATCTGCATAGATTAAAAAGCATCCACTAGGTCATCCCATCATTTTAAAAAGCAACTGATTAACTAAGCTTGGGAAAGCTGAGGTAGTTGTTGCCATTTTGCAGAGCTGGAAGCTCACACTGTGGGGCATATGTTGTCTCATGGGGGAAGGATGTGCCCGCTGAGCCAGCACAACTCACACCCTTTGTGGGAAGCTCTCCTGGCTTTCAGAAGGGCAGCCCAAGCTGCAATGTGCTGTCTTGGAAATTAATTAGGAAGTGCATCCCACACTACGAATTATTATGCTCAAGTATCTTTAATAATCCAAAGAAGACCTAAGACAGAAATATTGACCTTTTTGCTGCCAGTGAAGAGACGCAAGCCCTAAACAAAACAGGCTTGCTGCTCAAGGTTCATTTAAAACATATGACTGAAAATAGTTTTCCAGGTCCCACTAATAAAGCAGAATTCACCTGAGCTCTCTGAAAACAAGTCTTTGTGCTGCATCAGCAGCAGCTCTCATTCTGCACACCACAGCCTGGCTGGTGAAGATTTGCACAGCAAACACCAGGACCTGCACTTCTGTGAATTCCTAGTGAAGGTGTGGGGTGGAACCCCTCTGTGCCTGGAGACATCACTCCAAAGCTTGAAATGGCTCTTGTCAGAGCCCAGTGCTGGGTGTGAATGGAGCTGTCACTGTGGGAATGACCATGCTCTCCTAACGCCAGATTTCCTGCAAAAGCAAAGCAAAGAGGGACAGCAAACACGCTGCTTTCTTGCCTGATGTTTGCCCAGTTGAAAATACACAGCTCTCAGCCACTCCACAGATTTCCTCACACACTCAACCCAGTACAAACCAGGTTGCTCTTCAGTTTCTTACACAGAACCAATCACATGAGCAAACAGTAAAGTCCAGAGCGTCACACACTGACCTGTGAGTCACCATTTCTGCACAGTTTTCACGTGGACATCACTGCCACAGGAACATCACTCCTGCACTACTTGTAACTCAGACTAACTCTGCTCAGGTCAGCAGCACTGCACCTGAGTGTCTAAGAAAAAGAGAGTCTTCATCCCTCAGAATTACAGCTGGGAGCCTGAAAGCAAGGGTTTCTGCATTAAATTCTTGCAAAACACCATTTCCACCCATCCTGCTGTTTGTGACTCACATTTGCTTCACTACCAAGTGTGGGGGAAGTGCCTCGGCCCTGCCTGTGCTCCTCCTGTGGTTCTTCCTGCCTCCCACAAGGCCAATCCATCATCTGCCAAGCATAATGCAGGCACCCATGAAGCCCATCCCCTCCCTGACATACAGACCACTTCCAGACTGCTACACAGCAACTCCATCACCCAAAAATTCTCTTTATGACTTGAATGGTCATCCAGAAAAAGAAAAAACACCCAGTTCATAACAATAACCTGTCTTCTATGGCAGACCACCAGTAAGAGGACCCAGGAAAGAAGAAACTCAAACATTAAGTGGCAACTGCTTGACACAATAATAAAATTCCCACATTTGATACCCAGTGCAAGGGCAAAATGGAGAGTTAGAGCCAGAATCCTGTAAAGTTGCCAGTGTTAATGTTGCTGACAGCTTCAGTTTGAGACACTGAGATGAGCTCAGTTGGTTAGAGAAGGGCACTAGTAATGCCAAGATTTCAGGTTGGATCCCTGTATGGGCCATTCATTTAAGAGTTGGACCTGATGATCCTCATGGGTCCTTTCCCACTCAGAATATTCTGTGATTCTGAATCAGGCAAATATTGTTCATGCAAATCAGAGCTATGCAGTGTTTTAAAAAATATTTCTGTCATCATGAATCAATATTCATGGTATTTCTTCACCTGTGTCCTCCTCTCTCTTCCCTATAGCTCCACTGAAATTTCTCTCACTCCTTCCCCAGAGGACACCAGCTAAATCCCCAGCATGTAATCTATGTTGAAGAGCAAGTAATTTTATTAATTAATCCAAGAAGCTGGATATTATAGTATTTTTCAGGCAGTTTCTTTCATTGGAAGCCTGGATGTCAGTTGATTTTCTGTGTGTGATGTCAGGGGAACACAGGGACACAGAGACAAGTCAGCTTCATGCAAGGGTGGATGCTTGTTGTCCAAAGCAGGGAGCTTCCAACAGCCAGATCCAAACCACTGAAATCAAAAGAAAAAATCTTCTTTCATTTGTTTCAGTGGGCTTTGGATCAAATCCATAAGCTTCACTTATTCAGCAATGTTAGAAAACTCAGTTTTGCAGAATCAGAGTGACTGACTTACACTTCCACCTTAATATTTGTCCTACTCTGAAAAAAGCATTATGTCATTAATTTTTCTCTTTTCTTCTTTTTCGAAAATACATTCTGATTACACCAAAAGGGCAAATGGCCAGTTTACCTGACTTGAGCCTTTGATCCTTGTGAGTTACTTGTCTCTTCAGCAAAGTTCTCATTTGAAGTGCTTTCAGCACCTGATTTATTAACAGTTGGGTGGAGTTAGGCTGTTTTGCAATTCCTGAGAAGCTGATAATAAATCTGATTCTCCTATCACAGGTGGTGCTGATATTTTTAGCTGGATTGCAAAAAAACGTTCATAAACTGAAACAAATGTTTCTATATCAATGCTTCCATCCTGGAGTCCAGAAAGGGACTTGTGCTGTCCATTCTGGTGGACATTTTGCCTTTCACAGATTTCCTCTCTGAATACTCTAAATTCAATCTTTTAAATGACTTCTCTTTATATTATACTCATAAATTTTATTTTAATAAAAGTGGTGCCTAACAGGCATAAACAAAAAATGCCAAAAAACCCACCTTAATTGTTTTTCAAACCTTTTGCACATTTTGTTTAAAACAGATGTTTCCCTGACTTGTCATTGTGATGAAAGGAAACCCAATATCCCCTCTGCTTTCCAGTGCAGAGCTGCAGAAACAAGGAATGACAGAGGAAGAGCAAGAACCATCTTAACTGGGAGGTGATTATTACAGCTAGGAGAGAAAAAGCAAGGACACATGCTGGTGGTGGGAGCTCTTGTATTTGAACATTCCTGTTACCTTTTTTCTCACAGTCTGGATTAATTTTAAAGGCTGCATCTGTGTGGTTCAATACTCCAGCTGAAACAAAGTCAAATAAACTCCACCCACCTGTTGGGCAACATTCTGCAAATCCAGTATTAATGTCACGTTCCTAATTATATTTCACTTCTCCTGTTACATTTTTGCTGTGATCCTGTCTTCACTGAAAGCAGCTTTCTTCTTAAACAGTTTTTCTCTTTCTTAACTCCCCACTTACCCCGCCAAACATCATTCATGATGCACAGCCTGGTAATAGTTCTGATTTCCATGGATAATCTTAATCCCAAATTTACAGTGAAGCATTAATTGTATGTTTTCTTTCAGTCTGACTCATCTCCACTGTCATAAATCATGCTTAGTTTATAAAGCCATCACAAATGGTGTGATACACTTGAACAAGAGCCAAAAGCTTTGTAAAGATACTTTGCTGCCTGTAACAAAGCAAAAATATATTTCTTTTCTTTCAACAAACTGCAATGTTGCCTTCGATATGAAGGCAATGTGAGGCAAAAGAGACAATACACGTAATCAACAAATATTTCTCCTTTATCCAGAGGATATTTTCAGCCTGGTCAATGTGAAAACTGGATCCTTTACAGATCCAGCTCCTCATTCAGCAAAAAATAATAGCCAGTCCTTAAAATACATAACTGCTAAAAGGATCTTATATGCAAACAAACCAGGTATTTAGGTCCAACAGGTTGTCTGTTCTATATGTAATTTCAAAGGGGTCTTTTTGTTTTAGGGCAATTGTGATTTCCTTCTCCAATACCACTCTCCTATAATTTTGAGAGTAATAACACCACAGATGCAGGAGCAAGAGGCACAACTGATGAGAATCATCACTTCTTTTGAGGAAGCAGTGTCTCTAATTCTAACTTCTCCCATTCTTTTCTCCTATGTTTATCCCACACTATACTCAAAGAATCAAGAAAACTAGCTATGTTAATTTTCTCTTCTGAATAAACAGTGCTGCACGGATGTGCTTTTAATGTGAAACACAGGCTTTGCTGTGATCATTTCCTAAACATGATGTTTAAATGGAAAATAGAGCACTTGGGAAAACCAGTCCAAATTCCGTTCCCCAGATGCAGCCTGCTGATGTGGAATTCAGACTGAAAAAGGGAAGGAGACTTTCTCCTGTACTGCAGACATAAATCTTTTCTCAGCATTGCTGGAAAAGGCTCTGCAGCTTACATAGGTGAGACAGCTGGAAGGAAATAAAGAGGGATTTGCTATGGGAGAGCTTGTCCAGTTTTCAGCCTGCAAAAAATAAGAGTTCAAGCTGATGGGCGTCCTACTGCACAGATGGCAATGGAACCACTATGTTCTCCTTCCAGAAACACAGGAAGAGATGGGATCTCACAGTGGATGGTGCTTTATACTCCTTTCTCCTCAGACTTTTTCAGTTTGGTTTGGGTTTCTTGGTAGACAGCTGCACATCCATCGATAGTTAAAGTTACTTTAGGCATTTCCTAACATTGAGCTCTTCTCTTAGCACTAAGTCATAGCTAAAGCTCTGCTTTCCAGTTTGCAAAGCTGCATTTAGCTGAGGGTTTGAGAAATCTTAAATCTTGTTCTCACTAATCACTAATGGGTTCCAGACTAGGAATGTCAGTCTCACCAATCCAGCAAAAAATTTTACCTTACACCAGCAATTTACTCTCCAGCTGTCATTGTCTTGTTACCCAGGAGCTGCATGGATCTATCATAGCTGCTCTCAGAAGTGGGTAATTTGTGCCTCTGTATCAACACCCAGACGCCAAAAGAAAAGGCCACAATGTTCTCAATGAATGAGCTGCACTTGCATCTGCAGATCTCAGACCAACCAGCCTTCCCAGAACGAGTCAGTGCAGCCCCTGACTTGCTGCAACTGGCACCAAATTTTTATAGCTGCAAGGAACCAAGGTTGCAGGCAAAGATTTTTCAGATAAGCATGTCCTGGCTGAAGTCTGAACATTGTTGCAGGGATGTGACACAGAAGTTACAGTGGCCTGGATCTCCTACTCTGGACTCTCCTGTGCAGGGTGAAAGTCTCTGGAGATGAGAACTCCAGAGGTTTGAGCACAGGTTTGCACCAAGGGAGCAGAGCCAGCAATCCAGAATGAAAATGTGCACCTCCTTCTGAACCTGCGTGCTTGGGCTGATGTAGATGTGGGCCCCAAAATATGTGTGATAGCACTTCCCATGCTCTGCCACCAGCTGGGGACAAGAAAAAAACTCAGAATGAAATTGCAGCTAAATTCACCAACACCAAACAGTCCTGTTATTCTCTAGAAGGGAGTTTTAGTTACATGATTTTCTCTGTTTTGTTAGCAGTTGTAAGGAGAAGCAGGAATGTTGGAAGTGTTTGAGAGCTGACATGACAGAATGCCACAGCCTTTCAGTGTCTCAGTGGTCGGCTGTGTAAATTAGTAGCTAGACCATTTTACAAATGTATATTATTTACCCAGCAGATGCTGTTACGGTCTCTTGTGTAAATTTGTAATTAGACTATGTACTGCTTTGTGAAAATCCTTTAATAACAAAGGTGCCACTGGGTGCTGAAATAATTAAATCAACCCATTTGAAACAACACTAGTTCACCACTTCGACTTGGGTGATATAATATTACACATTCCTGTAAAAAAAGCCAGAGAAATTGAGAATGATCAGCTACAAAACATCAGATACAAGGGATAATGTTACCCATTCAGTAGCTTAGGGTTTGGCATGAGTCTAGTGTCACAGTCAAAAAAGTTGCAGCCAACATACCAACAGCACAGACAAAGAACAGATGATCCATCTCCTCTGCCATCTATCATGAACAGCATTGCCAACTCCAGGGCTTTACCAGCACTGACATTTAAAACAAAGTATGTGTCAACCATATTAAATAATATACCAAGCTGTGGGTTATTAAGTGTGGGGTAATTTGACCACAGCAATTAAACTGAGATTAAAGAATGATAAAGGCAATGTTATATGCACTGTTCAATGGGGTTTTTGGAACATATGGAGTCCTGAATATTTCCAAGTGTGAAAGCCACATCAGATATTAAGCTGCATGTCAGTCCCAACCAACACACTCCTCCTGTGCCCTCCCTCCTCCCCTTCCCCCTGTGAGATGTAGCTCTCAAATGGCAATAGTTTTCATTCCACATACATTCAACCAATGAAATGTCTTCTGACTTCTGTCTCCAGACTGCAGCCCAAGGAACGTGCCAGCAAGGCAAGGGTTTAACATGGTAGCACAGCAAGAACTGGTGATTTGTCAGACTGTGCTGTGAGGCAGCAGGGAGGGGGCAGCCCATGCACAGCCCCTGTGCACACAGGCCTCAGACTCATGGGCAAACCACTCATTTTCAGACCAATAAGCCTGTGGAACCCCTACTCTTTCCTCCTCAAAGGGTTTTCTGACTGAAGTCTAATGGGGAATTTGCACATAACCATCTTGTCTGCACACAAACAACTGTGCCCAGTCCAGGCAAGTTAAATCCATAGAAAACTAAAATCTAAAGGGCACAAGGCAGCTCATCAGCAATCTGTTCTCATTTCATGTCTGCAGGCATTACCCCTTCATGCAGGGTGGCCAGACAGAAGCATTGAAGAACCCAGGTCAGCAACAGCCAACAAAGGAGCATTAGAAAATCAGGGTCAGAATTTCTTATGTATGGTCCTATTCATAGAAGTATTTTACTATTTAAAAGAAATGAAAAACTTAAAATTGAAGATGAAATGACATTACTAAATTACACAGTTACCAAACACACTTTGAAACTCTCCTCAGGTATCTGGAGAACAGACTTGCTCAGCAATTGCAGCAAGTGTGGGTCAGCTATAATGCATCTGGCTTTAATGTGCACAAATAAAAATCCTAATAAAAGGATTGAAGCTCATAATCCATTTATAAACAATGTGTCTTAGGATGATCCTGATGGAGAAAGCCACCACAGTACTCCTCATAAATACCTCAGCCCTCCATTTTCAATATTTCTAGGTGGCTGTCTTTGGTACATCTTTGAAAATTTCAAGTACACAATATTTCTCTAGTATTTGCTCACCCTGGACCCAAACAATTCAGGTATGGTAAATGGAGGTTTTTGAATACCTATCTGTTTTTTTAAAGCCACCTTTTCCAGAACAAGAAAAAATAAATAAATAAAGCACAAAATAATGGTAAAGAAAATTTAAAAATTAGCTACAGCATTGCGGAAAAATAAGGCAACATTCTAGCAAAACTTAAATGCAGAGAAATACATACACTGAGATGAGAGAACCTCCATTTGCAAATGTCAAAAGAACACCTAAAATATTGCCAAGAATGAAGCATAAATGAGAAAAAAATTAAAATCCCCTGTAAATAACTGTGCTACAAAACTGTCTGCAACTGTTAAAACAAGAGGAACATGCCCAGGCCTGAAAGGATATTGGCATCACTAAAATTTCAAGTTTACCTCTTATGTGAAGGTCTTTAGACATATTAAAAATAAGGCAATTCTTGCACGTCTTCCTCTATTTTCTTTTCTGTAAGCATATAAGCAGTTCTGTTACAATAAATTAATCTGCTCATATTCTCAAAGTTGAACACTTTTCATTTGAACTTTCGTTCAAAAGGAAAGGAAAAAGGGGAGAAAAAAAGAAAATATTATGGCAACAATGAATATAGCTCCATTGCAGTGACCCCAAAGGAAGGGGTTAATACAAACTGTTAATACAAATCCAGCCTCTTTACTAAAAAAAATTTCAAAAAGTTAATAAAATTGTTAAAATGTTATATTCATATAGATGACAAAATATGTAAACCTTCTGCATTTCATCTCTCTCGTTCTGCCTCTACCATTTGCCACAAGCACTGGTATGGGCACATATTTTTTCTCATTACTTATTGTTTCTATGCCCATTGACCATAACAGTGAAATAGAAATCAATAAAATAAACCCGATTTTTAAATACTGGACTCAGAAAAACTTCCCTCTACTGTAATTACAAATGCCAAATTTCATGATACCTTCTTTTTAATAACTGAGCTATAAACTTCTCAGTAATGAGTCTTGTAATGGAAATGCTAAGCCTCTCTTTACTGCTGTGGCATGAACTTGCTGCTATAATCAGCTATTTTTATCAGTTAGTTGATTACACCTTAGAAAAATTACTGCTGGCAGCACAAGTCCTGTTTCATTAGAGACTCTCTTAAATACTCCAGTGTGGTAATACAGCTGAGAACTAAGAGAGAGAAGGGTTGAAGAAAGTGAAAGAAATATTTAAAGAAAGACGGAGGAGAAGGGAGAAGTGTAAAACTTAAAGGGCAAGGGGAAGGAAGAGAGAAATACATGCCATGGGTGACAGCCTGCAGACTTGTCATTTCCAGCTCTCACCAGCAATGGAAAATGCTGGGTTGGTTTTTGCCCTGGGCTCTCTCTGCCAACAGCCAATGTCCTTTGCCACCCTGGGAATGGCAGCAGCTTCTGGGCTCCTCCTGGGTACCTGCCTCTCCAGAAGTCCAGCAGCACCATTACAGGCACTGTAAGGTTTCATTCCTGATCAAGAAAACTTGCCATTTCCAGGTCATTTCAAAGGGTTTTTTCTTCTACCTGGTTTCCCTGAAGAGTTCAACTGGCAGATGTTTACCCCCAGTAATGAGCTGGGAGATTCCTAAAGCTTTCTGTGACCCAGTTTGAGATATGTGGCACATACTATATACCAGTTTAGGTCAGATAGTTTATTCCCTTTCACAAGCAAGTCATGAGTTTCTTTTACCATATTAAGTGTGTCCATGGTATGTTGAAAGCCTACATTATTTCCAGCACAAATAACATCTAACTAGCTTCCAGTTGTGTGCTCCAGAGAAGCAGAGGAGGACACAGGAAGAATATCAGCAGCCTGTCTTTTCCTGAAAGGCCTTTGAGAAATAAGAGGTGCAGTGCAAACCAGAAATATTGTATCTATTTTCTTCTCTTTAAAAAGCAAACCTAAAACTTTTAAAGCTTCATCTTAAATTGCCATTAACAGCATTATCCATGCAGGTGCAGCTACATACTGAGTGTCCCAAGGATACTCATTCTCTGCCTTAGTCAGTGGGAGCTGGGGACATGTTTACAAAAAACCTGCATTTCAACAAGAGCTCTCACTTAAGAACCCTGTTATGATTTTTCTCAACAGTGCAGAGATATGATAAAGGCAATCCATAAGACACTTAGCATACACTGTATAACTAATTATTGAAATGTGCTGACATAATCCTCTGACCCTGGGAAAAATTACAAGTGTGTGTAAATATAATTAGGAAGGGTACGTTGTTGCAACACGATGACAAACGGTATCAAACATGCAAAAGAAAGGACATCCAAAGAGGTTTTTTGCATGTGCAGAAATTGTACTTTGTTTTCTCTGCTAGCTTGCCAGGCAGCATTGTGCATATGCAGTTAATCATGTCTGTGTTTATACAGGCATATTGCAATTATATTCAAGTTTTTCTAACTCTTCCACATTTAAATGAGGGCCATAACACTGACCATTAGAGAGAGCCAAATTCTGTACTGTAAGGAGAGAAAACCCAAACCCCATGGATCTAGTCTCAGTTACAAGATAAGGAGGCATTAATTACATGGTTTTATAACCCTAATCTCTCAAAAATATTTTTTAGCCCTATTCCCCCAAACCTTCAGAATTTAGCCCATTTTCCCTTCAAACTGCTTAAAAATTCCTAGAATCTTTTGTGATCCTGTACTCTTGCAGAACTTTCTCCTGACTTGGACAGAGCCAAGATTAGACCCAAAGCAAACTCTGTCCTCAGCCTTCGCACACAGATTGCACTGCATTTCTTCCAGTCTTCAGGGAACAAAAGCCAGCAAGAGCCATGGCCTTTACAGATGAGTCCCCCTGTCTGCCCAAAGGACTCCTTGTTCCCCTTTTGTAGCCCCCTAAGGTGCTAGGAAAGTAGAAAAGAACACTAAAGAGACAAGAAATGGAAATGAGATGACCATTTAATATATTCAATCTCTACTAATTTCCCTGCCCAAGGTCTCTAATCCCCTCAGATAAGACTTTAAAAAATACTTCTGCCTGAAATATGTCCTCACACCCCCAACACTGACAATGCATACTTGCATGTACTAATTTGGCACTGGTTTAAAAATAAGGAAGAAAGGGGAAAAAAAAATGAAAACTAACCCCCCTTTTTTTGTAGCCAAAAAATAGGGTAAATTGATCCATTATGTAAGGAGATCTATGCAAAAAATGCTTTCAGCAAGATGCACATTGCAACCCTCAGCCAGGCACCCCATTAATATGAGTGAAGGTGAGCCATCTGTGAAGGTGAGGCATTGCCTCAGAGTTTCAGAGTCAGTATGAGCATCACATCCTCAGCCACGAGGCAAGAATAGCACAGGTGTATTCTAGGGCAAGAGCACTGGAGCATAGAATAGAATAGAACAACATCACTCTTATATAAAGCTTTTTGTTATTACAAAATAATTATAAGAGTTTTCAGAAAAATTCTCTGTTTTATGAAGCAGAAAAAGTCTCCTCCACAGTGTTGTGGAACAACAATTCCCAAAAGTGACTGAACTATAGCCACTATCTTTTTCTCTCTCTCAATTTTTTTTTTCTTTTTTTGGGTGGCTTTAATTTGCTTGTTCTTCATGTTCATTGGCAGCCCTACTAAACTATATCTTTGCAACCTATTGTCTTAGGTAAGATTATATCAACAGCTCCAGAAGGACCACTTTTAAAAATAAATTCTACTTTCCCTTATCATTGACAGGAATCACATTTACATATTCTCCTGGTGGAAGTGATAAAGCACCAGATGATTAATGTGCCTCGATGCAGTGATACCTGTAGACTGTTTGATCAATGTCTCCCAAAGAAAGTGTCTTTCATTCAGTATGCTCAGAGTCCAAAAATGCCCTGTGATTAATGTAACTAAATGTTTGGGGTCAGCTGAAGCTCCAGTTCTTGTTCCTGATTCAATATCAAACTAAAGATAGGTCACAGGAGAGTGGATTAGTCATGTGGAGAAAGTCTGAGCATGCAACTTCAAACCACCTCCTTAAGAGAATCTTAAAAAGAGTTCTGATATTTTTTAGTTACTACTGCAGTCATCCACACCATTTTTTCATCTCATTGTTAAACAGAACAGCCCAACATGCTAAGCCTTTTAATGCCAGGATATTTTCACTATAAAAATAAGTGGGTTTGATTCAGTCCTTGTCATTGAAGTTTGGATTTATTCAGATTTATTTATTACAGTTAGCGAACCATGAAAATCCAAGTCTCTGAAGTTATTCCCCAAAGAAAGCACTTCATGCAGTTGGAAGATAACAAAATGTCTAATGAATACTACACCTTTTCTTGGTTTTACTTGATTATCTGGGGTAACACTGACTATTTCTGCTTGACCTTACATCAGCTGTTTGGTGTCTTGTTAAAAATAGATGTGAGATATGGCAAATACAGAGACCTGCTGAGGGATGACTTTCACTTCTAGTCATATTTACTCTTTTTCTTGAATATCAAGGAGGTGTAAAAGCCATTCAGCCAGTGAGGTGAAATGTCTCCTCTTGCCACCCTGCCAGCTCTTTTCCCACCTTTGTCTCATTTCAAACACATCCCTGACCAGAAGGCAAGAGAGTAGGCTAAGGGAGGAGCTCAGATGCACACTTTCAGCTAACTCCCTACATGGTGAACTTGGTTGCCTTAGACTGTCTCTATAGTCACAGAAAACCCTTGAAATGAAGTGAGACAAATCCAGGCCAGAATATGGCATGTTGGGAACAGATAAAGGCATCTTGTAGGACGTACTCAAGTTGGAACTGGAATGGTTACTGGTTCCAGGAGAATAAAGGTGATGTGCAACTCCTTTAGTCCCACAAGCTGCTGTGCTGCACCTCCCTCTCCTCAGCTCAGCACTGGCTTCACACACCACAGAAGCAATGCCTTGTCAACATGCAGGACATATCCTGATCTAAATCCAGACCCACTGATGCAGAAACCTCCTCCTATGCCATGCTGCCTCTTCTCCTATTGAGTTGCCTCTCTTGTAGCCAGGCTTCACAAGGCCAAGTGATAGAGGAGATGGCATCATCTTCTATGCAACATCTCCATAAAGAAAGAGGTGGTGGGAGCCATCTGAAAATTGCTGATTTTCAATGTAGTTAATCTTATAGACCACAATGGTCTCAAGAGTAAGAGGATAAAAGAGCAGGCAAGAAAATATATTAGTGATGAATTTTAACTCTTCTCCCTATGTCCTCAGGACTGACTAAGGCACCATTAAAAGTATAGCCTAGCCCTTCAACTCCTGTGTTGCAAATCAGCATCTCAGGCAGCAAAGCCCAGTTTGTGCCCTGCTGAAATTCCCAGCTGACTCCTCTGCTCAGCTGATACCTGCACACTTTGCATAAGGGAAGATGACAAACCTGGTTCCAAATTTACACTCATGAAATGTAATCAGCTTCAGCAGCTTCATTTCTTACTTTCCTTACAGCAAACAAAGGTTTCTGGGCTGTGTCTGTAACTGCAGTGCTGCACAGGACATTCATTATCCTCTTTCTAATGTTTTCCTTAAACACAGCTTAATTCAGTGCTTCACAAGTGTGCTGTGACCTTACAGCATCAAAACTGATGAGAGCTTCCAACTTTTAGAAACTATAAAAGGCCCTGAGATTGTATTTATTATTCAAGAAAAACTCAAGACTAATAAACATATCATAAATACTAATATAGCTGCAAAAGTTAATTAATGAAAATATCTATTATGAAAAGTGTTATCAATAATTTTAGGAATAACGTACATGCATAATGAATGAATTTTGCCCAGGGGTAATAGCTTGCATCTTGGCCTGATTTAGTATGGAGAAACTGCATCATAATGAAAGGCAGAATTATCACATAGTATAACTGCTAGCTTTATCACTGCTTGGTAGGATCCTAAAACTGTCATCAAAATGTTAAAACTACACTCACTTAAATGATCTCTATAATACAAAACTATGTGCATGTGGATTTATTGCCCTCAGAATAATGTGAACAACTTCACCATCACTGATTTGTAAAAATGCTAATTATTCTGCTATAAAGATATACATCAAAATAAAACAAGATAGCGCTTTTAAAGAGGGTAGGCTTGAGGCAGGAACTTTACCCAAATACTCTGTCTTGATTTTAAATATGGATGAAATTATTTATCATTTGAAAGGTTTGGGGTTTCCTGTTTAATTTCTTGGGCAATTTTGTAAATTTGTAAAACATTGACTTAGGCTACTAAAACATAAAGGATTTTTCGTTTTTTGAGAAATATATTTGATCTGTTCTTTTCAATGCCAGAATAAGAAGTCAAAAGTTACTTCCTGGCTTTGGGAAGAAGTTCAAGATATAAAGTGCAATCAATCCCTGAGAAATTACCTAAGAGTCTATGTCTCTTAAGGGAATAATTCTGCCTGCACATACCCAAATCAAATGGATTAATAAAATGGAGGTAGGTACCTTATAACAAAATAAACATATTGAGAAAATAAGTGGATGTTATTTACACCCTCTTATATTTAAATTTTGTGTAGACAATACATGCTTAACACAAAACATTACATCTCTAGTAAGGTCAGAGATTTTATTGTACCTCACCAGTAAACCTGCTTTTCATCATCAAAACCATCTAATTGCATACAAATCTTATTAATGCACAATATAGCAATGTTTTAAATTATATGGGCTCATAATGGGTTACATAAAATATGAACAGTGTTGTTCACCAAAACCTTAGCTTCACACCTACTAACATTATTTAATTAAAACTATTTGTTAGAAGGAACAGATTTAATCTAGCCCTATCTCTAGAGAGACTTCAGTGTAGCCTTTAAGGTCCTGATTCTGCAAGGATGCTTCTATCCTTTCAGACTTCCTTAGGTTTTTAAGATTTTCCCACAAACTTTTGCAAATATGAAGGCCTGATCAGAAATCCCAGCTCATACACTAAGTGTCTTCCTCAAGCTTATGTGTTAACAAATTTATTTAAGTAATTTTGCAATGTTGACAAACCTATAATGCAGTACATATATAGTGCTGGGAAAGTGGGGAAGGAGGAACAAGTAGAGTCTGCTGGTTCAGTAGAAAGAAAATAATAATAAAATTTAAATGACAGTCAGCAGTGGCATTCTAACAGTACCAAACTGAGTAAAATCCTGGAGGAAAACTTAATCTGATAGAATATGACTGTTATTGGTTGTTATGATTATAGCTTTGTGGAACCCTCAGGATGGCTGTACAAAATTCTCTTCAAAGGATTTTCACCTTTCTGCCTTATTTTCATAGGAGCTAGGGCTGCTGTGAATCCATGAATAGGTTGTAAACTTGCCATCAACTCCATCCTAGGCCAAGTAGGATTTACCTAATATTCTCTAGCAGGACATACTTCAGTTCCAAAATTAACTCAGTTCTGTTGCAATTCATTAGAAATGCTATCCTTTTTCACAAAATGCTCAATTCTATAAAATCCATCTACATTTCTCTTAAAAAAAAAAGAAAAAGATCTCTGCTGTGTTCATCTCAGGCAAATTAGTTTCTTCAAAAGCACATGAGCTTATTGGGAGGAACACTTGGAAATGATTGCTAAAGAGGAAGGTTGCATGGGGTACATCTTCTAAGACATTGAAGAATGGAAGCAAATGGGAGTGAATGAACAAATTAATGATTAAAGAAGATTTTTTATTTTATTTATTTATTCTGGAAGCTCTGTCCAGCTTGGCCTCCCAGGTTCAAGTAATCTTTCACTGTCAACATATGCCACAAGATTGATTCAATTAAGATTAGCGGCACCAGAGGAAAAAAGTGGCATGGTTTACTTTTGATTAGTATTGTCTTCCCTCCCATCTCACAGTGGCTGTGACCCCTACAACCAAGACAGTTTAAATATATCAGATGATGAAAGTAAATCATTTGTCCAATATGAATAAGCACAAGAGGAAGCAAGCTTAATCGCCACTTATATTTTAGGTGCTTTCACATCTTTGCAAGGATTCTCTTTTCCATTTCACATATTGAATTTAATTGACTTACGATTAACTCTTACTCATATCTAAAACAGGGGCAATGGTGTAGTGCTGGAAAAAAAGGGCAGGGTACTGAATACAGTTTACTGCATGAAGTAGTGTAATTCCCAATATAATTACCTTTGAAGGTGGATTAGTTTCTATCCCTCTTGCATCTGAAGTGCTTTAAGAGTATATAAAGGACACTTAGTTCCCATATCACACATTAGCAGGTAGATTACATTTGAAAATTAGCTGGAG
Source organism: Chaetops frenatus (assembly GCA_013400775.1). Classification (NCBI taxonomy): domain Eukaryota; kingdom Metazoa; phylum Chordata; class Aves; order Passeriformes; family Picathartidae; genus Chaetops; species Chaetops frenatus. The sequence goes on along the minus strand of VZTR01027598.1, from coordinate 10,262 downwards.
ACTCAAGGTGTTCATCTCCCTGCTGTCACTACTACAGCCTACATTTTCTGCTGGTATAAATGGGATAAACTGTCTTGAAAACAATAGAACCAGACATACTTACAGTAGATGAGAATTTGACTGAAAGCCTGTATTTTTTTTCTTTACATCAGAATGAAGAACGAAGCTAATTCCCATATTATCCATTCTAGAGAAAAATGTTATGGCATTTTTTTCTATTTTTCACAGTCTCCTAGGACACAGAAAGTTGAAATAACTTAAATCAGACAGGTATCCTATGCTTCATGGTAACATAGATAATAATAGGTAAAGGAGCACCATTTGCTACTGTAGTTATATTTCTGTCACTGTATAAAAACCTTTTATTCAGTTCAACAAAATCTAAATAAATCTAGTGCACAGTGTGGTGCCTTTATGTATCTGGAGCTACCTATAAATTAAAGGTTACCCATAAATTAAAGATTAACTAATCCATCTATTTTAATTACAAACAAACTGAAAGAACAAAATCTCACCTTGAAGTGCTATAACACAAAAACTGCAGACCAAAGTCAACAGTAGCTTTTAGAAACATCATCTTGGCCAGCCAGTGGTTGATTCTGACACAGAGATGAAGTTTCTTTGACTTCTGCTAAGATTTCAATCATGGTACAAAGATGCAAAAGGTGCTTATTAGCACTCACAGTGTTTGATAAAAACACACGTAAATAACAAATATTTTTTTCCTGACATTCAAGAGGTGGGATCCTTGTCTGGATCCATGTCAAATTATACTGGTTGAGGGTTGATAGGTAAAGGACACCAACACAGTCTTTTATCTTTGCCCCAAATTCATATTCCAAACCAGTCTCAGCATTGAGTGTAATGAAATCAGAAGTCTCAGTTCAGTCCCTAGTGGCATTAGTTCACATTATAAAATCATTACACATCATTTGACAATGTTGTGCACTGTTAGCATAGAGAAGAACTTGTTCTGTGTCTCTGGGGGAGACTGTCCCCACAGAAAAGATCAGGTTTGTGTGTGATGAGGAGGTGCAGGGGGGAGTGCAGCTGGCTGGTTGATAATGAGCACTTTGATGTTTAGCGTTTTTACTCCCTTAACACTCATCAAGACCAATATTTGTCAGAATACAAAGAGGGGAAAAAAGTCAAATTGTTGTTTTCTAAAAGGGCAACGGAGTAACATTTACCTAGTACAAGTTTAAAGAGAAATTCAGATCTCGGAAAATACACAGACTGTATTAAAACACCTTTGTCTGCTGCTATTCAAAACATCTTTGACTATTGCTAGGCTGGAACTTCAATGTAAAAACATGGATGTTTTCCTATTTCCTTTCTTTTTTTCCCTTTTAAAAGGCAGATTTACAGCATACCATCTGATCTCATACACTTGTCACCATGATACTCTCCAAAGGCCCTGCAGACAATGGATCCACTCCAGGCAAAAGAGTGAGTGTTTGCAGACTGGGTGTCTCACTGCATCTGGGGGGACTGGAAAACACAGGCAGAGCCTGCCTCAGCTCACAGCCTGCCCAGCACACAGTGGGTGTTTATAACCTGCTTTCACAGCTTGCAGCAGCACATCTTTAATTACTGGGAAAGAATCCTGTCTTTAATTGTAGTTGAAAAAATAAGTCTCTTTGCAGGCCACGTAGCAGGCTCTTTCTCAAGTGGGTTGAGCCACAATTGTAATTGGAATATAAAGAAGCAAGGACAAATAACTAAGCAGTTAATTAGCTCTGCAGTTTTAGTTAAATGCTACATTGGCTTTACAGTCATAAAAAAATCACCGTTCTCAAGAGCATGGCTGAAACTACCTGGACAGCTGCTGGAAAACCCAGTCTCCAGGGGTCACCTAGGGCACTGTAACTGCAAGGGCTAAGGGTGGTAGGGTCAGGTAAAGCTGGATGGAAGCCATCAGTTTGCTACAGCATGAGAACTTCCTCATGTTGGTCCTATGACAACTTAACTGATGCAAGTCAAGACCAGCCAGTTGTCCTGTGTAAGCCACAGGTTCCTACTCTGTGCCTCCCTGCTCCTCCAGTGGAATGGAATAGATCAGGGGAGGCTGGACAGGAGCCAGGGCCAGGACCACGCTGGGGACAGAGGAGCACAGGAACCAAACTCACACAGGTCCAAGCACAGCAGAACCACTGCCTAACAAGTATGTACTGAACAATCTTGGCTCTGGCCTCCTTTAAACATTACAGCAATTGAAGTGATTTACAGTAGCCTGAAAAGCCTGTCACATCCTTTGACAGAAAACTTAGGGTTGAAAACATCTGGGTCTGATTAGCAGCCATCAGCCTAGGGCCCACAAAAGCCATAGCCCCGGCCTAGAACACCAATAACACCTGGATTTGGAGGCAATTTCACCAAGCAAGTTGGACTTCCTTCTGGGTCAGCCAATTCTCGAGTCCTTTGATTTGGGCTTCTGCCTCATTTTCATAATTTCTCTGAAATTAACATACTACAGTTTGCTTTTATTTGTAAGAATGATGTTCTGGTACAGTCTCAGTACTCAGATGGTTTTAAATAGAGCAACCCCGCTCATGCTTACCCTGATACAATAAAATCGGGAGACCTGACAATAGTAAACACACTTTAGGTAACTATAAGCAGGTTTATCTACTGTTCAGCTCAGTGTAAATATTTTCAAAGCAAAATTAGGGAATAAATGACTGTTCCAATTGTTCCAAGTCCTTTCTGCTTTAAATTGCTTCTCCAGCAGCTGTAGTTTGGGGGTGGGGGGGGACGACGGGTCTTGGAGATATCTGGCTTCATTCACCATTCACTCTTAAATGGTGTAACAGTTTTATGGCCCTTCCTTAATGATCACCCATTGTGTAATGGATTGCCAATCAAGGATCACTTAATGACAAAACAGAATAATTTAACCCCTATTCAAATGACAATGCCCAGAATTGCCCACGTAAATGTCTTTACACAACAGAAAGTTTTTCAGCTGAATGAGGTAAATAACATTAACAAGCTATTATCCCCTAGCTCTTCCTCACCAGTTACAAAAGACCGACCTTTGAACTTTGAACTTTTTCTTTGACTGATGGGCACCATTATAGCATTTGTGTTAGTCATTTAAAACTGCAGGTGTAGCCACTTACAATACCTAATAAAACGTGTAGGCTTCAAGGGAGGAGAAACTCAGAGCTCACAGGAACAAAACCGCAAGAATTAGCAAGGGCATTTCAAAAGGATTAACGTCCCGTTAATTCTCCCTCAGCAAAGGGGGCCCTGTCCCAGCAGTGGCTTGGCTGCCCGCGTCCCTCGGAGGCAGCTCCTGGCAGCCCGAGGCAGTGGCCGGAGCCGGGCACCGCTGGCAGCAGCTGCCCAGGAGCGCTGGCCCCCGGGGCCATGTCTCGCACCAATTATCTCCTTCTAAGGCCACTTTGGGAAATGTCACTTGGGTTGCTAAATCACACAGGGAGTCTTACAAAAATAGTTATCACTGCACTGCCGAATGCACCACCGAGGGACAAGGGCGTAGTGCACACTGACAGCTTCCCAGCCAGGGAAAGCTGGTGCTGGTGCTCCATTTAGGTGACTGAGCATAAACTTATGAAAAAGATGAAACCAAGGGGTTGAGCATGATATTAAGAGACAGGAACTGATGGGCAGGAGGTCTATAAATACCTGCTCTTTCAGTGGAGTAGATTTAGGAAGAGAGAGGAAGTATTTTCCAACCAGATAGAACTCCTAAGAATCTACAATAGGACAATGAACATTCTGGGAGCTCTACAGAAACTAAAATTAGTGCATACCTTGATTCCTTTAAACCACAGCCAGGGGTTTAGTGAGCTGACACTGTACAGAGACACCTGCACTGCACCTCATTCCCTGGCTTTGATTTGAAAGTGAATGAAAAGCAGCTTGTGCAGTAAAAGTTACACATGACACAAAGTTCCAGGACAGAAAGGCAGGCACCTTGCTCCTTTCATGCGATTTTTGCACTTCTTTTATAAACTGAAAACAATTAAAGGTGAGTGCAAAAATAAGTAGATGTTCACTGTTTTTCACCAAAAGTGAATTTAAAAGGCAAATCAGTGCAACACAACTACTTATTGGAACCAGATTTTTAATTTGTACAGTATTTATAAGACTTGCCTTACAAGAACAGGCACAATATATTTTGATTTATTTACAGTCTGAAATAAGCTACCCATGTTCCAGATAAAATTTTCAACATTATGATCAGTTCTGTGAGAAAAAATATGCACAATGTATTTATCTAGTAATAAATTTAAAGACATTTGAACGTGTATGTGGATATACTGCAATTACAGAAATAAGGAACTTGATCAAATAAAATGTTCATTTTGAATAATTCATGCAGTTTTATTTAAATAATTGAAATACTAACTTTATTAGTGTTTTGAGTTAAAAATAATATTAAACTATGTAATAATATTTTACATAATTAATATGTAACAGGAAATAATCTAACATAAGTAAAAAAAAGTAAAATAAATCAGATATTAAGAAGGATCACTTGATCACTGCCAACCTCTAGGGGAATTTGGAAATTCTAAACCTACATGGTTTTTTAAATGCACTTTTTTTTGCCATCTTTTCTACTGATCCCTCACAAAATCAGGCTGACACCATCAGAAAGAACTCACAGATCTAAAGACCTGGTCATTGGACCCTAAGCTGGAACTAGAGATGGAGTTCCTGTCTTCATGCACAAATACTCAGAAATTCAAATTAAACCATCTCTCTGTAATACCAGAATGGATGGCCCACAGATCCAAATGAGGCCCAACAGACCTGCCTGTTTTAAACAAAGAACAAGTTAGGAGTGTCCAAAAGTCTGTGAATCCTCAGCAGGTTAGCTGAGTGAGATGGTCTTTGTCATGAAAGAAGACACAAATCCACTGCCATGATAAACACATTTCTGGCAAGTTCAGTCGAGATGACACAGGAAGAAGGAAAGACACATTTTTTTTCTGAGGAGAAGGTAGATGTGCATTCCTAGGCACATACCTGTCTCTATTCTTCCTCTGCAAGGAGAAAATATGGCAGCATTAGAGCTACTGGGACAGCTGGGCCAAAAACAGCTTCCACCCAGGATCCCCCAGATGCAATCCAGTTAGCAAATCTGGACCTAACTAATATATCACATATCTCGATGAAGAGAATGGGAACAAAAGCTGAAATACAATTCCAGTGTTGACTGATTCACGGCCAGACCCTTCTCACCATTTCTGGTGTCCACCTCCAGCAAGGAATGGAATCCCACTGCCACTGTTTTCTTCCCAATTTTCCTTAACATTCTTGTGTTTAACATAAAACACACCCACACATTGTACCAGAAATAATTACATGCCACAGAGAATAGGTTAGGGATGCTTCAAATAATTGCCTTCAGTGTCCCTGCCAAGACCAGCAAAGGGCTGAGGGAGAACAAAGGGAGTTTATAAAGAAATCCATTCATATTCTAGAGGCTGACATCCCTTCAGTGTTGTAATAGGTATGTTGGATACACAGTTTGTACATTGAAGTACTTTCTTTGAGGCCAAAGAGTCAAAAGAGAAGTTTAGGGAAATACTAAATATTCAAAATCACTGAAAGCCCCCAGCTTTGCTATGAGATGGGCACAAACCACACTTGCCCAGAACCCGTTCCGGGCTACCTGAGCTGCGAGGTGTCAGCCACAAGGGCTGACCCGGGCGATGCTGCAGCGTGCAGGGGGTGAAGGCACACACGTACCATGGCCCCGGGATCTGACACGCTCTTATCTCGGGCCTTTTGCTGCTGACATTTGTCACCGCTTCAAAACTTATTATAGCCACCATCTCCGCTTAAATTTACAGATACATTTTAATTAATGGGGGAAAATGTGTTTATCTCCTCCGAGCAGCGCCTGGCTTCCAAGCCTTTGTTATCTCCGGTGTGAAATTTAGGCCGACAAGAATCAGCGCTTCCCACGCCGCAGCTCGGGGCCGGCGGCCGGGCGGGGCCGGGAGCCGCTGCCTCCCCGAGCCCTGCTCACACGAGTGTGCAGAGCACATCTGCCCGGCCTCTGGCAGCTGGGGCCGCGCCGCCAATGCAGCGCCAGAGCGCCAAATTAGCGGCAAAGAGTTTAATTGTGAGTAAACAATACCGCATGACGGAGCGGTAAACACAGCAGCAGGGACTGAGGGGCCGAGCATTCAATCACAGATGAGGCCGCCCCGGTGCTTTCCCTACACCCTGCCCGTCTGTACCGTCCGAGCGGGCTTTGGGCGCTGCCGCTCCCCGGCAGCCGCTCCCCTCTCCCCCCCGGCCCGCACACGGCCCCGCCCGGCGGGGCGGGCAGCCCGGGCCACTGCTGGGGCAACGAGAGCCTGAGCCCTGCCCACCCCTCACCTGCAGAGGGGCAGGCTGCGTGAGCAGCCAGCATCCTGCCAGACACCTCTCCTATTTTCCTTAAATAATAACATGTTTCTTTCTTTCAAATTGCCAGCTGACTAAGTATGTGTGGCACACCCGTACAAACGCACAGGCCTGGGAAGCATGGGTACAGATGATTTGGGAACAGGGAGCCGGTAGACACGAATAATCACCCAGGTTCTGAGTGCCCTTGAACAAATTGTTTCAGCTTGTTGGAGGTAAATCTGAGGAGCTGGAGCAGTTTCTGCTCTGGCCGCTGTGCCTTAGTTTCCTTTTTCACAAAATGGGAAGAGTTCTGAGACTCTGAGAGAGTGTGGGGATTATCTGCAGATCCTGTGAAATGGTGAAACAGACCAGCTGAATAAAGTTTATGAGGGAAGATACGGAATTCCTGTTCATCATTTTGTTTTTCTTTTCCCTTCACTCCCATTCTCATTGCTTATTGATTTTTGTTTCCAGCTGACATAGGAGAGACAGCCTACATTAAGACAACAGCAACTGAAGCATCAGGAAGGTCAACATCACTATATACCATTAAGAAATCTGCTGTTTGATGGTGCACATTTACCACTCCAAGAAGTGCCTTGGGGAAATACAACCACTTCTGAAGGGGGACTAGTACTAGGTGGGTGGGCTTCAAAAAAACACTACTCTGCATGATGTCCGGTTGGAGAATCCCTTTCAGAAACAGAGATGGATGAGCTGTCATCAACCCACTTCATTCCCTGCTTTGCAGGACACTCATAAAATGGGCAAAGGACAGTTCTGGTTTGTTCAACACATGATAAAAATGCACAAAAGGTGATTGACATGAAGAAACTGCAAGCATGGTAAACTAAACATAGGCTGCTGGAAGCACTGATCTACTAGAATAACTCAGTCGTGTGTATCCTGTAGCTGCTGAAAGACTAACCACCACTTTAAAACAATTGAAATCCCTATATATTGTGAGTATAAGCTCTTAATTAATTTGCCATATTACATGTATCAACAGCTAGAGAGAAATGGAGCTTAACAGCAATTTATCTTCAATCAGGTTTTGAAGCCAACACAAATATTTCTTCATTTCACCCTGCTTTTGACTCACTACGTAAGTAGAAGCAAAAGGGCCCAAACCACTGCTGACATTACCATCATAAAAGGTGTAACCTGGTTTAAATCAGCCATTGACTCTTCTTGTGCCAGCAATGAACTGGGATCTCTGCCTTCGCTCGTGACAGTCTGCAATTAAGGGAATTTGATGTAAGAATAATTATGAATGAACTCATGAGACTCTCACCCTTTCATGAAGGGTCACAGGTAACAGGCTTGCATGGTCCCAAGGCTGCATTTAATTGCTAGGCAGAGATATTTCCCCTTACCTGTTATGGAAAATCACCTGTGCTCTCTCACCAAACACACATGCAGTGTACAAACCCTGCACAGAGGTTTCCACCGAGGTGCTCCCACTTCTCCTGAACCCACAGTGGAACAGGAGCTCTGGGCTGACAGCAGCTGCTTCCCAATACGCTATCCATCGAGGGAGCACATCTCCAGCTGGGCTTCTCCATGCACAGGACACCCCATTAAAGCTATTAGAGGTGCAACTGAACAGAAAGGATTAAGAACAAAACAAAACCAAACCATAATATCACTACCTTCACACACACATACACACAAAAAACAAAGTAAAAAAAAAAAAAAAGAAAAGGAAGAAGATGTTCAGGATTCCCCTGCTTTTTCCTGACAAGATTTTCACCAAGACCATTATCAGGGTTTTGTGCTGATGAACACAGACACCACAGACTCTGACTTGGCCACTGCATCAGCATTTTACCACCAGGGCTCTTAGCCTAGACTTGACTTGAGCAGGTAAATGAGGAATTTCCTCTAGCTTTTGCCATTCAGCTCCATACAAATATTAGTAAGGCAACTCCAAAATCCAGATGCTCAAACCTGAGGAATGGTTACAGAAGGACAGCCGTCTTCAATCCAAGTGAAAGGAGAGACAACCTTGCTGAGACAGCTGGTCCATATTTGTATTCTCCAGTTAATTCAGTCTTCCTCTGATTATTTCATTAGCTCTTCACTTTTTAAATGAGTGTAATCCCACAACTTCCCAACCATGCACACTACACAGCCTGTCCCTAGAAATTACCTCCCCCTGCCTTTTATAAAGCTTCCTCACAAACAGACTGCTCCACACTGTACACATATATCCATGTAACTAACACAATTTGCCAATTTGCCAAAGGGTAAAAAACTCTAAGCTCCCTTTATTTGTCTTGCTGCTGAGTGATCTCAGCCCCAGTGACTAAGAGTCAAGCAGTGAGCTGTGGGGAGATGCCATGCTGCAGCTAAACTCACCTCAGCTGCAAGCAGCAGAGCTTCCATCTTGCTAATCAGCTTTAATTTAGCTGTCTCACAGCTTCATAAGTAAATAAAGACTTACTTAGTGTCAGAAATATCAGTATTTAACCGTAGAGTTAAAAAAGTATGGTAATTAAAAGAGTGCCACAAGTCACAGCTCTGTGCAATCCTAACAGATTGTAGGGTTTGCCTTTTTGAACCTCTCAGCACGTTTAGAAACTTGAGTAAAACAACAAAAGGTGTTAATAGCTTTAAGGGGAGCACCATGCTGATAGATTACCCATTATGGCTATCCACTCACAGCGAAATGGCAAATAGGTTTGATCAATTCGATTTTAATGTAAAGTGGAACTTGAAAAAACCAGCAATGAGCAAAGAGAAGACCTTTTGTTGCTAATGTGTCTGAAAAAAAAGCACTTAATTGAGGTCATAATAATATTAGCAGTTATTCACCATCAATAATTCAGCCTTATTTATTACTACATGGTAAAGTTCTGTCAAACAGGAATCGTTCAGGCTTTGTTATACATGTTAACATGAAGCTAGCTGTTGGATGATTGGTATATATTTCACCAGCTGCTCAAAACTGCGGGATAGCAAGAACTAATGATATCCTTTCTTGGTCCTTGCATTACACAATAGTTAATTTGCTGCATGCAGAAATATACGTTACAAATATAATAGTCCCACATAAAGTATGCATAATAAAAAAAGCATTATATCTGAAACAGTGAGTGACTAATCTTGCCTGAGCTATCTGTCATATGGAAAACAATTTCAATTCCTGCATGATTTAGTACTCCTAGAGCAGGAGAAACATAAATTCTGCCTTTTCACACAGTTCTAGTCACCTGTGATTAGTTATCTTTAAAAAATCTAAACGAACACCTAATTGTACAATTATGGATGCAAACTCCAGTGTTAAAATTTAAAATGTATTAGTCTCATAAAATGGCTCATTAATCTCTGGGTCTTAAAGGACATTCTTGTCCGGTAATGAGCCAAATGCAGGAAATATGTGTGTGATGGTGGATGGGGGAATTTTACCTCATAAGTATCTTTTTTTTTTTTTTTTTAACTTTAGAATAATTTTATTCCTACAAAATCTGTTTACCAAACACAAAGAAGTTGTCAGCGACAAAGTCAGTCATAGTTCTCTGGTCGTTAACTATGGAAATAAGCTGTTTTGAAGAGATTACTGCCATATTCTTACTGACTGGGACTGCAACCAGAAAGGGTGGGCAGGAATATTGATCTCTCCGTGGCCGCTAATGACCACTT
>VZTR01027586.1:70815-90598 GCA_013400775.1 Chaetops frenatus | reverse complement strand
CCCAAGTGACATATAAAATCCAAAGATACTGCAGACCTGTGGGGAAAACTCTGGGAGCACATCCACAGAAGTACTTTCTAAGGGCAAGGAATGTATGGCCCTTTCCAAACTCAGTTCTTCACCCTAACAAAGCCACAGTTTCCTCATCTGCTCATGTACACCCAGGCCATGCTCTACATGTGACTGTATGGCACTAGAACTCCCTTTGGCATGAGGGAGTCACAGTGGCATGGCAGCACTAGCAAGGGCAATTCACTTACCCTAAACCAAGCAGACTGAATCCTGATTTTAATGAATCACTGCAAAAGTAACAGAGGCACTACTAATATCTTTAGGATGAAAGAATGCCTGAGTTTTGATTTATTAGAGCTAAAATTACATACAATAACCACATTGTTAGAAGAATGCCAGAACAGACAGCCATCTTTAATTGCAAAATGTCATGTACCTAAACAGGAAGGCTAGGAGCTGTTATTCTTTCCTGCTAGAGTCACAAATCACCTGCCTATGTTATAGTCCATCTCCATAGGGAAACAGCTTAGAATAACTGCTCTATACTGGATCCCTTTGTAGAGGTTTTGTTGACAACAAGAGCATACAAACACCATACAATGAGGCTCCTGAAAGCCCTACTGCAGTGAGAAACAGTGCTGGGGTATTTACACAGCACTGGAGCACAATGCTATGCTGATGTATCAGCTCAGGACTCAAAATAGTACAGAGGCATTAATGCAAAGATGCTGATCCTCAGGTAATACTCCCAAGGCATAAAATACCCCAAGTCCTGAAGACAGCTTTGTAAGGAGCAATGTAGTTGCTAGTGTATTGGCAGTACCACTCAGAACTTTGTGCTGTTCAACTTCAAGCATCTGCGAAGAAAACTCAGCCACAAGACAAGAGGGACCTTTCTGATATTGTATTAAGAGTGTCCCCAAGAGAAGAGACTGTGAAAGTACTATGATGCTCTAAATGATGGACTCACTTTCATTTCATGATAGATTGCATCTCTGTACAGATTTTTGGACTCCTTCTGAAAACTGAAATAGGTAAGGACTGGTTGTCAACAAGGCATTCTTCAAGTTTAAAATCACAAGCACACACAGCAGATTGTGGCAAACTACACATGCTTCCCAGGGTGCCAATCTTGTCCACAAGCAGAAACCATACCTGGGCTGCCCTGACAGTTTCAGTCTTTTCCAGGTCTCCAGATCTGCTTTTGTTATAGAGGCATTGACAAAAATCACATCTTCTTGTAGCTGAGGAAGGATGCTTTGTGATTTCCATTTTGCCAAACTACCTTTTTCATTATCAGGCTCTTTCACCTGCTGTTCCACCTCTGACTCAGTCTTCTCATTTTGCAGAAGTGGGTTCTCTTTGCTTGTAACTATTTGCCTTACTGATGTCGTGTGCACCCGTCTTCTTCTAATTCAACACACATTCCAGTTCAGCAAGAAAAGATATTTTGAGGAAGCAATTATAAGTCAGTATCAAAAGAAGAGGTTCAGAGCTCAAGAAGATAAAACTGAATTTATAATATTAGTTTCACATTAATTTTAGGAAGTAAACATGGAATGAATCATTTGAAGTTCAAACCTCTCAGCTATGTTATGCCACTCAGGCACTACTGGGACCGCTTCTCCACGTGAACTTCTATTCCCAGCTCAAATAAGAAAAATTTTGATGCTATTACTATATTAAGCATTTCTGCAGTAAGCTTTCTTTCTCTTAAATTGTTACAAATATCTCATTTGTATATTATTCACACAATGAATTCAAGTTCTGCTCTCAAACATACTACAGAATTTCTTTGATCTTAAGAGTCATGTCAATAGCACTGGACTATTAAAATTTGGTTAGGTGCTCCTCAGATGTCCTGCCAAACTAGTCATTAGAAAATGTTTGACATAATCAAATTATTCAGCAACTGAATGGCACATCTGACATTACTGAAAACAGGTCCTAAGTATTAGAAGAAGTTTTCTGAACATATCAGTTGTTACAGTCAAGGTTTCCCACAATGTGTATATAGTGGTTGTATCTAAAATCAAATCTCTTTGCACAAACACATTTGTTTCCTGAAAAAGATCTCTACCTAGCAAATATTTGTGTCCAGCAGCTTCTTAAAGGTCTGTATCACTGAATTGAAGAAAGAAGAGATTTTCTAGGGTGAAGCCTTGTAACCCCTGATCCATTTCCCAAACCAATGCTTCATAACACACGTTAGGATCAGGTGCAACATAATTCAGTGCAGTGTAGCAGGCATCTATATTCAGTGCCTTAACTAAAGACTCATCTGGTCTGTGTTTTATGCAGAGTATTAAAAGAGAATGAGATGAGAGAAATGCACTGAAAAACATGCACTGAAAGTGGTCAGAAAAAGAACTGAGATACAAAACATATTTTCTAAGTTTATTCTCCACTACTCATGCTCATGAGCTCTCATGAGCTCAGATAACAAAGGTGTCCTGCCTTTATCTCATTTACACTCACAGTCAATTAAAACTTCTCCTCATACTCTAACAAAAAAATTAGGCTGATTCACTTTATGATAAACTATTTACTTATGATAAAGCATTACCATTCACTTTATGATAAAGCATTTACTTTAACCTGTAAGGGGTTTTTTTTGTAGTCAAGACAAGCTTTAGGCCTATACAGCAAAATGTCGTGGTGAAACTAAGCATTATAATTGAAAGAATAAGACCATGAATGCACACCTTGCATGTTCCTTTTTTTCCATCTGCAATGGCTTTTTGACATCTTCCAGTTTACCTTTCTCTTTACTTGTATGGGGTCCAACTAAAAAGGAGTTAAATGGAACTATGTGTTTGGGTTGATTCATTCTGGCTCTCCGGGTGGCAAAGTCATCCTTTTCTAAATCAGGAACTCTGCTGGCTGCTTCATCTTCTGAACCAGAATCCTTTCCTTGATAATGTGTCATGAAGGGATTGTCCTTGCGAAGGATGATGTCTGGGGTGCTTCCACTGTCTTCACAAATTGGCTTTTTACTGACACAGAGCAAAATTAAATAAAGCTCTTGATGCACCAGGGGAGGAGGGGGCAGTGCAGCATTCATCTCCAGGTCAAAAAACAAGCACAGTTAAACACATATTCTCTGAGCTGCTGTTAGATTGCACAAAGCCTAGCTAGAAATAAAACTTCTCATATACAAGTAGCAAATCCACAAAGACTTTCATAAAAAATCAGCATGTTGGACCTTTACTTAGTTTAGCTATAGCTGGAAGAACCAGTAAGAACAAATTTTAGCATACGAGATGCAGTGAATGTAGTACCTTAACTGGCAGTACTAAACTTCTTGAACACTTCAAACAAAGGAAGAAATGTGATGCAAACACCTAATCCCTGGCAAATGTTGCTGAGTCCTGAAATATCAGATATTTGGCATTTTCTTAAAACCTCTATTAAAAAAAACCACATCTGAATAATCACTGAGGCTGTCTACCCTAGTATTCTTAACTGCTTTCTTCTCAGATGCACCATGATTGATTCTTTTCCTGCTTAACCTTTCCTCTCCCACAGAATAAGCCCTCTATGTCAATGCTGACACACAGTAGCTGCAATGACAGCACCAGTACACCAGTGATATTGGCCTGCTGGAAAACATTGCCACCTGCCTTCATCAGAAACACAACTGCTATCAACACAGCCTTGCTGTTACTGAAGAGTACAACAATAAACACACTTGACAGCTGGTACTCATAAAGATTAAGCTTATTTTAACTTGTAAGGGTCAGTACTCTTAGGCAAACTGAAAAGACAGATGGCAGGCACTAGGCAACTCTCACATTTAAAAATCTAATTGTTTGTATTGATATTTTAGGAAGCTGGGCAGCAAGGACTGTTCCATGCAGTACTTTTGTAGGCATTTCCTCTGTCATGTAGCACACCTTGCTATACACAGTGTAATAGAGGGGAATCACAAAGAATTAAACAGACTGGCATTAAGAAAGCAAATCTAAATAGTTCAGGGGTTGCTCCCAGTTCCTCTACTATTTTAAATATAAAGAGTGCTATAATTAGCTGCTTTTTAAAAGCATTTAAAACATTTTAAATTCCTGCAAGCCCACTACATATACCACTTATCTGACGTTCTCAGCTGCCCTTTCAAAGTACTGCTCCACGAAATTGCTGGAGAAACTTATGGGGAAGCCATAAACCATCCCGGACAGAGCAGCCTGGCTCAGGCTCAAAGGGCATACAAAACTGTCTGCTTTTACCTTCTTATGCTGCAAAACACAGGATCTCCTGTTAGGGATGTGGAGAGTATGGTCTCAAATTAGCTAAAGGCAACTTCTTCCTTAGACCTCTCTGAAGGATCGTGATTTCACTTAAGGCAACAGAACAACACTGGTCAATAGCACCCCAAACAGGAAGTGCTGTCCCTTTTACTCATGAATATTTGTGTTCAAAATAGCTTCAGAAACAGCTGGCTCACCAAGTGATTATTCATTAAAAACTACTGTATTTTTTAGTCTCATGTCCACCAGTGCTACTGAAGCTTGAGAACATCAAATGCAGCATTTCTAAGAGCAGTGTTTTAGTATGCTTTAGTACTTAAAGGTGCAACTATGAGTCATTGCAATGAGAAACTTACAGCTTTTAGTACATAACTAGACTTCAGTAATCAGTTTCTAGGTTGAGAATGTTTTCCATTCATTTACTATTTTTTTCATGGAATCAAAGATTAGCTGTGACATTTTGGGGTCTCCTGAAACAGTTTATGATGGTCTCAAAAGTGTTTTTTTAAGGCCAGTTTACCATGGTATACTATTACACAGTATAGAAAAAACTAAATAGTAGATTTAGCTGCAAATTGCTCTTGCACACCCAGCCCCAGCTGTTGCAGAAACTGTAAATGGGTCAAAGCTGGTATAGCAGGTGCTTCCAAAGTGACTGCAGGCACTTGCACTCCCTGAAGCAAGGTGTCATACTGGCTTGTAGATCCGTATATTGTACTTCAGAACAATGGAGGGGTTTTGGATCCCTATGCTCTGTCAAGGTACGAGTCCATGTTCCTTTTTCAATGAACATATCATAAATGCCTGCTCACATTTCTCTCTTAAATTCTCCTCTCCATCATCTCTTTAAACACACTTAATTATCCTCTTTTTAGGATGTCTTCATGAATATGATCCTTACCTTCTTATATACAATACAGTAATTAAGAGACAGATGTGCAGGCAATAACCAAGCAAGGAAGATCACATATCAATAAAACAACATGCAATAGAGACATTTCACTCTTATAGGAAGGGGAATTGCTTTTTGGCATGCATTCATATAGCACCTAATTCAGCTAACTAAAGCAACCCTTTCCTAGAACATGCTACAGCAATGGAGACAAGCAGTTAGACTCCAAGCAAAAAGTACATTTGCATACAAGTTCAAATCTTTCCTATTCAGGACTCAGAAAGGTCCCCTACTGAGCTTAAGCTTTAGGAACAATTAGATGCCTTGTAGAACTCAAAAGTCACAGTGGGTGTTCTCCAGAGGTCAGTAAGTTGAGAGGAAACAGCCTGTAAACAACTCAAAGGAACTAAAATAAAACTGACAACTTCAGGTGAAAGAGAAAGATAAGGGAATAAGAGGGGTGAAAAAACCCAAACCTGAATACAGAAACAAGAGGGACTGAGAATTGCTGAGTGCCATTAGTGCATGGAAAGTTGTACTTGATGCCAAGGAGAGAGATAAAATGGAGATGTTCAGAAAAGAATGATAAGACACTAAGAAAAATGATTAAACACTCCCCTGTATCCTAAAGTGTCACTACTAAATTCTTCCCTTCTCCTCACCCACTATTCTTCCACTTTCACATACAAAGAATTTTCCTTACAGACTTCTGCCCCTAGTGCCTTTTCTGCTGTGTCTTCCTACAATCCCCAGAAGCAGGCTCCTACTTCACTACAGTGATGCTTGGGTTACAAAACTCTGCTCTTTGACCCTTAGCTGGAACAGAAAACTATCATCTCTTCCTTCTTCCAGCTGCCAAATTCCACAAGTTGCTTCCACTGAGAGCAAGGAAGAAAAATTAGTTGTTATTTCTCCTCCCTTCTCTGTAAGCCCTGTAAGGACGACAGATTATCCACAGAAAGAACCACACATTTGTTCACACATCCTTCCTTTTTGGACATCAAAACAGTAGATCAAGCACAGAGTTGGAAAAGGGTCTCTCAACATGGTGAGCATCCTCCAAATGTAAACAGAGCTATTTGTTATGCACTGCACTGCACTGCTAAACACAAGCAATGACTACATTTTACTACATATTACTACATTACTACCATTAATACTACAGCCTTGGACTCAGAATAGGATCATGCTAATACCCCTCTGGTTTATGGATTCCCAGTGAATTAGCACACTAAGTGAGGCTGAAGAACTAATTTATGCCAGACAGTTCTTCATCATTAGTAGTGGGCTTTGTCAAAAGTGATACCCCAAAAGTGGACACAAACACTAGCTCAGTACAGCTCGACAACAGTGAAGCAGACCTGAGCAGAGGGCACATGACAGCACAGATGCCGGGACTGTTCCATCTGCATATGGCACGTCTGTATGTGGCTGCACACCAGCTTCCCTGCACCTATGAATCAACTGTACCACACACCAGCTGCATTTCTTCCTACTACATTTCAAAGCCCAGACTCTAGACCAGCAAATGCTGAACTACTCACTGTTATGATTTCACCCCACAGCCCAAAACAAAAAGTTTTGGACAGGAGGGCATCTGGACACTTACCCTTCAGCCAAGCCATTTTGACCATTTCTAAGAGTCTAATCTTCTGACATGCTAGCTAAAACTCTACTTTGCAGGTCATCCCTGTTAGTAGAAGAGACTGAGATGATGGAAAGGCATGGGCTGTGAAACTAACCATCATTCAGCTCTCAAGTTAAAGAATGGGAAATATTCAAATTGAACAATATCCAAAAATAAATAACATAGATAATAAATGAATAACTACATATATTCTATTTTAAAGTCAGTCAAATTATGTCTGCTGAACTATGTCTCCATACTTTAACTGGTACATGTGTTAACAAGCAGGGTGCTTTTATAGTTCCTGCCATTAAAAATAAATGTATCATTTATTAACACAGCTAAAAATATCAACCACCTAAAAAGTGTGGTTCAGTAAACGAAACTATCCGACCAGCAAAAAGTAGTGTAAATTTCTGAAACTTTTACCCAGATTAGGCATTTTTAATGTAGATTTCTATATATTTTTATTAGATACAAGAAAGCGTTAAGTGGAAGGTGACAAGTAGTCAGTGTAGTAGTTTTCCTGGAGTGTATTTATATTATGCTGTAAGACAATACAATTTCTCAACACAAATGCAGTTAGCATCATACAACTCTGCAATCCACAGCTGCCACATCACAAGCTTTTTCAGACCAAGACCTTCACTAGCAATTGTGAGTGCTTAGCAGACTGGATTTTTGTTAGGAGATGTGAAATCACAGTGGATCAAGTAAGCCCACACGTCAGCCAATCCTAAACTAGTGAAGCGTGCACGATTTCCCACACCGTTGGGCTAACCTGCCATAGCGCTGGGCTGCTGACATGACCTTAATACCAGCTTGTTCAAGTCTTCTTAACTTCCTGATCTCTTCCACGTCTTTCCCCTTGGGTGCTGATGTTTCTTTTGCACTACATGAAGGAGACTGGTCTGTGGAGTTTTCCTCACTTTGATTCACACCTAATTGATTTTTAAGGGAGCTTGCTTCAGGAGCCATGGAGCCCACTTTCTCCTTTTCACACAGTGCTGATGTTTCATTCAGTTCTTCTATGGTTTCAGGGTGGGGTTTGCTATTGAATTACACAAGGTAGTTTAATGTAGGCTGTGCCTAAAACATAGACACTTATAAGCACATTTTGCTGAAATCAAGATGCCAAAGGATGAATTCTGATGAATAATCAGGGAAGATAATTATGCTCTTTAAAGGAAGTTTCTTCTTAGTCCAAATCAAAAGTGAAGTAGTAATTGACAAAAACAACGTGCGGAGTCACCACAGAGTAAGAGCTACATAAACCACACTGGTGTATAAAATACAACATACAAAAGAATTTATCTTACAAAAAAGACACAGCAAAAATATTATCTATTTTGATTGAATACATAAAACATTACTTTTAGGTATCATTTGTCAGTAATTGTCTCGAGAACTGAAACAGATTGTCCAGAACAGTTTTTCCCAGCCCTGTTCATTCAGCAACATCCACATTACTTACATTAACAAACATCTTGTCAAACACAAGCTATACATTGCCTTGTATGGCAAATAATGACATCACAACAATTATTTTCTACTTGTTGCTTTTCTGCTAGCTTCACCAATTGCTAAGAATTACTTATCAGTACCACACCGGCAAGAGATTTATTACAGTACCATACACCTTGTGAAAAGAATGAAAATTGGGCAAGTGTTAAAGGGTCATCGCTGAGGCAAGGAGAAGGTGGACAGGCCAGTCTTACCTGAAAGGTCTGTCTCCTAGAGGTGAAGTCGCTGTGCTCCAGCTCTTCCGGTACTCCTCTCGTTCTGCTTTCTTTTTCCGAAGCGGAGCAGGTACATAGAAAGTCTGATTACTCTTGTTTGGGAGGTACTGGTTAAAAGGCACAGCTGATTTAGGTTCCCCGTGTGAGGTCCGCCTGGCCAACATATCATCTTTTTTCACATCTGGCATCTTTCTGTGTGGCAGGTCAGTTTCTGAGTCACTTCCTCTCCCTAGTGAGGAAGGGGAAAAAAATCCTTTTCACTTTCATTCAGTTGTCTGGGGTTTTTCTGAACTATGAATCAGAGAAGACACCACCATAAANCCCCATGTGAGGTCCGCCTGGCCAACATATCATCTTTTTTCACATCTGGCATCTTTCTGTGTGGCAGGTCAGTTTCTGAGTCACTTCCTCTCCCTAGTGAGGAAGGGGAAAAAAATCCTTTTTATTTTCACTTTCATTCAGTTGTCTGGGGTTTTTTTGAACTATAAATCAGAGAAGACACCACCATAAAATTATGTTTAGCCACTTTTACCTGCATTTGTATTTTAAAATCAGTCACTGAAGGTAGTAGCTGTAACAGCTACACAGATAGTGAACTTTTTTCCATCATTCCCTGAAAGTCTCATCTTCAGCCGTAGGTCACATCAAAAAACCTTAGCCAGACTTGTCAATCACATAGGACAGAAGTTTACCTAAAGCCCAGATGACTCCTAGTTGTACATAAGGGCATGCCTCACCTGATTCACACTCTTGAACCTAGACTAGTATGTGCCTAGCTCAAGCACAAGCCAAAAAAGGTTCCATGTTGTATAGCTACAGAATAGCAGGAATATATGGATGTTTCTAGACACACATTAACACAGTAATGTGAACACAGACAGCATCAGCTTCGGTCAAGACCTGAGAACAGCAGCAGCTGCTATGAAACAGAAGGCTCAATGGTCTCTCTCCAACCTCACTGGTTGCCAAGTCAACCAGTCTAGCACACTGCAAAATAGAGAGAGACTTGATCTCCAGATGGAAAGGTGCAAGGGGAGAGGGAAGCGATCTCAGGATTTAGATGTTAGATCAGTACAGTGAAGAAATAAAGTGGCAGAGAAAAACTGAGAGTTGGAGAGAATAAGATACGAGGTTAGCAGACCTGGGTAACCACTTGATTTTGCTCAAATGAACTAAGCTTCCTGATATTTACAACCTATTTAAAACACTGAAACTTAGGCTAAGTTTCTGACTTGAAACTCCCAAATTGTAGGACAAACACCCTAAAGAGCATTTGCAGTGTGGAACTGCTCTCACAGCCATTTTGGAAGCCACCTCATAGACATTTCACTAGATTCCCTGCACCATCACAGGCCTTTTAAAATAATTCACAAAGAAGTTATGAAAATAGTTTTCTCCCAGCAGTGTAACCTTATCATGGGCCCTGGTTTGAAGAGTGAAATGGAGTGTGTTCAGCCATTTGTCCCATAAGCATTTGTATGTTCTCGAAGCTTTGGAGAGCTGGATGTCTCTGGTCCTTGGCCCATTTGCAGCAGTTGCATATGCAATTAGCTGTTCCTCTTTTTGAGGTGAAGGGAAGCCACCCAGGTTGTGTCCTCTTGTTAATTCAAAACACTAGCAAATTAATAGCTAATTCACTGTGCTACGTACTGAACAACTGAAAACAATGAAGTCATAAAAATCACAAGTAGCTTGTGTATAATTAAAAGTGGGGGAAGAAAAAGAGGTCTAAATATGCTAGGAATGTTATTTGCAAAGAGCTTTTTCAGTAGATTGAGTTATTCATTATTTGCTTGGAGAGAGATGAAGAAGAGTGAAAAGGAACAGCAGGAAAAGACACAACGGAAATGAATGTTAGACAAAAATCACAATGCACTTTTTTGTCAGTAATCTTTTGCTTGAAGAATTTTTCTTAAGAAGTTATGACAACTAGCACCACTATTGGTACCCCGAATTTATGTCTAAACAAGAAGTGGAGATACCATCACAGAATCATGGGTGTCTGAGAATAGCTGAGGTTTGAAGAGCTGTAGTGTCAGCAGACAGAGCAGGGCACAGAATAAGTAAAAGATAAGAAAAAGATCCCTTGCTGTTATTTGCTATTCTGATTGCTTTTGACTTTGCTCTGGTGTCTATTTTTGTAACACATGAAAACCAGTCTTGAACTGGCAGACAGAAATGCTGGAATAGATAACCACAGGAGAATGAGGAATTAGAACACATTCCTCTCCCTTGTTACTGATGTGCCTACCAGCACCCCCAAGCTGAGTACTTCAAAGAAAGCAGCTTCTTTAATTATTCATATTTTACTCATTAAATTATTTTCAGCTCAAATTTGCAAAAACGGTACTTGAAGCCAAAATACCAAATGGAAGATGCAGCTGTGCTCTATATTTATAATCTTAAGTTTGTTGTTCTGCATTTCCAAGTAGAAGCAGAAGCAGACAGTTTCCACAACTAGTAACAAGCAATTGTACACTATAGACATGCAAAGATCCTTCTTAAAATGATCCATGCACAACTGCTGGCCAAGCAGAGGATTTTATTCATTGGTAACTCTAAAGGCAGTTTAGTCTGCAATTCTACCGTGTTTTAAATAACTGTTCTACTCTACCACTGGTTTTGTTTGTTTTTTGCTAAGGGACAGGCTCTACATGGGACACCACAGCAGTTCCTCAACAGTGAGACTAATCACAGATGGCATTAATGAAGGTAATATTACTCACTGCTTCCACCTAAACTAATCACTTTAGGATCACGTAAATAATGTCCGTTTGGGGTTTTTTTTTTTCCTTCTAGGAGTGGAAGGAATCATAGTTTTAGTTCACAATAATATTATTTGGTTTATAAAGCTCCTATTTGAATGGAGAAAGAAGTAATGAAAGCAAAATGTTTTCCTCCATCCAACTTTGCATATAGAATCACAAAATTGTTTAGGTTGGAAAAGACCTCTAAGATCACTGAGTCCAATATACTATTTCTATCAAAAACTACTCACAGCTGAGTAAAACACTGGCCTGCTGGGACCACAGGAAGAAGTTCAACATAAAAGAGGTCAGCCAAGTTACACCTCACCTGCAACTGTTGGAGGAGACAGCTGTGAATTTATGGCAGTAGTAAGCAGGGAAAATGGGACACATTAGAAAGTGTTGGCTGGACAAGTCGTACATGTACACACACAGCATCTGCACGCACCCCAGTTAAAAACTAATTTTTGTGTGCTTTCATCTTATTTTCTGTTTGTTACAGACTCAGGAATGTGACAAGGTAGTACATCTCAGCGAACAATCTGTGGCAAACAATGACAAAACCTTTCTAACATCTGATAATACAGCAGAAGTTGACAGGAAGCAGCTACAGGACATATGTAACTGGCTGCCTACCAGCTCCAAGTAAGGAGGGACACTGGACATCCCTTGAGCACCCAGGACAGAGCAACACTTTCAAATTAGGACATGTGAGGTGCTCCTATTTGCCAACACCATGCTTTTCTCATTTCAGAAGGCAGTAAAACGTTTTATAACGTGGAGCTTGAGCTCTGCTCCGTGTCTGAGGGGTCATGAGGCTATTTCAGGGAACCAGTCCTAGTAGCTGGTTTTGGAGGGTCAACCAGTAACAGCCCAAACCACAGGCCACTCAGAGCAGCAGAGCAGATCTTAGATCTGATTTTCCCAGAGCTCTTTCATAATTCTACTGTGATACCAGCTCTTGCTGCCAGCTTTCCAGTTTTAAGGAGTTCCCCATCACCTCAGGAAATCTCTCATGTGTCCGGTTATGATTAGCACCAGTTTCTTTCACACTGCCAAAAGCAGTCTGAACATCTGGTTCCTACCAAAAAGTCTTCCTGCCTTTCCTTTTTAAATTAAATAAACAACATTACTGAGGAGAAGTGATTCATGTGTGCAACATAACTTCATCTGATGATGAAGTTTGACTTATTCATCTGTTTATCAGGAATGTCACTGCACAGAGAGAGCCTCAATCATGCATCCTTTTGTTCTAAACCAGAATCCTGCTCATGACAGGTAACCTAAGTGCATGCTCCACACCTACCCCTAGGAAATTCTTCATTCAGCATGCTGTGTTTACAAGCCTCTGAAAACCTCCTGGAATCAGGAAAAGAAAGGCAGAGTAGCAGCACCCCTTCTGTATGCCTAGAGCTGCCTGCCCTCTCACAAATGTGTACAAAGCTCTGATGCTGGGAGGTATTAATTTACCCAGTTCTCTAAATGCCATGAAACCATATATGACATTTGATAAAGTGCTGTACATCAGACTTCAAAACTCCATCAAGTATCAGACATTCTCAAGATATTTCAATGTCATTTATCTGCCCTGCATTTACTTAAGCAAACATTTAATTCACTACAATTCACTACACTCTGTTCCTGTAATTTTATTTCTTGCTTCAGCCTAGTTTATAAGTTAAAATGAGTCTGCACAACATCCTCTTACACCAAAACCCAGAAAAGCACTCTTCCCATCATAAAATTACACTGCAATGATGTAAATCGTTTCCCAGTGCTACACTATGTTGAGATAAACTTCAGGTAAATTGTTGGCAAAGTCATCTACACCTCAGGGAGCACAGACCAGAATTCACAGAGAAGTTCTCCCACCGGATGATCCTGATTCAGAGGCTGTGTGCAGCTTCTGAATGGCACATTTATTCCAGAAACGTTACTTGTATGTCACAACGTTCTGCATGTGTCGCGCTGTGACTGGTACTTACCATCACTACTCCCTCTGAGCACTACATCTGGAGACGGTGTCTGCTGCGAGCGGGAGCCAAAGGAGTCCAGGCTGTCGAAGGAATCATCTCTGCCGTGGCGAGGCGGCGAGAGGGAATCGCTGCGTTCGGAGTCCCAGCAGTCTATATAGCCACTGTCACGAATGCTGCGCTTGGGGCTCTCAATATCCTCTGTTTCCTACATGGAAATACAGCAGGAACCTCTTCATAAAGAAGGCACTGATATACTCGTGAGATGCATTACACATCAGAAAACAAAGCATCTTCCCAAATACTGAAAATCCCCTCCCCGAAAAGGGTTTCCTTGGTTTTTGCCCCTTCTTCCCTTCAAAACGAAGCGCAAGCTTGCAATAAACCACAGTTTTATGCTGCTGAAGAAGAAACCACTCTCATTAGATTAGTACAATGAACTGAGAAAAAGTTCCAATAGACCAGCTAATAAACTGATCAAAAGTGAAAGTAACCTGAAACTTTTCTTGTCGTCCACAGTCCATAGCACAGCCAAAGGCACTACAATTTTAACATCGTGCCTGCATCAGGTTTAAGTTTGCTGCTCCAAAAGATCCCCCCTCCCTTTCCTTGCCCATCTATTGTATCTGGCCAGGACCCCAGCAGACAGCATTAGTTGTTGCTGCTTCAGCTCAGCAAAATAATAAAGCAGTGTGCCCCAGCCTCCGTCTACCTTGAAGAGAAATTCCTGTTATGAAAGAGGGATGTCTTTCTCAAGCAATCAGCAATGAAAAATATGCAAAATGCTTTTCCCGATGCCTCAGAAGAATTCAGTTGTGCTCTTTACTCTTTGCCAGCTCCTGGCTCTGGGGGATATGAAAGCACTTGTAGCTGACCCACATGTTCAGAGCAGGGAGAACAATGGTTGTCTTTGACAGCCCTGTGATTATAAATTCTTTCCAGTGCAAGCAGCACATACTAAAACACTGAAACTCCAGCAGAGGGAAAGGTCAACAGAAGCCATCCTCACCCTTGCATTATAATAAATCCCTTGTTTTAGAGAGTGTCTTAACATTAATTACAATCGCACAGACTGAGAAAAAACAAAAATAACTAAGTTTGTTCAGAGACAAATTTGTTTTTTTCTCCTCCGACAGTAAGTAAAGTCGGAGATGTGGGTGCCATTATCTGACTGACATTTTGTGACCCAAAGAGGCTGGAATGTGATTATTTTTCCCAGAAGCATTTGAATATTAATTCCTAATTAAGAAGCACCCCCCGCTTACCACTAGCTGAAGCACAATGGCTATATTGAGCAGAGCTCCCACTGTCCCTGACTGCTAAGGTTTTACCCATCACTAGTACAGGCAATGAGAAGATCAATCTGCAATATCACAGTATGATATGGTGGGCCACCTCCACAAAAAAACCTGTGTTTGCCGGAAAAGTGATGGAGAATGGAGAGCCCTACACAGTAATACACCAACACTCCCCTGCTGAACAAGAGGGAGGCTTGAAGCAGGACTGAGACATCAGACCATACGCCCTGCAAACTTTTCAGGAAGAAGGCCTAATTAGTGCCACTCACTACTAATCTGCCAAAATACCACATTAAGGGCAGCGGCAAAGGTCACCTAAGGCCAAGCTAAACTGTGGTAATGCCACTAAGTAACCTCACAGTAAACAGAAGTGAAAATAGTTTCTAAAAACGGATAAAATGCATCTAAAAAAGTTGTAATGAATCCTACGTAATTTCCTTTCCCAGTTCTGCTTAGTGAACAGAAATACTGATAGAAACAATAGACAACAAAAATCTGTCTCCCTGAAATCTGTATGAATTACACACAGCCAAAAACAAATCTACAAATCCTATCAAAATCCCGTTTGTGGCACGATCCAAAAATCTGCTAAAAATCTAAATTCCCTAAATCCGCTCATCCCTTCATACCAATCAGCTATTCTCAATCTTTAGGCACACTTCCATTTTCCTAAATTACTGCATTTGAATGACACAGAACTGCTCAGCAGCTATAAGGACTTACACTGGGCATGAAGCCCCATCCTGCATTCACTATCTCGCAGAGTCTGAAAACAGTCCAATTGTGAACTAATGAGTTCTGCAGAACCTACTTTCAATGGGCTGTTTATGTTAATTTTGCATGCTGCTCACTAGGAATTAGGAGGCAGGCACCAGGACAGGATCCTAGGCTTCTGTAAACATGTTCTTTACAGCCTCCCCCTTGGCAAAGGCGCCCTCGCAACACAATGCCGTCACACAGACGGGTGCTTGTGCTGCCTTGGACAGACGTCACCTCCCAAACGCTATCAGTGGGAATGTGCTTATCTGGGGGACCGACAGCACCACAACATGACACACACCAGCACTCCAGCCCTTCATATTATCTAATTAAAAACACAGTATGTTACCGAGCGGCGGCTAAAGCAGTGACTGCCTAACGCAAGATGCATTTGTCCAGGAAGTTCCACCCACTCAATATCATCAAAAAGCCATGGATATTTTGTCATTGGGAACTTCTCGTTTGAAAGTAACGAAGAATGAGTACTCAAAGAGTTAATGAAATTAAAAACAGAGTAGTATGAATAAAATTAGAAATTAATATCTCCTTCAGCAAGAGAAGTAGAAAAAGATGAGTCTGAGGCAACTTACATCAGAGCTGTCTTTTGATTTGCTTATTAAAAAAGGAGAGTAGAGAGGATTTACAACAGAAAAACTAAACCACGCTGAATTTATGGTCGACTTAGTTATTAAATTCTGCGGAAAAAATGCCAGTAGAGAATGTGATAAAGTGTCTTTTCATCACTTGAGCTCAGCTATAAAGAACATCAGAGTGTTGCACAGCATGATTAACATGTTATATTTTACAACCAAATCCTCTTCAAATGCAGTAACATACAAGCCCATAATTGCCAGTGGGAAATACTGCAGCGGTACAGGAGTAGGGACGTGATAAAAGAAGTCACCAGCAGCCTTCACAGCAGCATCACCCTAAATAAGACTTTTTAGGACTGCAGAGTGCTCTATTTATGCATTAAAGGCATATATAGCTTTCAGCTTTTATGAGACCTCTACTCCTCTCCCAGCTCCGACATTTGCAACAATTCGAGTACCAGCCTCTTGCTTTGTCCTTAATTTGCAGCACTCTGCAAGGCCCAGCCAGTCCCTTCATGACCCCCAGCTCCCTGGAGAACACCTCCTTTTGCCCCTAGCCTATTTCATCCCACAAAAGGGTTCAAGACAGGACCACTACAATGCTCCGGTGAGTAGTTTCATGGGTAAATATCACCTGGAAAAACAGGAGACTCGTGGTGTGAGACTAAACATTAAAAAATAAATCATGATACCACGCACACTAACACTGTGTTTGGCAGTTTTTCTGTGCTAGCTCCCTTGTTCAGGTTTGTTTCACCTTTCACACCCTTTGGAGTGTGAACTGCTCCTTCTCTACATCTTCTATTTGTAAACAACTCAAGTACTACCTTCATCTTTTTATTGCTTAGGCTCAGTCATATCACTCATGAGTGCCAAATCCCAAGTGATAAGCATAGGTCATAAAAATGAAGATGAAAATAAACTTCTCCAGAGAAGCAGGATGTTCTCATTTCCTCTCCATTTTCACCTGCTTGTTCAGAGGAACCAGGCTCACAAACAGGAATTTTACTCATCTAGTTAAGGTTCTTTGGTCACACCAGGGTGTAGGAACTGCTATCAGTCAGACAAGCATTTCTTCCTCCCCAGTGGTGCTGGCCCTATGAGATCCCAGAATGAAGAGCTGCAGCTGGCACAGTTGCATCAGCACAGAGCTCAAGAAGAATTTAAGTCCAGGGAGTCTCCCATGGTCCCCAAACCTTACTGCCTGTCCTGACATGGCCATTACAGGAGGTGGGGAGGGGAAAGGAGGCACAAAGCTCTTTCTGGACTGCAGAACATATCTGCACAGCCTTTCTTGAGCAATATGTCCAACACACACCGTGCCACACACATGGTGCTGCCATCTCCTCCCACGCCTGCTCCTTGCCCCTTCCATCCTAAAGAAAGGCAGGTTTGGTTATCAATGCTAACCATTAGCATTAACCATGAGGTTAAATGTCTGATGTTGAGGTTCAGGGCTTGCTGGAATGCTCAACCAAAAATCCTCAAACCACCCCAGAGCAAGCACAACATTTCCCTCCCAATAGAGATCAGCTCATCATAAACCATCAAATATGATTCCAGACAGAATTTAGAGCTTGGCAAAAACAGATTTATCCTAACAATGCTCTTGGTGAAACATAATCTCCTTCTCCTCCACTTCAGCTTTATTTAGATCCTTTGGTTTGATGCTTTATGTTGCAACACAAAACCAAAAAAGCTGCCTATGAGACTGAATGTTTCAAAGAAGAAAAAACTATGCTCTTGTGAGTCCTGCCATGTTACTTTTGAGTCTCAGCTCTTTTAGCTGAAACTTGGGTGTCACAAATGAAAATAATTCAAACCAAAACACAATGAAATTAAGATGACAGAGCCACATAATAGTTCTAAAGCCCTATTTGATGTCACTTACTGCATCACCGATACCATCACAAAGCTGGCAGCCAAAGGGGCTTTCAGAGTTTGGTAGAATCAGAAACATTTTTGATGTAGGTAGACATTTACTAAGGAATTTGCACTCCAGCCCCCCTTCTCTCATATTTAGCAAGAAACATTTTATTTATGGAAGCAATAATTTGAAATCAAGTTCCATTCCCAAAACATAACAAAAAGATACCTTTCTCATTTGTGCCAGGAAGCCTTCAAATTCCTTCAGGTTCAGGGTTGATCCACTATATGATGTGCAGCTGTTTGCTGCTTTCCCTAACCAATAAATGGTGACTAATACCTGCAGAAATTAAAAAGAATTAATTTAAGCCACCTATACAGTCCTGTAGCTAAATTTACTTCCCTCCAACATCCCTCATTTATTCTAAACTGCACAGTGGGACAAGATTTTCTTATAAATCAGAACTGAAAGGGAAGTGTCTGTCAAAAGTTAAACATAAATATATCAGGCAACTATGAAAATTTAAACAGTCCTACAAAATATGTAACTTAGCATATTATCTCCCTTGTATTTTTAATAAAAATAACAAAAGTGTTATGTCTGCCTGGCAAAATAAACAGAAAAAATGGATCTGAATAGAAAAACTAGACAAATAAATTTGGAATTTCTAGACAAAACACATAAATATATTTGTTTGCAAATTCAATATGAAAAAATCCCTAAAGAGTACTAATACTAGTAGTCATTAATGAAAACCATTAAAACCAATGAAATAAGCAAAACACCTAGAATGCCTGCGTGCCTAAAAAGCATCTCGAATATCTGTTTATTTCAAGGACAGAAAAGGGAGTCCCATTTTTAATCACCTTAATGTAAGTAACCAGATGACACAGGAACATTTATTTCCAGGCTTCTACTAGTTTAAGAATTGCTTAACTCAAGATTAATCAAAAGCCATGAGCATCTTGTAGTTTCTATCAGACTAGAAGGTACAAGTTAGTGATTTCATTCAAGTTCTGACTTGATACCTCTCCATAACTCAAAAATCCCTTCAAAATTGGTAAGGAAAAAAGACCAAGAATTGCTCTTGCAAGTAGCAAAGATATCTGACATGACACTGCTGGTATTGCACTTGTTTTTGAAAATGAAAAATTAAGATGCTTAGGATGGTCAAATTCAATACCTACAAAAATGCTGACATTTACACCGTGCAGCAAAAGGCCTTCTCTGCACACACGTGTCTCCACTTAGAGCAATGTCTTTAATGATACCTGTGCAGCAGCTACTTGGACTGCAAACTGCTCATCAAAGGCAATTCAATTCAGTGCTCTGCACTGGTTAAAAATTACATACCCTAGAACTTAGGGCTTTTTCTCATTTAATGCTCATTATTTCAGCATATTCCATGACATTGCAAAGTATTTAACTGCAGAACCAACAGGAAATATTTTGATGTAGAAAAGATATGCAGCCAATAATAAATAATAGCTGCCATTAACTGTATCAAAAAAGTTACATGAACTGAAATATAGTATTTTTTGTTTTGATGGGACAGGGCCATATACCTCATGCTATATAATGAACTAAAGGAAACAAGGCTAGCAGAAATCCCAAACGGGGATTTCACTGTGAACATCTCTTGGACTCTTCTTCCCAAAAACATGCATCCACATTCCTCCAGTGCTTCCTCCTCAGCCACTTGCTAGACTTTTCTTATCAACTTGCTCTAGCATCCCCATTTTTCGTTGAAGTGTAATGTCCAAAATAATGCAGCACTGCAGCTGAGGCCCTGTCAGAAAATGATACAGCATCATAGAGATCTTCTGTTTAAAAACAACTGTGGTATATAATGTAGAATATGCATTTTATATAAAAATATACTCTATATTTTTCTTCAGCCTGCAGATAGTATACATGTCATGAAATAACTGAGTTACATTTTTAATACAGTGCAAAAACTTTTCCCTTTTTAAAAAAATTACATCCAAATCAAAACTACTGTGCTAAATGAAAGGAGGTGGTGTTGCTA
>VZTR01027586.1:58360-70655 GCA_013400775.1 Chaetops frenatus | reverse complement strand
GTTTTCTAAGTTTGTTTCTCTGTGTTGTTGGTGAGAAGGATGGTGGTAAAGGAAGATAAATGAGGTGGGAGAAAGGAACCATCATGAGTGGGGGGCTGGGGGGAGGAAGAAGAAACCACCTGGGGGTTGATTTTGATTCTGTTGTCTTTTGTTAATAAACTATTTTTATCTTTGAAGTTTAGGCCTGTTTTGCATTTCTCTTAATCCTTATTCTCATAAAATCACTACGCTACACTCTCGCCT
Source organism: Chaetops frenatus (assembly GCA_013400775.1). NCBI lineage: Eukaryota > Metazoa > Chordata > Aves > Passeriformes > Picathartidae > Chaetops > Chaetops frenatus. Next base: position 70,412 of record VZTR01027586.1, on the reverse strand, counting down.
GGTGTGAGCAGGCGAGCAAGCGAATGTGAAACCGCTACATTAAATGGTGTTTCTGCCCGGTTTTGAACAAACCCATGACAGTATTTAACTGCAGAACCAACAGGAAATATTTTGATGTAGAAAAGATATGCAGCCAATAATAAATAATAGCTGCCATTAACGGTATCAAAAAAAGTTACATGAACTGAAATATAGTATTTTTTGTTTTGATGGGACAGGGCCATATACCTCATGCTATATAATGAACTAAAGGAAACAAGGCTAGCAGAAATCCCAAACGGGGATTTCACTGTGAACATCTCTTGGACTCTTCTTCCCAAAAACATGCATCCACATTCCTCCAGTGCTTCCTCCTCAGCCACTTGCTAGACTTTTCTTATCAACTTGCTCTAGCATCCCCATTTTTCGTTGAAGTGTAATGTCCAAAATAATGCAGCACTGCAGCTGAGGCCCTGTCAGAAAATGATACAGCATCATAGAGATCTTCTGTTTAAAAACAACTGTGGTATATAATGTAGAATATGCATTTTATATAAAAATATACTCTATATTTTTCTTCAGCCTGCAGATAGTATACATGTCATGAAATAACTGAGTTACATTTTTAATACAGTGCAAAAACTTTTCCCTTTTTAAAAAAATTACATCCAAATCAATACTACTGTGCTAAATGAAAGGAGGTGGTGTTGCTAATACTGATTTCTTTTTGTCTTGAAACAACCTTTACCTGAATTGTTTTCTTTAAACCAACACCACTTGACAAATTTAATGCAAAAAAGTCTTACAGTATATGTTCTCAAGTTAAATGAAAATATTTGTAAATAATAGTATTTCTAGCAACCAGGAAACTGTCCAATTCATTTTGCCATTCAGTTCATTGAAGAAGGTTATGGTTTTTTTGGTATTTTTATTTATTTCTGCTAGCATTTAATCACTTTCTCTCTTCTTCCTTTATTTGAAAAAAAAAAAAAAAAGGCAGAAAATTTCACATTTGCAAGCAATTCCGACTGGCTGCCAGCTGAGGCTGCAGGATCATGCATCTGGAAAGCATATATTGCCCACAAGCACATAATGGAGGATACTTTTGAAACTTCACCTTTAAATCAATAGATCTCTACAAAGATATTTAGCCAGTATCCACAAAGAGTGTTAAAACACCAAAGTTGAATTCTTCCCCTAAAACACTACACTGTGTGCTGGGTGCAGAAGACACTACTCTACTGATGATGGGAAAGACAGAATGAAATAGTTTGGGAGAGGGGGTAGTTTTGTTGTAGTTTGGTTTTTTGTTTGGTTTTTTTTAGCCTGCAGTCATGGCAGTCACGATTACTGGCTGTCAAAGTAATTAGAAAAAATCTTGGCATTTCCTATCAGATTATAGGGATGTGAATCAAATAAAAATTATACCAGTTTACAGCTAACTAAGGACAGACAGCTTGTTAGGCTTTAAGAAAATAACTGAGACCAGCAAAGTTTAGATATTTTCTTTTCTAGTTCACAATTACAGGATCCAACACCATTATCCTTAGTTTAAATTAACAGGAAATTGAAGTTAAATGGAAATAGTCTTTCTGGGGAAACACTAATTTATTTGGAAGAACAATGAGAAAGCCAGCAAACCTGACAGTAAGGCCTTGCATCCCAATCTAATGGTCATTTTGCTTCATTTTAAATGCTTTGTGCAACTCTACTCTATGACTATGTATTTGTGAAGGACTTCAAAAATGTGGCTTCATGGGCAAGTCAGACCATTCCACGCAAACACCACATTGGATAGCACAGAAATCACTTCATTTATCACTCATCTAAGAGTATCTAAGAAGAGACAAGTGTTCTCCATTTCATTTCCATTGTAAGGCTGCCCTGCCATAGCAGCTCTACCTAAATTTCCAGCAGAACCCAGTTAGGTTTTTATTCAGAAGCACTTTTTCAGCAATACTCATGTGTATTCAGTTTTTATTGACATAATTCTTGCTCAGGCCAATAACAGGATTAACCAGACAAAAAGAAAAACTCCAAGTGATGTACTTACATTTTTCAGCTTCCTACTATAGTCAATGTTCCTGGTTGCACACAGAAACACATACACAAAAAAAAAAAAAAAAAATCAAAATCAGAAAGTAGACACACTTTCCAAGAGGCTGTATGCAGCAGATCACATTTTCCCTAACAAAAGCCTGACAAATGCTTCTGCTGTCTGGAAATACACGAAAGCTAAGAAGATGTAGTTCACACATTCATTTATTCATAACATGGGAGTATTTTGTCACCATTATTTCAATCATTAAATTAGAATTCTGGAAGTACAAAAAGAAAATGTGTTTATAATGGTCCCACAGTAAAGTAGGACAATGCCAAAACATTTCTTTTAAGCAGAGTTGCTGATTTCTTAAAAAAGGAAGACAAAAGTCCTCACTGCTGAAATATATTCTGCAGTTCTCCAACACTCAGATTCTGCTCTGCAACCCATACAGATTCTGGAAGCAACTGAACAAGCATAAGTGGCATCACCAAACATTAAGGAAATATTGCGGGTGCTTCTGTGGAAACAAACATTACAAAGAACAAAGTGAATGGACAAAGCAACAAAGACCTTGCCACTTAAAACAGAACCTGCCATGGAAAACATGTATTTTTCAAACAAGTATGCTTGAGCACTTAGACTGAACACTGGCATCATCCTTCTCAATTTATTTTTTTTCTCTTATGTTCACAGAAGTGTGGGAGTTTTATGTTAAAAACAACACGGTGCAAATTTTGTGCAAACATAAATAACATTTCAAAATCCAGCAAAGAAAGCATTAAAAAATGAAGGAAATATGTATCACATTTAGGTGCTGAAAAAAAAGTAAGATGCCATCAGATTTAGTAAAAATGGTGTCCTGATTATTTATAGAGGAATGGTCTTCTACTATAAAGTAAGACCACTCCAGCATTAAAGTCTATCTGACAAAACCAAAAATAAATGTACTTAAATCTGTTAGAACAACAAAAGACTTAATATAGGCAATGGTAAACAAAGTATTTTTGATAACATCTTTTTAAACCAGATTTTTTTCCACTAATACCCACACAATAAGAAAAATAGAACAGTCCTGGTTTTTTTCTTAGTAAAATAACAGTGGAAAAGAGTCTTGTTTAACAAGTCACAAAAAAATTCCTTACAGCATTAGCTCATAACTTTTATAAGCAGAGTGATCCAAAAAATAGATCTAATGCATGCCACAATTAACATCTACATTAAAAAAAAAAAGGTTAAAATGTCATTCTCTTAAGCATGTGCAATAATGTCATACTCATCCTTTACCACAGAACAAATAACATTTTCGTCTTGTTTAAAAAAATCACCCAAAAGTCTTCAAAGAGGGGGAAAAAATCACCTCCATGCTTTGGGAACTAGCTAGCAGATGACAGCCTTCAACATATTTCTCTAAAACAGTCATGGGCTTGGCTTGTACACCTCAACTCAGTTACTCAGTGTGAACTTGGACAGTGCTAGGAAAACATTTGGCTCATTTCCACAGCTGCTTTCTCTGAAGCCCTCATATGCAGTGGAGGGCCAGGCCAGCTCTGTGAGGTTTATGATGCCAGGTTTAACTTGGTGACATACTGAACAGCTCTGCTTCCAGCTCCACCCTAGCCAAAGCCTCTCAACCTGCCTCCACCAAGCTTCTCCATCCATCCTCAACCCCAAAAGATGAAGGTTTCTATCAGAAAGATCCTTTCTCTCTGGTGCAGAGATCAGGGTTTTATATGAAAATTATGGATTTTTTTCCAACTTTCTCCAGTCACTCATTACTCACTGTGATGATTTTACAGGACATCATGAAGAACCTACTTCATTGAAGTATTATCAGATTTAGAAGAAACATATCCCATAGCCCCCACTCACTGCCAAGTAGAGGGCAATAACAACCACGTGTTAGAAACTTGGGAAGGAGCAAAAAATGGTATTCCTTAAAACAAGGGCACCAGCTAATTTGATTTTCAGAGTCTCTGAATTTTCCCAGAAAATGCCTGAACACCATGAAAACTTGCCCAGCTTTCATTGCCAGAAAGGAAGAAAAAAGAAATGCTACTGAAATTTAGTAAATTGTTTCCATATACTTTTTAAAAATGGATATGTCTGACCAGGATTTCATAAGTGATCTTTCTGGCCAAAAGAAATGAGGCCATTCAATAAACTCAGCAGCAGTTGCTTGTCAGTAGAGAAATAACTTCTATTATAACTCTAATATTACATGATAGACCCAAAACTTTCAGAAAAACTTCTAAGTAACACCAATTACAAGTTTTGTTCATTTTATGAAAGCATGGGGTGCTTTTGCTTTTAGAAGGTGGGGAACCTGTGCAATTTGTGTGGCAGTGGGTGTGTGGCTTTGGTGAAAAGCCAAATCTAAATTGTGGCATTTCCAGTCCATACAGACTTCCTCAGCCCAATTACTGTGTGTCCCAAGCTATAGCTCTTGCAGAAAAATTAAGAGACTATGCTTATGTCTGCATCTCATAGAGTCTGAGAAACCTCTAAATGTCCTATATTGCACCATCAGAACAGTTTAATCTGAAATAACAGAGCTGTGACTTTTTCCCCCAGACTACAACATTTTATTACTTGGACAGACAAAAAAAGAATGCCATCAATTTAGATTAGGAAAACCCCTAAGTACCCCAGAATCTCACTGCCTAACTAAGACAGTGTTTTCACAAAATCACAGAATAAGCTGAGTTGGAAGGGACCCACAAGAACCATCAAGCCCACCTCCTAGCCCTCCACAGGATATCCCCAAGAGTCACACCATGGGCCTGAGAGCATTCTCCATGCATTGTCCAATTTTACAGAGCTGTGGTTGATGTCTCTGGGACAGAACCTGTTGAACAGAACAATCTATTTGTCCCAGCACTGAAAGTTTCCCAAACCTCAGCTTCCTGTCTGCCTTACACTAATTACAGTTTTATACGCTTTTTGCTCATTCTTAAATATTTACTACTGCATCACATGCACCTGAGGCTGTAACATGCTAGTTACAAACTGCTGTAGTACTTACTTGATGGTTACTCTGTTTGATGTGTCCTGCAGATCACCAGGATCGAAAAGCTGAGATTCTTTAAGTCCCAGTTCTTTGCAGCCTCTTAAGAATAATATGATGTTATCCTGAAAAGAGACAAAAACCATAAAACCTCAACACTTTAAACTCTCCTTAACTTAAAAAAAATAATCTTACTACACAAATTTCTCCTTAATTCAGTACCTTCTCATGAACAGTCATACCATTAGCTAAATGAAGAACCAAAGACATTTCCAGTCACATAATTTAAGAAGTCAGTGTAGATTTTCTTTGAAAACTGGACACATATGAAACTTTTTTCTTTTTTGCCAAGATATATAACTACAAGCTTGTTGACTTGCTTCTTTTCAAACCCAGATGGTGTCAACTTTTTTAACTGAAAGAGGCCCACTAATTTCTCCACCTGCTGCTGGAGGCTGCCACACAACCTCAGCACGTCATGGGGTAGAAAAGGCAGGATTTTAGAACGGACCAGGAGGAGTAGATATGAAAAAACCCACCACCATTTAAGCAAGCAATTTGATCAGAAAACATTTTGCATGTTAGAGGTGAGCAACAGATATAGTAACAACTCTTCTCTTGCCTCTCCAACTGCAACCAGTCAGAAGCCACTGAGAAAACAGATAGGTGCCTTCTGCTGAAATAAAAAACCTTGAAGCTACACTTCACATGGCCTCTGTCTCTAAGAAGAAACAACATCAATTTTGTAACATTTATGGAGGATTTACTCTTTTCAAAGTGTAAAAATTAAAAGTCAATAACTAAGAGAGACTAAGTAAAAACTGCTCTAAGTCTCTTTCAAACCAAGTACAAGTGATGACACTTTGGTTTGCACCAAGGAGATTAAATCTGCATGTGTGCATACACAGTTAACACAGGCTTTCTATTTATATATATGCATGTACACCACTCTCCTATAACAGAACCAGCAAATATGGATTACACAGATAAATCTCGCAGGCCAGAAGAGAATAAGTTTTTAGATATATATGTTTCTGGATCAGCAACTGCAATGATAGATGTGTGGACAAGTAAAGATGTGATGTACAGCTTGATATTCTTTGAGGCTTCTCATCTGAAACCTGAAGCTAAGCTGCCACATGAAGAGTTACAGAGGAGCAGAACCACAGCGTGCGGTGGAGACCTGTTTTCATAAAAACTGGGAAGCAGGGGAGCCTGGCAGTGTTCAGCCCTTACCCACTCTGCATGACAGAGCAGGATTGGTGAGCAGGGCTCTCCCCACATCTGCTCCCAGGCCGTTCCTGGGGCCTGGGGTAGAGCAGGCCTGTTTGTGCTGCAAGCAGCATGCTAATCACCGTGGCGCTCGGCATGCCAACGCTCTGGCACACAAAGCTCGCCAGCCACACCACAGAAAACACAGACTTGGAAATTCAGAGGAGTTCAAATCTCCCTTTCTTCCCTGGCTGAAACTTAACAGCTCTGGAGGGGAGCCAGGGGGGGAAGGAACAGCAGTTGAAAGAGCAGAGAGCCCATAACCCAGAGAGACAGCATCATTCATGACATGAAAAGATGCCTGTAAAATTTTCCATCTGGCTTACTGTTCGCATTATAATTTTTCCAACTGCATCATGAATAACTCTTATGTCTAGTCTTTGATGGAGGACAGTCCTGGTCACTCTCAAATGGTTTGTGGAGCAATGTGTAAATCTAATAAATCTAATAAAAATGCAAAAGCATTCAAAAAAAGGTTCCTAACAATATTTCCAAATTTAACAAAAATATACAGGATATAGAGGTCATAGTAACCTAATGGACTTAGAAAACAATCAACGAAGGAGGAATGTCGAAGATAACTAATTGCACCCATCTTTATGCAAGAAGTTCACATCTGAGTTATGGTAAGTAGTAACAAAAATACCAGTTATTTGGCAGCCATGTAGTTTGGAAACTTGGTTCTTCTGATGATGAACAAATGCCTACTTCTCAAAAGAACAGCATCACCTACTCCTGTTAGGCTACATGCTTTTATTTTGATGTTCATCATATGAATAATGTTTGCCAATAGCCACTAACACTATCACCCAAACAATTCCTCAAAAAGCTGGTGTCTTGTATGGGCACAAATAACCACACATGCCAACAAGATGCAATCAGTGAGCCCGAAAAGAAGTTTCTACTTTTGCTAACAATCTCATCATTTTTACTTCCCAATGGTCCTAAAAATGGCACTTTGTTTAAACAGATTGAAGAAAAATCCAACAAAGAAAATGCTTTTGAGTGATATATTTACTCAAGGACACCTGCCTAGGCTGCCTTAACCCCAAGCCAAAAATGTATCTCATACTACTGCAAAACTAAACTTTTCCTAGTTTGCTCTAGTACAGATGAAATTCACATTTGTTAGTTCCATTGAGTCACTGGAGAAAAGCACTCCCCTAAGCTACTAAAGGGAGAAAGGAGTCTTAAAGTAAGACCCAGCTCCCAGCAAAGCTTTCTCTCAGGATTACTATACTTTGCATTGACCAGGTCCTGATTTCTTCAGTTTTTAGAAAATTTTGCTTTTACCTATCGAGAGGATTTATTGTTCAGCATCTCTTAGCTGCAACTATGCATTTTTTTGTAGTCACCTAAAATGCCACTCTTTGTCATTGCTGAAGAAACTAAAAAAGCAGAAAAAACAGGTTTACAAGTAGCAACATATAAAAACCATCCTTACTTTACACAGGTGACTGAAAAGACACATTTAATGTGGCTGCCCAGCTCCTTACAACTTGGCAGAGTTAAATAGGTCATGCAAATAGGTCACTCTGCAGTGGCAAGGATCTCAGGGTGGCCAGCTGCCGTGCCTCAGCTCACAGAGGGGTATCTTTTACAGTGGTCTCAGAAGACACACAACCAGAATTTGGTCCCTCTGGCAGCCCCTACGAGGCACTATCACACAATTTCCTCAATACATTAAATGGAGATGATACTGCCTTTCTCTCAGCCATTACTTTCTGCAGCTGCAGTGTTGGAGTAGACAGAGAATTGGTCTCTTGGTCAGCACACAATTTCCTACAGCCCCAAAGGACCTGCAATTGTCTCATGCTGGCTCCTCTTGGTTTTATTCCACACCACTGTACAGTAAAAACCTTCTTCTGGCTTTTGTCCTTCATACACACAGAGGAAGAGCAAGCTAATAGGTTACAGCCTAAATATATTTTGCAAATTTTCTCATTATTTTAAAATATAAAATTTTATGTCCATAAGTATCTATAGATAGATCTATAAATAATAAATCTGTAATTACAGATATCACAGATAGCTATACAATCTTATCTATGCTTAATCTATAAAATGACAGAAAGGCTAAATAGGCTGCATAGAGAAGACAAACGTTTCACTGTGGTGATAGACACAGGACACAAACACAGGATACACTGATAGGTTAAATCCCAACCCCTTTCTGCTTGCCTCAGCAGAGTCCTGTCAGTTACTGTTACATCAGCACTACAAGCAATGTCATTGACTTGTAAGTATAGAAAACCAAAAATTATTGATGTAAATGTTTCACTACACTGGATTTCAGAAACCATTAACCAATGCACAAAACTGTAAACTCCCAGGCAAAGCCAGCCATGAACCTGTATGAAGGGTCATGGACAGATAAGGGTGCAGAGCACTGACTCCCTGAGAACTTAGTCAGAAGGATGCATGGGAAGGAAGGCAAAAATGCTCCTCCTTTCACAGCTGCATTTCAACACCACCACCTTTACATCCTTTCTGGTATGTAATCTGTCAGACTCACCTCTAAAAAATCACTTTGTCAGGACAATCAACTGAAGATAATGCAGGGAGAGTAGGTGGCAGAGGAGTTACACCTTCACGAAGGTGGAGAGAGGGAATGAGGGAGGGGGAAAGATAACACTCTGCTCACTTCTAATATTTTTTTTTTTTCTTTAACCTGTGTGTTACAAATATGAAAAATCGTTCACTGTATAGCGTTAAGCAATTTTCCTCACGTACGAAGTGGAGCACAAAACCCTGAACTCTGTAAAAAAAACCCCCAGAAATTGGCAGTTGAGTGGGACAGACACCCTGGAAAGCCACCGCAAATTCACACAGTAGCACTGCCAACACAGAAGATAGTTCAAGCTAGCGAGAATCAAATATTCACAGCAGGCAAATTCTCTCCATAGGATCTGCTGATCAGATGCAATGGCAAACAGCTTGAATTTGGCCCACTTCCATTCCTTTCATCTGCCACAATACATACAAAACAGTCTCAGTGTATTCGCACTGCAAATCGGTTCTGCAGCTTATCACAGTGGAGCCATCATTTGTCAGATGTGCTACTGCACGGCCCGGATGAGATATTCAGATAAACTTGGGGAAAATAAAAGCAAGCCAAGCTGTATGTCTGCACAGAACACTGAATAAAATGCCAAATGCATGCCACTTTTGCAAGCTGGAGATATTATTAGCTGCAAGCAGCACTGCTCTGTTTTGCAGGACAGCTGCAGACAAACAGGTGGCCTTCTTCATTTCTGGAAAGCTGATATTTTCCCTGCTCCAGAATAAATTAGAAGATCTCTAAAACTGAAAAAAAAAAATAAAATAAAAAATTCCGAACTGCTTTTCTGAGCAATTTCCAACAGCCTCTTAAAAGCCTTTTGCTTGCTCTCAACATTTCTTCCTAATTCCCTTATTTTTCTATTTTATGTAAGTAATCAGTGGTGATAATTTATCTATATAAAAGCAGTGTATCTTGCCTGATTCACAGGTTCATATAAATACTGAAATACTGAGTTCAAGTCCACCAGGAACAAACCTCTCTAAGAAAGGCTGGGAACTTTTCATATATACAGATATACACAGACATATATACATACATACATATATATGTATGTATATATATATATGTGTGTTACTATTTCTCCAATATGGTATTTTGTGTATGTTTAACTATATACATACGTTTAAAAATATGTGTGTGTGTGTGTGTTTTACTGTTCATCCAATATGCTTTAATATATACATATAATATAACTACATAAAAGATTGTTTTCTGTGGCGGACTCCAAATTTCTGTGGCGGAGTCCAGTAAATTTGGAAGGAATCGGATCATAGTTAGGACACATTCACTTAGAAGCTGAGGATGGTTAACCTCCAGGAGCAGAGGGCTGACAGCACACCAGAACTGAAGGCACCCCCCAGAGCAGCAAGGGGGCACAAGGCAGCTTACACCCCAAAAGGATTCCGGCACGCACGAGCTTCACCCACGAAAATTAAACGCTAGTGGGGAAAAAAAACCAGAAAGAGATGATCCCTGGGAGCAGGGAGGGGAAGCAAGACTTACCAGCCCATCAGCCGGACCGATCCTGGCCTCCCCGGGGCCGGGGGGAGCCGCAGCCCCGGGACTCCACCCACGGCAGCGGCGCTGCCCGGCACCCGGCCGGGCTCGGCGCGGGGGGACGGCCCGGGAGGACAGGCAGCACCGGCAGCCCACCGTGGGAGCCGCAGAGGCAAGAGGCAGCTCTTCTCTGAGAAAAGGATAATAAACACCCCGATGGTCAGAGTGAATCAGGAGGAGCAGGCACACCGTGCGGGCACGGCGCTGCCCGGCTGCACAGGTAGAGCCTTCCAGCGCGCCCCTGAGAAGCTGGCGGAGCCTGCCTTTGCCGAGAAAGCCCAGCCTTTTTCTGATTCTTTTTGGGCAGTCAAGAAGGAAAAGATGTGTTTCCTTCAATAACAGCCCTGCTTTCTTGTCAGGAAGACAAAAAACACCTTTAAAATTGTGTGAAGAAATAGACCAGTTGGTACTGTACTTCAACTACTCAAAACACACCAGAAATCCCAAATGTGGCTCTAAGTGACCTTCAGGTAATATCTAAGTCTGCCTGAAGATAAAATCATAGAATCAGAAAGTCATCAAGGTTGGAAGAGAACTTCAACATCACCCAGTCCAACCATCCATCCAGCACTTTCCCTGTAACCCCTAAACCACATCACCCAGTGCCAGATCCAGATACCTCTTGAACACCTCCAGGGATGTGACTCCACCACGTCCATGGGCAACCCATTCCAATGCCTGATCATCCTGCAGTGAATTTCTTTTCTAATACCCCATCTGAATCTCCCCTGTCTCACCTTAAAATCACGTCCCCTAGTCCTCTAGAGGCAGGCATAAGCATGGCAGGCAGGCATGGCAGAAAAGACCAGCCCCCACCTTACTACAACCTCCTTTCATGTACTTGTAGAGAGCAATGAGGTCCACCCTGAGCCTCCTCCAGGCTAAACAACCCCAACTCCCTTTGCATGTCTCAGTACCTCACCCCACAGATAACTTAGCTAGAAGTGCCAAGGTGCTTAGATCCTGCTGCTCCCAACCAGGCTCACTAGGGCAAGGAGACAGTGCACAACTTTGATGCTACTATTGATTGCATAAAAACTTTGATTGTATTAAAACTTATATTTTTTTTTCAGTAATGTGAATGGAAGCTGGGAAAAGGAGCAGACTTCAGCTCAACAGGCAAAAGCAAACCACGGGAGGGTGGGAGGGGTGCACACAGCATGAGCACAAGGCTGACCCTATGACTTCACTAGTTAAGTAGGTCCTGATATTACCCTTTGCTACATCATGTCATTATCCCTGAAGGCACAAATAGAACATTTAAACAAATGGGGGCTCAGACAACATCCATGTCTTTGCAAGAGAGAGCAGATGATGATCAGATGATGTGAACTCCCTCAAATTTGCCAAACTCTAGATACACCCTAAGATGGCTTTGTTTACAGCACTGAAGACAGAACATAGGGAAGCAGGGAAAAAAACCCAAAACATTTCCAGGCTAGTCATTGGCTCTGATGATGATGAATTCACAGCCAGATGTCAAACAGATGTTAGATTTCACCAGGTCTTGAAGAGGGGGTGGTTCCCTGATGCCATATTCTATGGTAATAGCCATGCTATGGCCAAGGAAGAGGATAACATTTCCTTTCCACCACTGCTCTGCAGCTCATTCTCCCTGCTTTTTAGTAGCAGA
>VZTR01027586.1:45008-57938 GCA_013400775.1 Chaetops frenatus | reverse complement strand
AATAAACACCCCGATGGTCAGAGTGAATCAGGAGGAGCAGGCACACCGTGCGGGCACGGCGCTGCCCGGCTGCACAGGTAGAGCCTTCCAGCGCGGCCCTGAGAAGCTGGCGGAGCCTGCCTTTGCCGAGAAAGCCCAGCCTTTTTCTGATTCTTTTTGGGCAGTCAAGAAGGAAAAGATGTGTTTCCTTCAATAACAGCCCTGCTTTCTTGTCAGGAAGACAAAAAACACCTTTAAAATTGTGTGAAGAAATAGACCAGTTGGTACTGTACTTCAACTACTCAAAACACACCAGAAATCCCAAATGTGGCTCTAAGTGACCTTCAGGTAATATCTAAGTCTGCCTGAAGATAAAATCATAGAATCAGAAAGTCATCAAGGTTGGAAGAGAACTTCAACATCACCCAGTCCAACCATCCACCCAGCACTTTCCCTGTAACCCCTAAACCACATCACCCAGTGCCAGATCCAGATACCTCTTGAACACCTCCAGGGATGTGACTCCACCACGTCCATGGGCAACCCATTCCAATGCCTGATCATCCTGCAGTGAATTTCTTTTCTAATACCCCATCTGAATCTCCCCTGTCTCACCTTAAAATCACGTCCCCTAGTCCTCTAGAGGCAGGCATAAGCATGGCAGGCAGGCATGGCAGAAAAGACCAGCCCCCACCTTACTACAACCTCCTTTCATGTACTTGTAGAGAGCAATGAGGTCCACCCTGAGCCTCCTCCAGGCTAAACAACCCCAACTCCCTTTGCATGTCTCAGTACCTCACCCCACAGATAACTTAGCTAGAAGTGCCAAGGTGCTTAGATCCTGCTGCTCCCAACCAGGCTCACTAGGGCAAGGAGACAGTGCACAACTTTGATGCTACTATTGATTGCATAAAAACTTTGATTGTATTAAAACTTATATTTTTTTTTCAGTAATGTGAATGGAAGCTGGGAAAAGGAGCAGACTTCAGCTCAACAGGCAAAAGCAAACCACGGGAGGGTGGGAGGGGTGCACACAGCATGAGCACAAGGCTGACCCTATGACTTCACTAGTTAAGTAGGTCCTGATATTACCCTTTGCTACATCATGTCATTATCCCTGAAGGCACAAATAGAACATTTAAACAAATGGGGGCTCAGACAACATCCATGTCTTTGCAAGAGAGAGCAGATGATGATCAGATGATGTGAACTCCCTCAAATTTGCCAAACTCTAGATACACCCTAAGATGGCTTTGTTTACAGCACTGAAGACAGAACATAGGGAAGCAGGGAAAAAAACCCAAAACATTTCCAGGCTAGTCATTGGCTCTGATGATGATGAATTCACAGCCAGATGTCAAACAGATGTTAGATTTCACCAGGTCTTGAAGAGGGGGTGGTTCCCTGATGCCATATTCTATGGTAATAGCCATGCTATGGCCAAGGAAGAGGATAACATTTCCTTTCCACCACTGCTCTGCAGCTCATTCTCCCTGCTTTTTAGTAGCAGATGATAGTGCTTGGCTTGTGAGGGATTTGTTCTCAGTTTTATGACTGCTTCTGTTACTCACCTTTCACTTTTCTTTTTTGTTTGTTTGTTTGTTTTTGGAAATAAAGCTCATGAAGAGCAGGGTTAAAAACCAGTTCTCATACAGTGAATTGTAGCCAAGCACTCCTAGAAGCTGCTGGGAATTCACCTTGCAAATCCAGAGCCAGATGGGTAAAAATACAAAGCCAGCAAAAAAGTAAGGCATGTTCCTTTTGCAGTGATGGAAAGGACAGTTATTTATCTCACTCTGCCATCTTGGCAGAGCTGTGAAGTGGGTCAATGCAAAAGTTATGTCAGAGTGGATTGGGGAAAGAGCTACAAAAGAAACATGAATGAAAGAAACATCACAACATCATGCTCTGAGGGCAACCTGAGCTGCCATCTGTAGCAGCTACTTCTTATCCGTCCTCCTGGCAATAATTGTGCTGTCTGTCTGAAGGAGAGAAAGAAAGGTCCTGAAGACAAATTTGACCTTTATTTGCACTCACATTATGAGTGCAGGAGTATGACTAACCTAAACACAGATCTCAAGGGTTTCAGCCCTGGAACCACAGCTACTGCCACAATGGTTCCCTCTGGACATCCTCTGGGAAAACTGGACACTTTCCTTTCTCAGCACATCCCTGCAGCTGCTGTCCCCAGAAATGAGGTCTACAGCAAAAAATATAAAAATGGGCAAGAAGTTCACAACTAAGGAGAGCATGCTGTTTCCCAAGTTTGGTTTATTTGTGTGTTATTATCCAAAGTGTTCAGGAAGATACAGAGTCTGACTATGGATCTGTAAGTACTCAAAAGAGAGCCATCCCAAACAAACTGGATAAGGAAAACAAAAATACATAAGCTTTAAATCTAAAGTTTTAAGTCATAAGAACCACTACACCAGATATTTTGAATACAGAATTTAAATAAAGGAGACCACCAAAGAAACTAGCCTGAGCATTAAATATGGGAGATTGGTTTTTTTGCCAGACATACTGTTAAAGCTTATCACTCTGCATACAAAAAACCCCCAAAAAATAAAACATAGATAAATAAAGTTGCATTACCTCATGAGCAATATACCCAAAATGTACAGCCCTAGCATAGTCCAAAGGAACACCACAAATAGTTTAATCCCCAACACAAGTAAATCCTTCATGTGTTACATGCAGTCATCAATTAAACCAAGCAGTGCTGGATAAACCTGTGCCTTTCCAGACTGCTGTCAGGGCAATTGTGTGTTAAGCCATGGCACAACAGATACTTTTTAAAAACTACTTACGTGTCCCTGTTAAGAGGGGTACTTTGGAGGTAAAGATGATTACCTATGCAAAGCAAATGTATGTGCTACGATTTATTCCGTATTTTCCTTAATTATACTAGCAAGTCTACAAAAGATACTAACTTTTTCTCACATAACCTTCCTTTTTTTCTCTGCCTGCAGAGTCCAAGCTTCATGGGATCCCTTTGATCACATTTGATATCCCAGGGCACTGACACCCAACGCCTGCTTTCTATATTTTGACTTGACTGTAGAGAAAATAACCTTGTTTTCCAGGAAGAGCAGTGTTGACTATTCAAGGGACCCAGCTCCAAGAAACCATCAGATTCAACTTGCAAAAGAACATTTGGGAGGGAGTGGGTCTTGCAGAGAAGAAAATGAGGAAAAATTCTGTGCATCACGAGCCTGTCCACCTGAAAAGGTGTGTCTGATTGTATTATTAATTATGTGACCAGTATCATTTATTATAAACCAGTATGTTTATTATAGGCATAATCAGGGCATCTGCATTCAGCTTCAGAGATTACTATCTGAAAAAATATTTCTCAACCTGTGATCACTACTGACTGCTTTGTTTTTAGTCTGTCACTACATACAAAGCAGAGGGCAAGGAAAAAAAATAAAGGAAACAGAAATGAGCAAAAGTGAGAATTATACATAATACTTTTCTGATACATAAGAACTTGATTAATTAGAGACACAAAAGTGTGTTGGAGGTATAGACTCAATTCTTACCTTCCCCATGTATCAGCTGTCTTTCCAATCAGGCACAGAGGCATATTTTATCACAATTGTACAATCCCCAAAATACAGGGTTTTAATGAAACTATGTGCATGATGAACATAATCTGAAGTTTCGTAACATCCAGCTGTATTGAACCAGCTGAGCATTCAGGGCAGAGAACAGCTGAAATTTTCTAAAGTTTATTTTTAAGGTCTTAAACTGTAAAGGTACAAAAGAAATTGGTACCTAGAATTAAAATCAATATGACATCAAACCTCTAAAACTGAATGTATGACCACCACCTGACAGCCTCATAACACTTTTTCTAATTTCAGTAACTACTCACATCTAGCATGACTTTACTTTCTTGCCCCTTTTCTTTTACATGGTATGTTCCCTTTTGCTTAGTATATTAAGTGAAGCTATCTTCCATTTAAAGCCCGAAAATTGTAGCACTTGTCAATACTTGCTCAGCAGACAGCAATCCACTACAGGGATCAGGATAATATGCATCCCTAGCTGTTGGAGGGCCTCTTCATCTCTCTGTCCAAGTACAACTGCTGTAGGTGGGCCTCAAAAGATGCAAGAAAGTTGCTTGTGGGGGCCAGGGGCCTGGCAGTAGCTGTTAAAATGAGACTAAATCTCGATTCCCCAAGGCAAACAGCAAAATAGTGAAACCGCCAAGGAGGACTCATTCCTGTGCAGTTCGTGACCTCTGCAAAAAAAGCAGCAAATTCCACCTCTCCTTTCAAACTAAACATCTACTCTTTATTGCCAAGGAATATGTTTTAATAATCTGTGGTGTTCAAGGTTTAATAAACATCAGAAATCTTTTTGCTGCTGTTACATGATACCTGACATACATTTTCCCCCCACTCACAGCTTTGCATTTTCATGCCAACATTACATAAAACATACTGGACTTCTTTAACATACAGGTTGGGGTCTCCTTGAAAACACTTCTAAAAGAAGCTGTTCAAGTCCAAAAACCACAATTTTTTTTTTAATTGGCTATTTCTACTGAATGAAGTTCCAGCACATTCCCCATGAAAAACCTACCTTATTGTTTTTACTTCCACTAAAAAAATAAATAGAAAGCTTTCATATTTCAGTGTCTAGAATTACTTTGGTGAGGAAAAGGAAGGGGAAGAAAAGGAATAATTTTCAATTTTCTGCAAGTGAATTTTACAGACAATCAAAATATCTTTGCAAAAGTAAACTAAGTAAATCAGTGCCCATTCTTGACTTTGACCATATATAGTATAACAGCACGAATTATTGAATATCCCAATACTAAATCCATGTATCTGTTGTTTCTTTCCCAGATTTAAAAACATACATTTGTTGTCTAGAAGGTATGGCCATAACTGTCAGTGATCTTGAATATCTCCAGCTTTTGTGAGGTTTTTTTATGTAAATATTCATGGGAAGATGAGCTACCCAATAGTCTGGCAGTGATTTCTTTTCCATTCCTTTTCAACCACTAGTAAGCAGACTCTAGATATAATTCAAGAAATAGCATGACTATTCCTGAAGCTATTGTAGCTGCAAACCTAGACTAACTACAGGAGTGAGCCTACTTAAATTACTTAAATTGCTACTGTTCATTAAGTCTACAGCATGCTCTTCAAGAGCCATTTGGAAATCAGGATTCCTGGATTACATCTGGATGCCAGCACAATTTGCAGTTAAGATGAAGCTTTCAGGATTAATAAAATGCAGTACAATAATATAATGTATTTAAGAAGCAGAATTTCCTTAAATTAATGGAATAATAGAAATTATTAAAGCAAGAGAGGAAGAATGGAAGACTTCTTTAATATGGTGCATTCCTATTGCAAAGCATTTTCCCAGTTCTTTCACAATGTCTTTGTTTTGGTTTCTCTGGACAGCAGAACAGGGAACAGGGAAGGATCTCTCTTCCTGCAGGACTGATATCCCTGTTGTTCCGTTTTCTTCAACACATTAGAGGAGCACTACCACAACACCCTCTCTCCCCACAGAATACACAAAGCAACAAGGGTAGGAAGATGTGTTCATCATGTGGATCACATCAGGTCTTTAGAAACAGGAACTGAACAGCAAAGATGGCAGAAATAGCTTGTCTCATTTCTTGGTGAAGGGAACAGAAAAGGAAAACAAATCAGCTATCACTGATAATTTATTCTTAAAACTTCAGTTAATACCCTACCCTCTGTCCTTGCCAGACCTGAGATAAACCTTTGTTTGTTAGAAGAAAAGAGCCAATCATGCTTACAATGCAGCTTACCTCGGTATAACCAGTGGCTCCTGCTTACAACAGTCACAAATAAGGCCATTGATGTTAATGTACCATCAAATGACAAGCTTCCAACTCCTCACCTGCTACTTCTGAAAACTGTTTCAATTTAAAGCCACATAAACAACATAGTAGAACTTAGCTGATGAGACTGTATGAAGGAAAACGGTAAATTTAAAGTAAATACGATTCTTTCCTTTCATCGACAAAGGGCCAGGGCTCCGAGTTGATCAAAGAGAGGTATATCTAGACAGCAGAACCAGTAGAGTCCAGAAAGATTATTAGGCCAGGCATCAAAGACCATGAAAGCAGCTGTACTGGCTCCAGCACCAATAAGAAGCTGCCAGCAAATTAGCTGATTTAAAGCACTGCAGAGTCCCAGTCCCCAGCCAGTTCCCATCTCCAAACCACTCCCACAGGTGCAGATTCCTGGAGAATGCAAATGTTACACATGGCTACCCAAAATCAGCTCAAGGCCAGCAAGACTTACTGGCTTTGGCAGGTGCTTCTACACTGCCCTTCCTAGCAACTGGGGAATAGATTCATCAGACACAGGAGTGCCTTGCTTGAACACACTGACCCAGCTGACGCTCAGCACTGTGCTGAAGCCAATCAACCCTGAAACCTTGAGACCCTGCTAGGAGCTACCTGGGGTATACAGGGTCAACAGATGTAGCCCCATCCAAGTACAGGGGCTACAGAGCTATGCAACCACCTTAGGTGATGCAAGAACACTGCCCAAACTGCAGCACAGGAGCCCACCCACCCAGGAGGCACCAGACCCTGGCCACACGTGCCCTACATACTCTTTGTCTATGTGCCAGCCAGCCCAGAGCTGCTTAGGGGCTTCAGCATGCATCCTGTGACTGCAGAGACTGTCAGCTAGCACATGAGGAGCACCCACTTCCTGGGGCTTTCTGGCTACCTAAGTGTGCTGTGCTGCACTGCTAAGGCCATTTGGGCCACTTGCCCCCAAAGGGGAAAGGTACTGGCATCAAACTGCACTCCTGCAAGAGCTGATGTGGCTGTCCTGAGCAAGGGTGAGAGCTGCCAAACCCAAGTAGGCTGTTCAGTGAGCCTACACCCACACCACAGAGGTTATCCAGGGTTCTGCATTCTCTGGCATATCCTAAATTCCACCTTCCATTATCCTGAATAGAGTAGTTGACTGTTTTTCCTCTTATTTACTTCCCATCCTCTGTCTGGCATTTTTATTTCTCCAACTTGCAAAGTTATAGAAGACAAGAATACTTCTATGCTGCTTTAAAAAGAGAATAAATTATATCAGAAGCTGTGATGGAGAACACTGACCACATTCTTTGAAATTCTTGGTGTGTAATTTGCTTACATAATAGTTTGTATTAAGGTTTAAGTGCTGGATTTCTAGTATTGCTCATCAAATTTCAGCCAAATGAAAAAGAATAAGCAAGGTGAACTACTCTTGGGAAGATAAACTATCTGCAAGAATTTTTGATGCAAGTGTGAGAACACTAAGAACTCTCAGCTCTTCAAAAAACATGTAAAGGTCTGGAATTCAAGGAGTTTCAGTTCTCTAGGATCATATTTTAGAAAGTAAATTTTAATCAGGATTGTGTAGCTCAAGAGATTGAGCAATAGTATTTAAAAAAGCAAGCGATTAATCTCTGATCAACCAGAGGGTAAGGACTCAAGAGCATTTAAGGTCTCAAACACCCCTGGGAACTAGCCAACTTAGTCTAATACTGTGGGTGCTGACTCTAGGCAGATTTTGGATTTTCTCACACACAGTCCTCATGCTTTATGAGTAGCCTCCTCTAAATTTCATTAGAACTATTCCATCATCCTCCCCAAAATTCTGCATTGGTTATGCCTTTGAAATGTCAATGGCAGATAGATACTGAGTTTGCAGTGCTAACACTGTGCTGACAAATACCTTGTTTCTCTCTGTCCCTTTTAAATGCATCTATGTATTGTTTCTTAATTACAGACTCCTGAAGGCAGAGACTCGAGGTGCCATATAGCATAACAGGGAAGAGGAGATTCGCATCAGCAAGTTGATACTTTGCAGGAAAACGGATTTTGGTCAGTGCTAACTGTGTCATTCAAAGATCTGAGATGCACAAAAATGAAAGGCCAGGCAGGTCTGAAGATACAGCTCCTAAACTCCCTTCAAACTAATCATAATATTGGATTGAATTTTGCTCTTTGCATTGTTTCAGATAGAATGAAGGAACAAGGAAAAACTGTTGCAATATTGCTGAAGATAAAACATCACCCATTCTAAAATAGTTCTGCTAATACTTTACTTACTCAAATTTTTGTTGGACTACAGCAGTCGTCCAAGAGAATGTAATTATCTTGCTGTGTCTAAAATTCTAGTCCACTGACATATCAGATTCCACCCAGTCACTATTCAGCAGTGTAAAAATAAAATATAGGCATGTACACTAAGGGGGAAGATCAATCTAGTCTAACATTTCAAGAAACACAGAGCAAAACAAAATTCAGCCTCCTGTGACAAATTTTATGTCACATTACTTTTTCACATAAGCCTGTCACTAAACACTGAATTTAGTTACAAATTTTATGTGTTCTTTTGGCCCACAACATTTATTTATGTACTTCTCTTTACCTCTTTAGAGGCTTTTGTAAGAGCTCTGACAGCACTCCCTGGGAACCATTCTGTTTTATTTAGCAGTTTTCAACTAGTTTTGCCAATAATTGATGCAATTTCTGCATTTGTTCATAATTTGTTTTCCGAAATATCAGAAAATACATTGTTTCCAAGATACAGTATCAAGCTTGTAGCAGTAGTAGTAGTAGTAGTAGTAGTTATGATTTTTTTTTAATCTGCTTGTATTTTCTTTGAGAAGAAACAAACAGTACAGCAGAACAGTGTATCTGTGTCTGGTGCACGTGGCACTCTCAGAACATTAAAAGTTTTCCTTTTCATGCAGTTACTATAGTTTAAGAAGCAACTACTATCTGACCTGCTTAATGGTAACAGGAGAAACTTAATGAAAGAAAACATCCAGGAACTGTACGAAAATAAAGGTTTTTTTCTGCTTCTACATATGTCAAGTGAAAGTCGCATGAAATATTTCTCTAGATCAAAAGTTGAGAGATTTTATTAGCTGGTGCTACTGACCTGTGCAGACAGTTTTCTGGCACAATTTTCACAACTTGTTTACAGTATCACCTCAGTTATCTAGAACTTCGTGTTATCCCCACAAGGGTGAAATTCCTGACATGTATTAATTGCACTGAAAATTGCCCTGGATTACTTGAAACCTCAAATAACTGAACCTATCCACTATCCGCTCTTTTGAATAACAGAGGACATACTGTATGGTGGTGTTAATACTTTGTGGCTGATCCCTGTAACTCCAGAAATTAATACATAAACGTCACACTTCTTATCTAGCAGGTCTGACAGCTTTGGTCTGAAAACCAGGCTTGAGAAGCAGAGAACATTTATAGCATGGTCCTGCTCACTGCTGTGGGCTGCAAGACAGGAGGAGACAGGAAGGACAGGAAGGTTAAAACCAAAAAACCACTGACCAGCATTCCTGATCCATGCACTGCTGGCCAAGGAAACAGACCTGCTTCACAGTTCATCTCTCTTGAGTTGCCAGAATGACCTTGGATCCCTCCCGTAGTCAGCCCAAGACTAGGTTCTGCCTGCACAGTAAACCTATGCCTTACTGACACTTGAACTTTTACAGTTGTGGTTACAGTGCTGCATCTTGTCATGCCCATCACCAGCAAGTCAGGCCTGCAGCTTCCCCCTGAAGGCACTCACCAAGCAGCTCCACAGGAACCTCTATAACTGCACTATATCAGGGCTTGAATGCAAAGATGACAATTCAATGACCTACAGACGACTCAGGTAGTTTAGCCAACAGCAGGCATTAGCTTTAAGATGCCTAATGCTGTTGCTAGGCAGGAGTGGTAAAGTTAGGATTGGTTTTGGAAAAACCAGCAAGTCACTTTCCAACCAGAAAGAACATTTCCAAACTAGAAATGGTATTCAAAGGACAACAGCAATGAGGCAGCTTTCGTTAAGAAAAGGTATGAGAAATATCCAGGAGCGCTTGGTAACACCCGTAGGATTTGCTGGCTGTGCAGCCAAGCTACACAGCTCCCATCCAACCCAACAGTTATAAATGGCAAGCAGCAAGAGCATCAGCAGCCTAGGCTATCAGTTCAAGGCCTGAAATTTGTTTCCCCACAACAGGTGCAAGGGTGAGTGTCACAACCTGGCACTCAGTCCAACATGCCTCCCAACACACCAACACGGCTTTGCAACATATTAAGTCAAGTAACATCTCTTTAGCAGTAAAAGATGACCAAATAATACCAACATTAGGACTAAAAAGAGAAAGAGGAAGAGGGGAAAGCATCATGTTTACCATTGACCTTATGGGGTAACACAAACTTGGTTCTAAATTGTGCATGAGCTAGGCAGTGAACTACTGCAATCCAAAGGAGAAAAGCTGAGGTAATGAAATAGCATAACAGAATGGACTGAAAAAAGCTGAGCTGAAGTCAGTAACACTTGGATTCATGCACACATTTAGCAAGTTCAATACTCTCACCTTATTGAAAAGCCTGAAAAGAAAACTCCCTTTCACACATCATGCAGCAATAAATCAGCATGCAATATTGCTCCAAAGAAAAACACACATTTGCCATCTAAGTAATGGTGCTTCCCCCATGAAGATGAGGAGGCAGAAATAAACAAATACATGGCAGTAGTGAGGACTTTAACAGAAGGACAGCACTCAAAGAGCTGAGGATTGCCTCTGCACTGCAATAATAATTTTCTAGACCATTAGTTATATTGCTTGTCCATAAATGAATGCGCAATTCTTCTACTAAGCTGTGGGGCAGATTTGCACATGATATCACAAGGTTTTTCAGCTTCCAAAAAGTTCATAGTGAATGGTTTTGATGTCCCTCAGTCAGATAGTTCAGCCTACCACTGTATTTTCCACAAGCAATTAACTAAGCTGTTTCCTCTGCAGCATTAATTTTAACGGGTTTACAATAGTATCATTAAACCTCTGGACATTTAAGAGGAAACGCATTACAATTGGAAAGTACCATGCCAAGCAGGATGCAAGTGGCTTTAATCCAGGAGCAGTGAGGAATGCAGAGACAAGAAGAACTCAGTGTCAGGTATTTCAGCCTCTGTGAACTCTTGACCACAGCACCAGACTACTGAATTTTACTGGGCTCTTAAACTAAAGAAATCACTGTGCACAGATCTTTAAGGCACCAGTTTTCCATTAGTTTGCCTTTTTGCTTGTTTGCTTTAAGTCAGGGAAACAAGTGCAATGTGATCTTTGGAGCAAGACACATTCCATCATCTGCATTCAGCACGTAGGCTTGTGCTAGCAACATGCACATCATCTAAAATAAATCCACTTAAGAGTGCCCAGAAAGGTTTTCAGCATAGAAACAGTAGGAACAGTTGCTAGCAGACATTAACTGCAACAGACTTCACCAAGTTGATTTGCAGCCAGGGAGGGGATTAGAGATAGCATTCTTCTGCCACCATCTTCGGCCCAAGGGCCAGGGTCACAACAGACTGTTGCTTGCTCTCTTTTCACAAGAGAAGGTCAAGGAAGCTTGAGCTTCCCTGGACCATTTCGAGGTGGCCAATCTGTTGGTTTGACTACAATGTGAAGACTCTTCCTGCTTGCCACCCAAGGACTTCTCAGGTTAAGAGCTTTTAGGAAGGTACCCTCCCTTTTCACACTTCCAGTTCTGCTGTTATCTGGTTATCAACATTGATCTAGCTGTTCCCTGCAGCAGAGGCTACATGTCACTGAAAATGACAGTTGAGGATCAGAGATTGTATTTATAGCGCAGACCTACAGACTCCAACCTGTGAGAGGCTTTCCAGAATTAGGGAGTGACAATACTACTAAGTATAATTTTAAACACAGACAACCTTTAAACGAAGGATTTAAGGTTGAGACTTTCCCAGGTTTCTGTGTCCTTTGCTTTTGGCCAATACCTTAAGGAGTGCATCTAACTTTAAACTCTGTAGCTGCAGTTTCAGAACTATTTTACATTGATGGAATGACATCTCTTTCCCCAACTTGGGGAGCCTCTTCCTTCCCTCCTGCCTGCATTTCTGTTCATGCTGTAAGATGAAGGGTATTTTTTAGCCAGGTCAGTTGCCTACTCTAGCTAATATGAAGGCCAGTGCTGTCATTTGTAGGCATGTCAAATTCAGAGTAGCTGAAAGCAACCATAACCTCAGGTCTAGTTTTCCTTGCTAAGGACAAAAGCTGATACTTATTTATCTTCAAGACATGGACAGCTGTAGCTCTGCATATTTTCTGTGTGTTGGCTTAAACACTTGCAGTACACCAGCTCAGTGCTTCTTTTTATATTCTCATTGCAAACCAATCAATTTTGCAACAGAAGACACACAAAAATTGCAGGTGCCTGGATACAACTGCAACAGTGCCACATTCCCCACAAGACACAGGTGACACATTCACAAACTCAGGGCATCCAACTCCTTCACTGAAAACTCCTGAAGATGGTACATGTCTCCAGAGAATGTGGTATTTGCCCAACTATAAGAGAAGTCATAAGCTTCAGCAGTAGGATTTGTTTTGAAGAGTATAAATCACTGCTCAGCAGGCTCTTTGTTTCTAAGACAGCAGCTCAAGGAAGGCACTGATCCTTCACTTCATTAAGTGCAAATTTAAGCTACGTGGCAAATAGCATTTGTCTGTTAAACTATTATTTTTCTGATACTTACAAATACTTAGAGATTATTCTTCAAAAGCTTGCCATTTCTGAAATACTCACTCAACCCAGTGTCATTAAACCAATGTAATGCAAGTTATGGCTGAACTTGCAGAAGGACTGTAGCATCTGAAAGCAGATCTAACAATCACTCCAGTGGGCAACCTATATTTTTCACAGGTACAAAATGAGCTCTTCCTGGAAGCCAACTGCCCTCCCCAAACCAAAGAAAGACTTTGTCATTTATAGTAAAGGTTAATGCCATGATAAGGACAAGTTTACATTTCAGCTGCCTAGCATTATCGCTTCAGCAGTAGCAATGTTTTTTCTTTTTGCCATTTTCAAATGTTATCCCTGGAATCTTTCAGTTTATGAAACTTCCTATGCAA
>VZTR01027586.1:24147-44972 GCA_013400775.1 Chaetops frenatus | reverse complement strand
GGGAAAAAAGGGCGGGAAAAAAAAAAGGACATCCTCTGCAATGACCATCCTCTTTTGTTTTTAACATAGAAAAGGTTCCCCTGGCCTCCAAATTTGCATATTAACATTCTAAATTATTCATTCCGAATAAAGCTAATTATAAACCTACTGATTAAACTCACAGTTGTTGGGAGAGCAATCTAAAATGAGACCGTGAATGACATAGGAATGCTTGTGATATTTTTGTAACTGTTATTTATTATTTGTATTAACATACTGTCTAGGAGTCCTGGCCATGGAGCAGGACTCATGGGGTGAGGTGTTAGACAAAAACAGACTAGCAGATGATCCTTGCCACAAAGAGCTTACACGTATTATTAGCATTTGGCCAAACCAAGTCCTGACATTCTCAACAGCAGAGCTGACAAGGCTGAAGGCACAGCTTAAGCTGACTGTGAAAATGCTGCACCTTTGAATCCTAACCAGTCTAGTTCAGGAAGAGGTCTCAACAACATCACAAAGTTTGCATACATCCACAGCAGCTATGGATCACAGCCATCCTTCACATGTGTCCTGCAAACATTTTCCCATCTTGGCTGGTGCTGTTCAGACCCAGCAAGGAAACTGTTCAGGGCACCCTAGAGACAACTTCAGAATCTAGCAAGGGACAAACTCATGGACACTGGCAGAAAGGGCCAGTATCCTTAGCATGACAAGGAGTGGTCCCAGCCAACAAACAGCTTAGCTCATTGAGTGCACTCTAAGCACTCCAGCCAAGGAAGCATCCAGAAAATGGGACTTTAGGGCCAGCAGTGAGGTCAGTCTGCCAAAGTCCTGGCTGAGTTCTGGCTGGGGCCAGTGGTGCAGGAAGCACATGAAAACCCCTGAGGGATCAATAACAGGCAATTTGGAAACAAACAAGGTTCTTCAAGTTTCACCTCCAGCCATCATAAACACAACACTGCAGCTGGTAGCTGAGGAAAGAAGTGATCACTCATGGATGTTAGGGACAATTCATAAGCCATACAGAGATGGTGAACATGAAGACTACCAGGAGTTGGCTGAACTAATTTCTCTGAAAGTGTGTGTTACAGCTAAATGCAATTTGAATCATCACAAACAAATAAATAAGGCGGGGTCATTTCCCTCCCTTTGTTTTGTTTGTTCATTTTTCCATAGTTCATGCCTTTTATTAACTTCCTATTATTTCAGCCTCTCTTGCATGCATACACTGGATTATAGTACAACTTGGAAACCAGGCAACACAGGCTGAACCCAAGTGCAGCAGTGGAATATGTCTCCAGTACATTTGCTGTCAGATCAATGATTAGTTTCCAGCATCAAATATTTGAGAGTTTTGGAACCAAACACAACACACCAGAGTAAGCACCAGCCATTTTAATCAATAATATACTAAATGAGATGCCGACATTGTATTTTGCATTTGTATTAATAGTTTAAATGGCAGGAGAGCAATGCTTCCTGGACAGCATTCGTATGGTTAATTGGAAGCAATAGAAACCTTCAATCAAGCTGAGTTTCCATATAAGATCTTGGTTTTTATTTGTTTGCATCTCATTTTCCCCTCAATACTTCTTTCTCTGTGCTTCCTACCAAATTTGAACTGGTGAATTAACTACAGCTTCACTGCAGATTGTTTACAAGCAATGTGGTTAAGAAACATCTGTTAAGTTTGCTTTTATATTCTTTGTGTGACTTAGAAATGTTTATGGATACAACATAAAGCTAAATTCTTTAAACAGGAATTTTATGAGGTAACCCTGTCCAGCTCAGATGACACCCAAACAAATAGGCAGGAAAATCGAAATGAAAAATCAATTTGAAGGCAGTCTAGAAAGCTAGGGGAGTAAAAAACCCAAACAACACAAAGCATACAAGGACAAGATACTAACCATTATTTTTTGTAAAGGATACTCTTGCTTTAGTGAAGAGGTTCATTATATATTACAGTAGATGATGAGCCAAAGCACAGAGAGCTGCTCTGAACCACTGGCCAGACATTAAACATTGCATTAGTCAAACATTCAGATTTCAGAACTGAAAGCAGGCACAAGAGGTGTAGAGAAACCAATTACTATTTAGCAAGGAATATCCACAGAAAACATGGCAGAATGGTTTGCACAGTATTTTTCTATGATGTTGACACTTTGCTTTCCATCAACATTCACAAAAATGCTTTTGGGATGTGAGTGCCAAGAACTTATTGTTTTTAGATAGTCAGGAAATTTTGCTTCTGTTTACTTCACATGTACCACAACATACACAGCAAGACTTTTTTATGAATACAATTGTGCTGGGAAATGAATGTGTTCAGCAGAGAATAGTAGTACAAAACAAGGAAACAGAAATTATCATATATTATGAATCTATATTTTACAATAGGAGCAGGCTCTTTCCAGAAAGTACTAGAATTAAAGGGAAAGTGATAAATTCAAAAGAAAAAACATGAAGATAATTTTAAGGAAAACAATTAGTAACAAAAATAAATAAATAAATTAAAAGAATGATGAAAATAATGCACATCTGTCAAAGTTCTGTATATTTCTCTATCTTTGCTAATTATTTTTAACTGTGTGAAACACACTATACTTTATTTGGGTCTTGTAATTTTATTTTGAGATTCATACCTGCATGAAGAAATAAGATCTCATTTGCTGAATTTAATTAGTATCACAAACTCCTGAAAGCTAACATAATGATGACATTTCTTTCTAATAACATAAAAGATACAAAAACCCCAAACTTAAAATTTGTGCAATATCACAGCATAAGAACAAACTACCAGCACCAGCAGACAGATAGCTGTTCTTAATAAGAGTAATACCAAGTTCTCAGAGAACACTTTGCCAAAAGAAACTTCCTGGGAAAATAATGAGGGGAAAAAACCCAACCTCCCTTTCAAAGGAACAGCACATTACAGTCCTGTTCATCTTGGTGCAATAACCATGCAACCAGGCAACTTCTGCAGGTCTACTTTTTTCCAGTGGTATATCATACATATGTCAAAAAGTCAAACACTATAAACAAACTGAAAACTGAATGCCACAGTAAACAGATTTTTGTTCAGTAGTGCTGAAACATGAGCCAAGATCCAAGTTAAAGTTCATCTTTCCGTCTTTGTCTTGACTACTTCCTACTATTATATGTGAGAATCATTCACACAGCCTCTGAAGTAAGTGTCTGAACTCCTGTGGGGATTGTTCAAGGAACTGAAGTAATGCTATAAACTCCCCTAAATCCTGTCAAACAAAAGATAAGGCAGAAACCTTTTCTTTTCTCACAGAGTGACATTACTCAGGGACAGGAAGCAAAAGCTGGAATCTTTTAAAGGGGAAAAGAAAGTCAACATACAGTGGTTAGTATTATAGAGCAAAGCTTATCTACAGTGATGCTGGTAATTTTTATAGCATAGATAATAAGGTATAGAGGTACAAAACTGCAATTAGTAGAAACCTTAAAAATTATTTGTATTCACTATGAATGTCATACAAAATGAAAGAAACCAACAGCAACTCATGGAAAAAACTGCTGGTTTTGTAAAAATCACTTAATCATATTCATTGTGCTCTAATACATCTTTATAAGTCTTCTGCAGCTCCAGATGGTTTCTTAATTAATAGCTCTGCCAAAATGCTTCTCCGGCCTTCTACAATTAAATACATGAAATGATGGTGCTGGAAACCTGACACTCTTAGAACAAAGATGCTCAGTATCAATTTCTCACATGAGAAAATTTCTTCTGGCAATGAGGCTTTTAGTAAAGCCTGTTACTCCTACCTGGGCCTAACATGTTCTTTGAATATGTTTTGTGAATTTGCTTTTTGGAAGGAGCATTAGCCTTTTGGGATTAATGAATACTGAACAAGAATGAGAAAACATTTCATCAGATTTAATACTGTTAGTCTGAATACCAAAGCAGTGGTCCTACATTTTCTTTCATTAAAGCAATGTATCATTTCTGCTGTGATAACAGAAGCAGTCAGCACTTCTGGAGATCAAAGCAAATTACAAACAAGCCTGCCCAGCTGAACATATGTAATTCTATATGTAATGCTGCACACAATCCACATCCTGACTTAGACTTGCAACTAGACAAATATCATCTTTGTGTATTTATATGGCCTGTGCTTAGTATGGTGGTGTTCAGATCTTTGAGTTCTTCCTTTAATACCACACAGCACTATAACCAATTAATTTAAATCGTTGGTGTTCTGGTACACAAGATCTGCAAATAAATTATTCCCTCTTAAAATACATGAGCAAGTCACTGGTGAGAATTTCAGAGTAACTGCAGATTCATCTGGTTTTAAACACCAGGAGACGTTTGAAGAATTCAGTCTGTCAGCACTAGACCAGTTATACATAATACTTCTCAGAAGTGTTGTGAGAAGTCACTCAAACATGAAATATAGGCAAAATTTTTACACCTGATAATACTCCCAAGTGAACATCTCAGCATATGTCTGATATAGGCTTCAAGTTCACTATTATTTTCCTTCAACAAAGGACATTTCCTAATTTTTCCTTACCATAACAAAGGAGAAAAATAGACTATCATCTGGAGAATTAGACTCAAGTAGACATTTTGTAGAGCTACATAATATATAACTGTTTGTGTCTCTGGAGGTTAAAGATGAAACAAAAGGCACTTTGAATACTCCCCAATTACTCATAAGTTATAGCTACTACTGTATATAAAAGAAAACATACCTGTTGTCTCTCCTAGCAAAATAAATACTGATTTTATCAGTTACAGGAAAGAAATTAATTCTGTTACAATAATTAGGTTACACTTCTTAGGCAGAAGCAGTATCTAGGAGTTAAAAGCACATATCTCATGCAAGGCAGAAAAGGTACTGAAGCTTTCACAGCATTTCTACTTGTACTTGATGAAATCACACTCACTGGGGTGAAATAACTGGAAAGAAGTAACTATTTACTATGTCAAGCCAACCAAAAATAAGGTAATAAAGAAAAATTGACAATTAGTAAAGGAACGTCTCTCATATATGGTCAACTACCTAAGAGGTGTAACTGCTTCTGGACCATAGTGTCACTATTTTAATTTTTTGTTTTTTCTGACACATTCAGACATGGTACAGGTAAGTGAAAAGGACAGGATACACTTTGTGTTCAAACACATCCCTGATGGCTGTACTTTTAAATAATACACCATAAATAAGCATAACAGACTAGATAGAACACTTGATCATTTAAATTCACATGCAATCCTTAAAGCAGCCACTTACTCACCATTGCAACTAAAAATGGCAACAAAAGTCAGCAGGTATGGAACCAGACATCTTGGAAGGCAAGGGGAAATTTTGATAGCTTGTTTAGTTTGGACCAATTTATTCACAAAACAGTAGATTAAAACATCCATTAGTAATGTTCAAGAACTCAGAAACAGTGAACTTTTTAAATAGCTTAATTTATTTATTAGGAAAAATATTTAGAAAAGTAGTTACTAAAGAAAATCAGAGGACACAGGTACAGAGATAATAAAGTCACTTTAGAACACAAAAAAAGATCTGCTGTATCATTACTAGCCTGAAAACTTCTTTTTTCATAATGCTTTGAAGATACACATCTTGCAAGAGAGATTTATCTCAAGGAATGAGAAAAATACACACACATAGTGACTTTTTTCTATGTCCTTCCTACTACAGCCACTTTACCATTGGGATTTTACATATGAATAAGGAAAAAAAAGTCAGTGTAATTCAGTATCATCTTCTTAAAACAGTCATAACAAAAACTGAGTCTTTCCTGAAAGCGAGCCAAGAAAAAGAAAACTGCACTACTGGTACTTTTTGCAGCTCTTTATATCAAATACTCCTTTCAAATAGGACTGCAAAGGAACAAAACTAGATGGGTTTTAGAGGCAAAAGAAAGGCACTCAGGGAAACTTAAGAGAAAGGGTGGTGGGGATCAAAAATGTGATTCTAAAACCAGGCAGTATTCATGCAGAAATATCCTTGTCAATCTACAGGTTTCTACAGCTGAAAGACCCAGCCTCAAAGGCTATGCAAATGTAACATGCTTTCTGATACCCTGAAACTTTTTAATGCCATTTGTACAAAGGAATGTTAACTTCAGCTATCAACAGGGAATATATTCTGAATCTTGCATAAGCTACAGTGTGAGCAGTGCCAGGACACAAAGGAACCATCTATATACGCTGAGTCTACACAGAGGATGGCCACCTTCCACAGGCTCAAGGACCCTTTTATTCCCAGTTACAACCGAAGGTAAAAGCAATACAGCCAGATTTCTATGTGGCTAACCCTGTTAGACCCAGCACCCACCCACAGCCCCACCTTCTGCCCCAGCAGCAAGCCCAGGACTGTGCCACCACTTGAGGTGGCCCCCTGAGCAGCCAGTGCTCCCGACAGCCCACGAGCTGCCGGCACATCCTCTGTGGTCTCCCTCGCCTACAACAGAATATGGACAACTTCTGCTCTGCCCTCGAAGTCAACATGAAACAGCTCCCCAGACAGCCCCACAATGATTGTTATCTGCAGACTGTGGTATTTTGGGGAAAGGGAAAATGAGACAAAATATACAAGTACAGTTTTCTTCCTTTCCAAAAACTATCTTTTTTTTGTGGTGGTGGCTTCTAATTGCAAGCATTCCAGTTTTTCTAGTGCCACAACTGGGAGGTGATATATAACCAAGAAGATCATCTTCCTCTAAAAATATGCCCTGCCACTTCAATACTGCCTACTTCTGGAAAAAAAAGATTGAAAGGTCTTAAGGTGACTACACAGAGCATTCAGATTTCAGAGAGACTGTCTGAGTTTACTAGGCTAGAAGAGTTCAAATTACAAAAATAATTGCCATCTGAATCACATAGTCAATGTCAAGGTGCAAAAAGCAGCACTGAAATATTTTCCTCCATTTGATATACTCACCAAACCTGCAATGGGGGTCGGTAGTCTATTGATCTTTTTTACCAATCCCGGCTTTATTGCATTCAGCAACCTGTTATGAGAAAGGAGTATTTTATGAGTAGTAAGTCACAAAATCCAAATTATCAAACACTCTTCCCCAGCACTTAAGGATTTCAGTATGGCTGGAAAAGAAGAATTTCCTCTTTCTCCCTTCTGAAAACACACATGGACACCCAAATTCCATCCCTGAAAAGAAGAAAGACTAGGATGAATATTCACAGCACAGTAACTCAACAGTATTTATTTTATATCCTATATTGGTCTACAGCACATCAGTGACCCAGATAGATTCTAGGTGAATTTTGTCACATCAGCCTGCCTTCCCTGCAGATCATGCCTGGAAGGTCCTGAGAGCAGAAACCCAGAAGGCATCCAGGTCTGGCAGTTTCTATGCTGCAGGAAAGTGAGAAAAGATGTACACTTTATGGGTGGCCTGTCTATTTTTCTTCATCTTTACTTGAAATTAAATGCCATCCTTCCATATATTGTGTAGAATGGAGGACCCCATAAATCATAAATGAGAGAAGACAAATAAAAAGGGAATCCATAAACGCCCCATCTTATCCTGAAAACACCATTAGGCCAGTGATACCACAGTTGAACACTATTCAGTGTCCCAAGGCTAGCAAGCCCCCAAATCCAAGTTCCTCACCACCCATGAGCATGCTATGAGATGTGCTGACATGGCTCATTGTTAGAATCCTCAAAAAAATGACCAAACGTCTAAAAGTGGGGAATTTTAACTGTAAAATCCTGTTGCAACAAACATTGTGTCTTCACCACCCTTCCCCCAAGAGAAAACCATAATGCCTTTTATCCAAAGAAAAATTCAGCCAGTTCCATACACTGGGAAGAAAATCGTCAGGTCAAGACATGGACTTAAAATTCAAGATCTTTGAAGAGAAAAAAAAAGATGTTTGCTTAAATTTAAAACCCTCTGAAAACTTGAACAGCTCTATGGAAGAGAGGAACCTCATTTTGGGCTGACATGGCCTCCATTCAAGAGCAGACTCCTCTGGCAGCTTACTGTGGTGGTAAAATTATTCATATTTAATATTTGAGAGGTCTGGCTGAGAAGTTTATCCAAAGGAAAAGAATATTCCTATCAACTAAAAGCTAACAGTCTGCGATGGTTTCCAGCTCCCTGCTTCTGGGTCAGGATAACAGGCAGTGTGCCACTGCTCAAAGCTCCACCAAGAGCCATCTCTCCATAGTGGCACACCCTTTGTTGCTTGATTCCTTAGGACTCTGGCAATTTCCAAGCTCATGAAGGAGTTCATCCCTCCTGGAGTGAACATCTGGCTTTGTGAACATTGAAATTATCACTTTTCCTCATCTCTTTCCTTTTGTGTCTCCCTGAAACAGTATATAGGTTGGGTCTCTGCAATCACTTGGAGAGAACAGGGGAGCAGAGCGGGAGATGCTATTCTCAGTTTCCTATGGTCATAGTTAGTAAAGCTTCTGTTCCACTTGTCCTAAACTGTACTCATGTTATTACACTCTTGAAGCTACCACATCTCCAACACCATCATGTATTGGGAGTAGCACCAAAACCAATATAATACTTTGGGGAGTTGGGGGTATTTTTTCAATATTCTTGAAGTCAAAAACTCCATAACCCAAGCTCATACAGACTGCTGTACTATTCCTCCCTTCTGCTTAAGGCAGCATCTAACAGTAATGTCCTAAAAACAAATGAATTCATATACTTCTATCTACATGAAGAGAATGGCAATAAAAGAACTGCCTATCTTCTAGAATCATTATTTCATTTCAAAGATGGAAAAAGACTTTCTTTTCCCCCAAAAGATACTATGGTACTTTTTAACCTCATATAGCAGCAACTCTGTAAAACTACTATTTTCCATTTAGCTGATACACCAGGCAATTTAAGATTTTTTTTTTTTTTGCCAGAGGACTTCTTTCCAAATACTGTAGCTCTCTTGTGATTTCAATCCTCAGTCTGCCTATTCTGTCACAGGAAAAAAGAATGTATTAACTAAAGCATCCCATTTTCTTTATTGCTCAAACCTGAATGCATCAGGCACCATAACCAATATTACAGGTGCAGACTGAAAGTCATGGGCAATAACAGAAGGCAAAATAAAGAGTTCTTAATGGAAACCTCAAATGCTAAAATGCATTCTAAATAAATCTTCAGAATGGCTTGCACAGACTTCCCTGTGAAATATGGGAAAAGGATAAATTGAGAGGAAGGAAAGGAGTAGGGAACAAACAACATTTAAGTCACCATTTGGAGGCTGAAGAGAGAGGAAATGGGATGGGGCAAGATGGAAAACCCTGAGGAAGAAATTAAAATTATTATTAAAAAGTTTGTTTCCTGTTGGAAACATTTCTAAGCAGTCTGGCACCAAACCCCCCAGGACTTTCTCACTGTAGAACATGTCAAAGGGAGGTTTCTTCCAGAGCAGACTGACTGTTTCTGAATTATTGCCTCATCTAGAGCAACAATTCAGATGCCAAAACATTGAGTGGTTTAAGCTTGCTCTGCTACCAACCCAGCTGAAAAGTCATGCTGCTTGTCTCAATGTAAAATGTGCAGTGTCTCAATGGTCACCTTCACTCACACACACTGTCCATCCTGCTTCTCAAAAATCCACTAACTGCACCTCTTCTGACACAGGCCTGTATACAGAAACTAAATTTTCTGTGCCAATTTAGACTTGCATGGAGCACACATCTTGATATGTAAAGTTTTATCAGCTCTGGTAAGTTTCTGTTGAAATACGGGGCAAACAAGAGCGATCACCATTTTGCACTGGGGACCTGGCACAAGACCCTTGGCCATGGCCCAAGGGAAAGACTCTGCAGGTGAGAAAAAACACTAACCTACACCTTTTCCTAGCAGCCCCTGACACCTGCAGTCCCACACTTTCCTGCCCCAGCAATCCTAACCAAAGGACTAGGCTGCCCTGGGCCTCCTGTCCCCAGCCATGTTCTAGTCTAAAGAGTTTTCAGGAGAGGAAACCTGCAGCACATATCTTCCTCTGGCAGCCTGAACTGCATCTGCAGCTCCAGCCTCTCCCCCAGTCCTAAACCTAATCCTTGGCTCATTTTGAGTGATCCCAACAATCCCACCAAACACCCAAAAGACAATAACCCAAACCAGGATACAACTAAGAATTTTCAGGCTCCATCCACAAAGCCTGAGTCTCTACATACACATGACCTACTCTCAGACCCTTCAAGCTCTCTGTGGGGATTTCTGCCCACCACCCCCAGCATTTACACACCTGTCCTGAGTCAGAACAATCCTCTGTTTCTTCTCAATGTTCTCTTGTCACTTTCAGTCCAACATAAGAGTCGTCATGGTTGGAAAAGATCTCAAAGATCACCAAGTGTTAACTCAGCACTGCCAAGTCCACCAGTAAACCATGTCCCTACAAACAGCACCTTTTAAATACCTCTGGGAACGGTAACTCAATCACTTTCCTGGGCAGCCAGTTCCAGTGCCTTACAACCCTTTCAGTGAGAAAATTTTTTCTAATATCCAATCTAAATCTCCCCTGGAGCAATCAGACATTCATCCTCCCTTTCCCCTCTGCCAGGTGCTGGCTTGGGCTCTCCAGGAGCTACCTGTTAAACAAAGCACAGTAAGACACTGCATAGCAGGTTAAACCTTATAACTGAGTTACCTTATAGAAACAAAAGGGCATGATGGAAGTGGAAAGCTGCCCTAGCCCCAGGCATAGGGAGAAGCTAGGTCACCTCCTTCCCCTGATAAGAAACAGCTCACATAGGTATGGGAAGAATCAATGGCTCTATTCGTGCTGTCCCCAAGGCTTGGCATTCCAGGAGATAAGGTATCTATCTGCACAGCTGGACAGGCAAGCTGAAATAGCCACTGTGTGACTAACTTCTTAGACCTTCCTGGGGTTTTTTATCACGAGTTAAGAATTTGAAAAACTTCTGCCAGGAAGAGAAGGCGTTTCAGGCAACAGTTGATAAAAGATCTAATGAAAAGCACCAATAAACTGCCCATGAAATTCTTGCAAGAAAGCATCAGTTAAGAAAATATTCAGAGGACAGCTGCCAAAACCCAGCCTCCAAAAAGACCTTCTACAAGGAAATGGAAGAGAAGCATTTTCAGAGAATAAACTTCAGACATGGAGAAAAGAAAGGTTGAAGTGATGTGTGTTCACAGATCAATCCAGGCTGGAGGGAAAGGTATCCAACAGAGCTCTTTGCTCAAGTAACAGATCATATTCCTAAAAAGAAAAACTGACTAATGATCTGATCTAAAAGTAAAAGGGCATTTCATATTTGAGAATTCAGGAAATTCTATCCACAGTAAACTTTCACAGAGACATTTCTCTCTTCAAATTAAGTTTTACAGACTTACATTCAAACAAGCAGCCTTTCAGCACTTGATAATTATTAGCCTAGACAGCTTCAGTATCCACTCATGCTCTAGTGGCAGCTCCAAAATGCTCCCAAATATTTGAAAAGGACAGAAAAATCCACTGCTAGTCTTAAAGATGAACAAATCACCTTGAAACAGTGAACAATGAAAAGTCAAAATATTTTGTTGCAAAAGACATGGCTAAGAAGTTTCAAAATATAAACATGTTCCTGAGGTCACAAAAATATTTTTGGGAAAACATTCTTGAGTGATTGCTAATGATGCCTCTGACATCATTTATTTAGAATCAGATGAACAAGGTGCTTTTTTAACAAGCAGGACAGAACTGACTTTGTCCTAGAAAGGGCTCACAGTCCGGTCTAATATGTACAAAGTGAATAAAGACCTATGCAAATATGTAGCATTTAGAAAACAATATTCAAAAGACAGGAATGCATGAGTCTTGCTCTGCCAACGACTGAAAATATAAAAAAAATAGGGGCCTAGCAAAAAGCTCAAGAAAGGCAATAGGGAAGATTGTAAGTAACTTCACAAGCTATTTATACAGATCCTACAATCACAAGGATTGATGATGTGAAGAGCATCTCGTGCACCTACAAATTTACAATTCAAGCATACTTTTTACACTGAGTAGCAATGGCCAGGGATATGCTTTCTAAAACCACTAAATATGCTTTCTTAAACATACACTCTTGAAAAGCTCAAACTTCTCACAGGATTACCTTGCTTTGCATTTCAGCAACATTCCTTTTGAGTGGTTCAGTGTTCCACAGTCTACTGCCCTGTCAATAACCAAGCATCAGTGAAAAAGCTCTACCATTTAGTCTGCTGAAATGCATTTAAAAAAAAAATATAAATACAAAGAGAAGTCATTCTGTCTGTACTCAAGCATGCCCCTCACTGGCTATTCCCCTCTTCTCATCATGGGTCTAGCATTAGGGTTTATGTTGCCTTTGGCCCCTCAACTAAACCATGTTAATAAATAGCTCTGCATTATGAAACAGCAATAAAACTTAAAGATTAAGGACTCTGTATTCATATAAAATTGTTTCAAATGTCCTCATATGAACCTAAATCTTAATGCTTAATGAGCCTTGGGGCCCATCTCTCAAACCTGGAGACATGCCAATTTCATGATGCTGATAATATTCTGGCTTTACAGCACAGAGCCTGAAAGCCACAGGAGAACACCAATTTCTTCTCACCTCAAAGCATAGGTCACATTCAAAACTTCAAATATGCCTATGAAACTCAAATAACTTCTTAGTTTCCAAGAGTAGGAAAGTCAGGCAAAATACTAATTAAGCATAAGGGCTGGGCATCCACTGACTTCTCCACTGTTCACTACACAGCCAAGTGCTGAACTGATGCCAGGCCCATACCACGGACAGACAATTAGAATGACATATCTGAAAAATCCTATAATCTACAAAGACTAATTGTTTTCCCCTACCAGATGACATAAGTGACATTAACTTGCAAGAAGAATGACTGAAACACCATATAGACAGCAAAGGCTGTTTTTCATACCTCACGGTATCACTGACTTGGAGCACAAAAGTTTTATTATTCCACAGCATTACACTTGTACTGATCTGGCACACAGCCAGCCCTTGTTGAAAACTGCATTCATCTCAGGCCAAAGCTTGGTCAGATGCACTAGAACCAGGATGCACATCCAAAGAAACTGCTCTTTCAGAAAATGCAGCTCACTCATCACCAACAACATTCTCATGACAGAATAAATGATAAATTCCATTAAGTATTTCTTGGTCATACTCACTTTCAGCTTGCTCAGATTTGTAGCTACACTTCACATTTTCTTTAAATACTATTGAAATAATCTATGTGCATGACTAATTTCTCATCTTTTTTATTTAAAAGTAAGACGTAAGAACTTTCCTGCCCTTTTTAAGAGTATATATTCCTAGTGTGCACAGCAGAAGAGAACTGCCTTTCCTATATATGGTCCTACAAGATAAAAAGTGTAAAACTCTTTTTTAGTTCACTGTACATGCACAATTTTACCAAGATTACTTAAAAGTAGTAAAAAATCTTTGTATCTCCTCTTTCAAAAAACAACAAAAAAGTTACGGAGTCAGAGATTCCTGGTTTCAAAGAATAAGCGTAGTTTCTGCACATTTTACATTTAAGCTACATAATGCCATGTGCTAATATATAAAGTAGCTGTCTCTAAAAAACTATGAAAACCTTGAGAATGTGCTCATAAGTTGGTATCCAGAACTGCACAGGAAAGTGACATCCATCTTTAACCACATACAGTTAGTCTTCTTTCACTTTTATATGTGTATTCCATTACTTCTCATGGTATGCAGTTAAATATTTGTTAGAACTTTTATACTTGAAAAAATCAGATTTATTATGCCGGCATGTACTGCTACAAATTTATTTTAATATATACATAAACCAGACATGAAGCTAAACTGTTTTACATACAGAACTCAATGTACTACACAAAATCATGAAGCTGTTGGACTCTACTGCAAAGCCAATTTCTGCTAATATCCAACTGGATTCAGTTTTAGTTCGTTGTCTAAGGCCCAGGACCCATATCCCAGTTGTTCTTGTTATTCTTCGTTATGGTCTGGTCCTGGTCCTGACATTAGAATCTCATTACTACTGATACAAACTTTCAGGGTGACTTGATTGCTTGATTCCAGAGAAAGCTTGAAAGAAAATACTATCCCAATTGCATGTCAGAAGTTCTTACAGATATATTGGATATATATATCCTATTTAGATAATCATATCAAAGCAAGCAATTAACTCAGATACTTGAAGTCTCACAGCCCTACAGAGACCTCTTTAACTACCAAATGCCCAACATGAAGGAAGGAATCCTGCAGTACCAGAGCTGGACAAGGGGAGGTGGGCAGCAAGGAGAAGGGGAAAAAAATGGAAAACATATTTGCAAGGATATTAAAGCAGTAACAACTGGGCAAAGTTGCAGCAAGACATATGCATTTTTTCTTCTTAGAATAATTTTTAAACTAATTAATAGCAATTGTTGCATGGTTATAAATAAAAGCAACTTTGACTTCCTTACCTGCTGTTTCAAAAAAGCCCAACAGAACCACCCAAACCAGCAGGGCAGGCAGAAAGACAGGATATGCATTTTTTTTGGCAGTCAACCTTCATTCAGATGCCTGAATCCATAGAATAGGAACACCTAAGCATTGCAACAGCCAGATCTAATTTATTGCTGATTAATCCTCTAGCTTCTTATGATATCTGGGTCAAACCTAAATATTAAAGCTATGTAACAAGGGAGAAAAAAAAGATTGAACGTGTGCTGGAGCAGCAGCAGGGGATTTTCAGTGATATTTCCTGCTACTGGNTTAGCAGACACCTGTCCTTCAAACCAGGACAGACCCCAGAAAAGCACATTTGCCCACCCATGCAGAAGCTCCTCAGTCTTTCCATATGAGAATTTAATTCACCAAGCATGAACAGAGCAAGAACTGCCTCTGCCCATATAGCTATTATATCCCTTGCTGAAATCACCATCTGCACTGATGTCAGACGGCTATGCTAAAAAAAAACATGAACTCATTTCAGACAAACAGAAGTCGTAGTGACTGGCTTCTCAGCACAGCTGGGTGAACAGTTAGAGCCACCACTGTCTGGGCAACTGCACAAGTGGGCTTTCGAAGAGCCAGACAGAAGAAAGGGCTTGTGTTGCTCTCATCTGTCGACTTGTTGCTTTATGGCATCCTGCACTGTTTAAATATGCCCCTCAGCTCCTCAGCTGAGTGTGTCAAGCTGTAAAGTTCGTGCTGAGGCCAGACTGAGATGCCAGCCACAGCACAAGCACTACCAGAGAAGCAGGTGCAAGGCTCGTGGGTTCCTGTGGCAAGGATACACATCTGGACTGCTCCGTTAGTCAGGATGGTGCTCCTCAACACATTGATCCTGAGAGTCTGAGCTTTTGGCACTGCACAGTTTCATTAGTTTTCATTTATTAAAATATGTGGATTGTTGCTAGATGTGAATGAATCATTTTTAACCAGTGTAGTGATGTCTGCTTGTGTCTGTAGGCTGTCTAGGACGTAGAGATTGGGATCAAGTGGAGGCGGGCCTGGCATTACTGTGGATAAGGATCAAACAGTCCTGCTACAGAGAGAGACAGACTTTTCCCCTGCATCCTTTTGCATAGACCAGTCTCTTTGAGGAATGGAGTCTGGCATGGTAACTTCCCCATTCCCTTCTGCAAAACACCTGCAAAGCCAGAAGGTAGCTTGAGATATGCTTGGAACATTTAAGGCATGCTGATTGCGTTCCCACTCCTGACAGCAGTTTCCAGTCCTCTAGCTGCTGGGATCCCTCAGAGCCCAAGCTCACTCTCAGTCTTCCTCACAAAATACAACAGGTGAGGAAAACCCTGAAACACTCATGTGCAACAACTATTCCACACTCACATGGACATCACCCACGCAAGTGTCTGGCTAAGAGCTGGCACTTAATGGCACTTGCAGTGAGTACTGTCCTGTGGATAAAAACAGAAGTAAGTTTGCTTTTCCCTAAAACTTCAACAAATCAGATAAAACCTAACCAAAAGCAATGAGTTTTTCCATCTTCAGAAACCAAGACAGCTATAATTTCTTTCTTGTCTTCTGAAGTTGTCAGAGACTTAGATCAGGTTTTCATCTACTTGTTGAGGTCAGCTGTAAAGAAAGCACAATGGACTGGAAGGGAGTTAAGAGAAAGCTTGCATGCCACTACATTTTTTTCATTAGATACCCTGGTAGGTTTCTGATAAGTCATAAAAAAACTGTCTAGAAAGACAATATTGCTTGTTGCAGCTTTACAGTGCTTCTTCACTGAGCAGTAGATAAAAAATTAACCACCAGTGCTTCACTTGCCAGAGTATTTTTCAAACACACCAAAAATTTCTGTTGAGTTCTCTGTTTTACACTGGACTTGGAACCAGTGAGGAGTGCACTTCTACTGCTGGTGCTACAGTTTGTTCACCATCAAGAAAGCAAACTTGAAGGCATATTTGGTGGCTTTCTCATTAATGCACTGTAGCCTAATAGAGTTTTACACACTAGCTAAAGCTTGCTAACCAAGAGCAGGATGCAATACAAACATCGTTGCACTGATCCACAAGTGGTAAATGAGGACAAGCAATTTGCCCAATATCACAGAACAGTTTCATAGTATAACCAAGTGCTGTCCCTTGACCTGGTTATTACTGGAGCCCACAACCTTCTAAGAAATACATATTTATTAGTCTCATTAGCAAAACATTAGTTAGTTAAGCCTTCCATCTTAAAGATTTACAGCATTTAAATCAGACGACCTCTGCTTACTTGCAGATAAGATTACAATCTAATCTTGAAATACACAGCCCTTGCTTTTCATGCAACACAATTCAACCTTAACATTTAAAGAGCACTGTGAAGTGATTCAGCACACAGCACTTCCCTTCAACACACACAGGAGAGAGATCTTGTGCAAGAGGCAACCCTTAAATACAAAGAGGGTATGCTCCTTCTGAGTTACACAACTTTTGATCAACAATAACAACTACTTCCCTCCTCCCAAAGCCACTCCTCAGCAAAGACATGCAACTACAATCAAAATAGATCACCTCATTTCCTTTGTATTTTTTCACCTTTAAAAGCTAAAGTTCAAGCTGTATGATTAATGACACCAATGAGACATACTAACAGTATTTACACAAGTAGGTTTCAGATCTATAGTAAGCTACCTAGAGCTGAGTTACAGGATATTAGCTCAACTCTACTGCTGAAAACAGCTTCCAGTTTCCAGTACCTGGAATAGTATAAAACTTTACCAATAGCTGCAATTGTGCAGCTACACATCTCAGGAGATCTCCTTTATAAATATGGATTCAGTTCTGCACAAGCTTCATCTCTGGTGTGCAAAGACAGCTTTTTTCAACTTCAGAGACAATCCTGCATATCCAGGGAAAGAAATTGGTCCATATAGGTGATTCAGATCAGCAGATTCTCCCAAATGCCTGACAACTGGATTGTCAAAGGACTAAGGGCATCAGGGCACATTTACAAATTGCTCTTGGAAGTCACCAGCTTTGGCATGTAAACCTGTAACAAGGTTTTGGAAGACCCCTCCTAAAATCTAGCTATTAGAACTACAGAGAGAAATGTGCTAAAGCTAACTTGTGTCTCTCATCCAAAAATTACATAACACGTCATTGAAACACACCTTTAGGCAAAATTTAGAGGATGCCTAACCTTTCCAGAAACTATTAAAGCAGCTGTGTACTGATGATATTCAGATGGCTAACTCCTGAGAGCATTCAGACATGGATTTGGTCCAAAACGCCTCATTGTATCAGAGACGTCCACAGGCAGGTGTGGAACACCATTTGCCAGTCTGTGGTTAACAAGGTTAAATAAAAGGAAACCAAAAAACAAACATAATTTTTTTTTTTTTTACATAGCTAAGGAGCTGGGGTGGAGTGAGGGAAGCACTTCGTAAAACCTATTTTCTTTAAGCCACGTTTCAACCCTCACCATAACAATATCTTTGGCACTGAAAGATATTGCAGTGAAATACCACTGTGCACAATGTCAAAACTCTCAAAAGGAAATCAACAATTGGACATATTAGCTAAGGTTGTTTTCTGCTTTAGTCAAGATTCAAGGCTCAAAACTGTAGCATTACTTACTCACACAGAAGAATGCCGTTTTCTAATCCAGAACGAAAATCTTTCTCACCAAAACTTCTGCCCGTCACTTGCTGCAAAAGAGTGACATCTATTAGAAAGTGAGTTTTACAAGTGCAATTCACAATATTCAGTTAGAGCATCTGCTGCATAAGGAATGTTTGAGCTTTACGGGCCTTGCAGAGGACTAAGTCATGTTCATTTCTCCTTCCCATTTCATCAAGTTATTTAACACATAGGACAAAGTATTTGCTCTGGCCAGTGCAATTGCAGATTATAAAAGAACTGTTTTCTAGCAGTAAAAATGAAAAAATGGCAAAACAAAAACTTCAATGTAATTTTCAGAAAATTTTAGAAGTTTTATTTTATAGTGCTTTGGATTTTAAAACTATTGCATTTAGACAAATTATGTATTTTTATTCCTTTTTTTTTGCACCAAAATAAACATTTTGNTTTTTTTTTTTTTTTTACCAAAATAAACATTTTGTAACAGTCTGGAGCTTTAGTTCCTAACTTAGCATCTTTATAGAATAAGCAAAGGCAATTGAAAGCATGAGTCATAGCCCTTCAGACACATGCCTCAGCACTCCTGGTCATATAAAAATACTTCACATCAGCAATTCAACCATGAGTGTTAAGAGAATACAAACTCAGTGGAAGCTAAGGGTGCTCGCAGGTACAACTGGCCCAGGAGGTACACTTTGCCTCACAAGCTCTTAGGCCAGTCTGTGCTGCTTAGGGATGGACCATCTAGAAACCTTCCAGGAATCCCCATCTCGCCTGAGGGTGCTGGATGCTACAAGCATGACTGAACCCCCATTTATGACTCACTACTGCATTGACAATGTCTTGCCATTCATCCTCATATCGTTCTCAACAGACAACATGCTCAGTTAGAAGTAAAGAACACTTTTTATTACAATCACAAAAGATATAAAAATAGTTGCTATGTTTAGAAAGCACTGAGCAGAAACAATACAAAGCAAAAAAAGGTTTTAATTGTCCTGCAGGAGGTCTTCTCTTTACCCAGGCAAAACATTTACCGGATGCTTATAGAGTTCCCATGGCTTGCATCCAATCTTTCAGCAAGACCCTTGCTCTGGGTGTTGCTTCCACCATAGAGAACAGTGACTTGGGGACACATCTGTCATTATGTCCCTGTTTTCTCCTTG
This sequence comes from Chaetops frenatus, assembly GCA_013400775.1. Lineage (NCBI taxonomy): Eukaryota > Metazoa > Chordata > Aves > Passeriformes > Picathartidae > Chaetops > Chaetops frenatus. Next base: position 25,787 of record VZTR01027586.1, on the reverse strand, counting down.
CTGTTATATTCAGATATAAGACCTGTCCCCTCCTAGTTTCCTGTCATAAAGACAGCAATTTATAAAAACTGACAAGTTTGGCAATGTCCCACAGGATTAGCAAATGCATCAATTTCAGAAATGCTGGTTATAGCTGCCCAGTCTTAGACAGAGAGCAATACTTTCTAAATTGAAATGCAAATGCAAAGCCTAAAATCTAATCCTTCACTAAATTATAAACATATTTTTTTGTTCTATGTGAAGGAAGTTCTCCCATACTCTGAAAAATGTATTATAAGGGCATCAGTGGACAACCACATCTTATGCAAATGCATAAAGTAGAACAAAGCACCGTGTTGCACTCATATCTCTGAAGAAACCACATGTAATTTGCCACTAGTAAATAACCTTTAACCATTTAAACTATATCTAGTCATAGTAAATCGTCTCTAATCTTGATATGCTGGGACACGGGGAAATCATGGCAACAAAACCATCAGCATTTGGGATGAATTATAGGCAGAGCATATCAAAACTGACTTTTGTTTCATCCACAGGATACAGTACAGAAAGGAGTAGGAAGAGCTACTTCGTAGCAGCCTGACTCCAAGTGGTTTTTTTCATCTATGAAAAAATTAAAGAAAAAATGCAGTCATCTTATTTCACTCAACACCAAATGTCCCAGACATGGAGATCAGTCTTCTTATGTGTTTGTTGAAGACCCTCATTTAGCAGGGAGCAGTACTGAAACTGTTACCACAATTCAGGTAGGAATCTACCTGCCAAAAGCTGGTAGATTCATGATACATTAAATACATGAGTATTGCTGTTGTTACTGATGATGTAGGAAGGTTTCATACATAACTTCTGGCTGCACAAATACAATCATGAAATACAGACGCACAGCTGACACACGAATCCATCCAGTGAGAGGTACAACACACACTGAGGAGGTGAGGAAAGACAGGAAGGTCCAGAAACAGTGTATGTCTGTTTGAAAAGGAACTGGAAGTGAATGAGGCATGGCAAGGTTTATGCCTGTTCTAGATGATGCAGTTGCAGAGGGAAAACATTCATCACCTACAAGTCTCCTGATTTAGTCAATTAAAATGTAAAAACAGTTCATTTCAGAAAGGCTAGAAACTAAAAATAAACACAAAAATGACATTATAAATGACAAAGATAAACCCAAAACGGAACGGAGAGAAGCAAGAAGCTGGATCCACCTTTTCCAGAGGAAATGAGAGCTCAGTTGCTTGGCATATGCACACACACACACACCTCCCTCTCTGCAGGGGCCACTTTGGGCCATACCCTCATGAACAACTACTGCAGGCACACAGGCCAAGTTGGTGCACATTGCTGAGATAACCTCTGCTCAGCACATCCAGAGAAGAGGAGAAAAAGGGACTTCAAGCAAAAGGATTGGCACTCTCATATTTGTGCTCACAGAATCCCAGACAGCAGAGTGCATACTTTACCCAAACCCTGGTAAAAATGAAAGCACGTGCATTAGTCACGGTATCACAAAAAATGCTGCACGCATCTGTAGCGGTTTCACATTCACCTGCTCGCCTGCTCACACCAGGCGAGAATGCAGTGTAGTGATTTTATGAGAATAAGGATTAAGAGAAATGCAAAACAGGCCTAAACTTCAAAGA
>VZTR01027586.1:0-23285 GCA_013400775.1 Chaetops frenatus | reverse complement strand
TCTGCAGGGGCCACTTTGGGCCATACCCTCATGAACAACTACTGCAGGCACACAGGCCAAGTTGGTGCACATTGCTGAGATAACCTCTGCTCAGCACATCCAGAGAAGAGGAGAAAAAGGGACTTCAAGCAAAAGGATTGGCACTCTCATATTTGTGCTCACAGAATCCCAGACAGCAGAGTGCATACTTTACCCAAACCCTGGTAAAAATGAAAGCACGTGCATTAGTCACGGTATCACAAAAAATGCTGCACGCATCTCAGGACTGTGCTCGTGTTATTGATATAAGCAGTGGTCTGCTCTTACTAGCTGATCTTCCATCTCAGGAAATGAAAGCCTCCAGTTTGCTGGATGAAACTCTGAAAACACGGACACACAAGGACTAAAGGGTAGCATTTGCAGTGCTTCTATTCAGCTTCAGGGGAAAAGAGGAAATTGTTCATCTGCAACCAGGTACAGAAAACTGAAAAATGGAGGAACAAAACTTTAGCCCATCAGCTTTCATATTACAGACAATTGGTGTTCAGAACTGAACTTACACAAAACCAGTCATGAACAGATGCAAAGCACTCTGTATCCTGGACTGCTGTCTTCAGGAAAGTAAAAAAGCAAAGTAGCACCAAAACCCAAGATGTTAACCGAGAGAACTTTTGAGACTTGGCCTTTCTTTGCAAGGCAAGGTTTCCAGATCACCACACCCTACATGCTTTGGACCCACAACTCTGTCTGCTACCTTGCACTCTTCCCACCTCATTGGTACAGACCAGCACACTCTGGCAGTGCAGAATGAAGCAGGATAGATGGAAAGAGTTCCCTATCCACTCTGCAATGACAGTAATTCTTGCAGTGCCAGAGTGCCAAAGTTAGAACAAAGTACCTTAAAGACAAAACACAAGCTATATCCTGCTAATGATTAGTAGAAAAACATCTCATTTCTTTAATAACTTCTATAAAGCTGAGTGGAAAAAAGGTGCATTTCCCTGCCATACTGTAAATTAAAAATAGAGACTCAGAGCAAAACAGTATAATTTATTACTGTGTGCTTCATTTATGTGAGGAGGCATTGTTTTTATTCATCATCTGGATATTTTCTTCTCTGTAAAAAGCTACAGGTGTCACAACCAGGGCAATTATTTGAGTGCTGGGTGCATTTCTCAGTTTCCCTGTCACTTGACAACAAAAAATGAACCTAAAATGAGTAATAAAAGTCTCTCATGGCAACAACTTCAATACATATTTGCATACAGAGATGCTTGCTATATAGTGAATTGTCACTGATTAACTGTTCTGTTCTTTGCACTTATACATGCTACGAAATTTATATCATCTAGTATGGCTGTCATCCAGCCACTAACCAGTGCCATATTATACAACTTTATTTTCCCAAAGCTTCAGTTTACATTGTTTTCCTTGAATTGCATATTGCTGCTGGTGTTTCCAGAGACGGAGCTTGCAAAGCCTCTCGTGTCAAAACAGCTCAGGGGCATGAAAAAGAAAAGGTGGTAAATTAGTGAATAGATGCTGGCCTCAGGTGAAATTTATCTAGGCCAACAAGATATAAGTAGTTGAATAAACACTTGGTCATCAGGGATAACACCCTGAAAATACTTAGTTTCATTTTCTATGTGCACATCTGAAAATGCCATTCTATGCAGTGAAAAAATTAGAGACACAGCAAAGAGAGGTCTTTGTTTCTCATTACGCATTTTTGAGAGCTTATGAAGCATGACAGTAAAGAGAAAGATTTTGAAAGAGTTTCATAAGCTATTCATTTCTTTGTGAGTATGCTGCCTTTCCATTTTGTGCAACCATTATTTTCCCCTGAATAATTTTTTTTCTTAAATGAAAAAGTCAGGCCCTGCTACTTAACTACGGAGATATAAAAGTCAGGCTTAAACTGTAATAATCAGGTATTTATATAGAAAGCACTAGATTGTACAAGCAACAGGGAACACAAACCACCAAAAGGAGCATGACAGCTTTTAGGGTATCAGGATTTGGCTCCTGTAGAGTAATGAATTCCTATTTTCTGTTACATATTTTCTCAGCTGATAAGATGAATATGCAAGTTAAATTCCATTTTCATACAGCATTGGCAAGAGATTTCTGAACTGAACCACCCTGGCCAGTTAAAGCCAGCTTCACCTTTGCAGCCCAGAACTGTACCACATTGCTGTGACAGTGTGATGGAGCCTGGAGACCCCTTCACTGGCTCCTGGTTCAGCCGCCTATCCAGCATGCAGTGTCTCTGTCTGCAAAAGTGGACAAGTCCTCTAGGCATGAGTTCCCTCTCTCTTATGTCACAGAGGGATTTAAATTGCTAAAATCATAGCAATGTAAACCAGGCCCAAACAGCTTTATTACAGATACTAGGAAGCTAGCTGATTTAGTACAGAGAAAATTGAAGATTGCATGAATGGAGTTTTCCAGGGGCAACAACCACAGCTCTAACATACTTGTCTTCCAGGAAAGCTGAATGATGATAAGCACTCTGCTCAAAGCCTTCCAAGGCTTTACAATAATTGAGGTAATTTACTACTGAAATCAATAAAAGATCAAACAACTTAAATATCTGTAGTGTGTAATTCTACTCTCAAGGACAAAACAGCATGAGCTCAGAATGACTAATGTGGCCAGCAATGAATCACCTGAAATTCTATGATATGCAACTTCAAAATTTAAAGAATATATGGGAGAATCAGGGGAGATTTCATACTTGGGTACCAATATTAATCTGCAGATTAATTAAGAAAGCACTTAAAATTATTTTAGGTCTTCCACTTCCTGGTCACTTAAGTTTAACTGCCATTTGCAAAGTTAACTACCTGTGCTGAAGTCCCTTTTCTTTTTTTCCTCGGACTATTCACTTTCATATTATTCTTTAATGAGACAAAAAGCTGACTCCCTCTTTTTATGCTTCATAGAAACTTCATTTTTTCTAGCTGCAATAGAATAAAATGGCATATTCTTCCCTATTTATTTTAAATTCCCTTCTGCCACACTGCTGATCAGGTCAGCTGACAGTTTGGTGTCAACACATAGCATGGGAAAACCATATCCACTGATACAAATACACTCCCAACCCCTTTGCTGGGCCCAATTCTAAGTCCTCACCTAAGGAATAATTTATTTACTAAGGGATGCAGTCACTGCCTTTTGTTTCCCGTGAAGGGAGCAATGACTAAAAAACTGCAATGCCTGGGGTTTTTTTCTGCTCCTTTGCATAGATTAATGAGAACATGATCCTATGAATGGACACCTATATTTAAAGTGTAGACTAAACTGGCTCAGTTAGTTCTCTGTTTAGGAAACATGACAAGAGAAATACTGATAGAGTAGTACATACAACCACTAGCAGCAGCTATTACCCTACCTAAGGCTTTAAAGCCAAGTCTGAGAAGATTTTGTCCTTGCTAAATCCTGCCCACCACCAGAGCTCTCCACACTGAAATTCTGCATTGCTGACAGTAGTATTAAACATGCAGGGTTGCCATACGTTGCTTGGATTTATGATCTTGCAGAGCTGTGCTCATTTCTGCCAGGACATCTGGTAGTATAATCCCGTTTGGCTGGCAAGCTGCTAAGGAGTGTTAAAATTTCATGATAGAGTAAAATCAGCTTCCTTTTCATCTCCCCTCCCTAATGCTGTTTGTATACATTTCCAGGTGCCAGACATTGCAGCCTTCCCTTTGGGGCGGGGTGGAGCAGAAAACATTTCATTCAAAGTTGAACATTTTGTGAAGAAAGAGAGCAAAGAGCAGGAAGGGAACTTAAAAGCAACTTCTTTCAGATTTTCTTGGCTGCAGCACATGCCCTGAAAGCTTCACCTAGCATCAGGTCATCTGTTACAGCCAATTTGTATTTGACAGTCAGTAGATTGGCATTGAATTGTTTTATGGGCAACCGGATTCTTATCTCCAGTGTTATCAAAATTAGGTACCAGGTGACAGACATGACAGACCACCCTAGGGTGCTTTTAATCAATTGTTCAATTTAGGGTTCTTTTTACTGCTAAAAAAAATAATAATTTTAAAAACTATTTAATCCCTTACTTCCTATACTGTGGGATCCATCATCCCTTTCTTAGCTTTAATGGTAATTAAAGAAGGGTAGAATTGTAGGGTTTTGCCACAGATTTATCAGTAAAGTGTTCATCCTACTTCTGGAGTGGGGAGAAGGAAGGAAGACAAAGCAGTATTTCAGGAAAATAGCTCGCATTTGGTGGAAGGTACATCTTACCATAAGGATACATTCTTTAGCTGTTTACTCTTTTCTGTAAAAACAAGACTCCATGCAGATGGTCGGAGGAGCAGAGGTTAGAGGAGCACATATGATATGAGGTCAACAGGTACAACAGACCCGAAGACAAGCATGCCTCAGTCCCAGGCCCTCATTTAATCTAGTCCTGTCTGTCTGGAGAGGCCTTACTCTCTACTCTGCCTGGAGAAAGCTCCCTGTTCAGCTGTCCCTTTAACTGCTGCATAACCCATCCCACTTCGGGGTGAACCGGTACCCAGTGGCAGCTCCTGCACCTTTGAAGGGAAGAGGAGCAGCTGACTAGTAATTACTATCAGGAACACCCTTTCCCAAGGTCCTACTTTCTTACCCAACCAGGCTAAACAACCAGTCTGCTCACTGACAAAGGAAAGGCTAATTAAAGTTATTATTAATTTTCCAGCCTCTTCTGGTGTGGTTCTCTGGGGCTTTCCATGGACAGACAAGCACTCACACTGCCTTTTGTTGTGCCTCCTCAGTTACATATGGGAAAAAAAGTGTATACAGGGAACAAGTCTCAAAAGCAGAAACTGTTGATTCAGCCCTTGTTTGTCCCCTAACTAATCCTTCTTGAAGCTGGAATCAGGACTGATGGAGGAAAATTACCCAGGCTCTGGCTACTGAATACAGAGTAGCTGTCCCACCAATACCTCTTTGCCTCACATTTTATCACCAAGTCAAAGATGGTTTTTAGCAAAGGCTGGGAGAAATTTTTTCCTTTGTCTCAGGTTGATTACATTAGCAACTGTCCAGCAGAACAGGAAATTTGGTTTCTGGCCATCTCTAAAACCAAATAATTAAAACAGGCATTTTTTTTATCCTTTGACTCCTTTTTCTAGCTCTAGTATCCCATGTTCTTGAAAAACAGTTCCTCCATAATTTATGCTACGCTGTATCATCTGTATGTTGAAACTGAGGCATCTGTTAATAAAGCCCTCTGTTTTCCCTCCTCCAGCTTTGGAAAGTTTAGGCAGTCCTGAATCAGAAGTGTTTAAAGCTGAGTCAGTTACAGCTGCAGCAGCAGAGCAAAACACAGCACAAGCAGCAGACTCCTCGTTGAAACTCAACATCTTGTCTCACCCTCAAAGCAATGAAGAGATCAACAGCTCTGTAGGAGATGATAGGATCACTGCAGTATCTAGATTTGCTAATCCCCACTTTACACTGCTTTAACCTATTTTACATTAATTGCTGTGTTTATGTTTTACAAGACCACTGCACTACTTCTTAGACAAGCAGTTTTTGACACCAGTGTGTTGCTTTCTGCCAGGAATGTGCATCTTGGCAAACAACTTTAAAACTGCACACATTTAAAGCTGCAGAGAGACAGGAATACAAACATACAAGATGCTCCAAGTTAGAGGCCCAGCACTAGAAGCACTTCAGCCTGTCATTAGCCACTGTCAGAGAGACTACCAAAGCTCAGCACTATTACTGAGATTTTGCAATGAAAAACATCTGGTAGGAGATACCAGCTTCCCTTTTTGAATAAATCAAGTGTTCACTTGAGCAAAAACTAAATTTAACCATCCATTTAAAGATGACACTCAATGTCTTAGGTCTCAGTGAAGCCTCTGAAATGCCAATGATGAGCATCAGTAGGCACCAGTCTACCTTGAAACTTTTAAATTTAATACCATCAAGTCATTTCAAGGCAAGTCCACATGTAAAGCGCCCAATTATAGTCTGTGCAATTAAAAATAAAAAATAAAAATATATATATATAAGTATAGCTCAGCAAGGCATTTAAGACTTGATTTTCCGGACAATAAGCCTGAAAGCTCAGAGCAAGCAAAGCAGGGAACTGTCCATTGGGAATAGAGATGTGTCACACAAACACTGCTGAAAGGCGTAATTCTATCTGCTATCAAGACAACTCTGCAAAACTTTGCTCCTTTCAAATAAAACAGAAAGAAGTAAACCACAACGCTTTTGAAAGCAATATCTGAGCTTCTTGGATGTTTCTTTTGTACTCTGGGTCCTCCCCTGGCACATTCTTCAGCAGGAACAGGGCTGCGTGCCATGGTTTTGCAGTCACTTGCAAACAAACCACAGAATTACCAGCAGGTAGTTCTAAACAGGAAAAGCAGTGCATTTCAAAAACCAGAGACTGAAGAAAAATTATTCACTTTCCTGCAGAAAGGAGGCTAACCTTAATTCAGTCTTATACTTTTGAGACCTTAACTAATAACTCTTGGGAAGTAGATCTACTTTGTCCCAGCCTCTGTAGAGACAGTTAAGGAAAAGCATTCCCACTCTGAATGCTTTTCCAGCTAAGCCAGCTTTTAAACAACATTTGGCTACCAAGCATGGATAAAACTACACTCACAAGAATTTAGGAGGGCACACAGTCAGGACAGCTGATCCCACCTGACCCAAGGGATATCCCTTACCATATGGATCATGCTCAACAACAGAACCAGAGTGAAGGTTGGTGGGGAAGCTGCTGCTGGGGGACTGTCTGGGTATTGGCTCTTTGTTATTGAGAAATGGTTTTCTATTCCAACACTTGATTTTCTTGGGTTTTATTAATCACTCTTTGTTATTTTCCTAGTCATTACAATGTAGGATTGCTTTATTTCAGTTATTAAACTATTCTTGTCTCAGCTCATGAGTTTTCTCACTTCTACCTTTCCAGTTCTCTTCCCCTCATCTTCCTGGAGGGGAGAAGTGAGTAAGCAGCTGTGCAGTGCTTAGTTGCCAACTGGTATTAAAACACAACACGGCCACAAAAAGAACACTGCCATAAGTGAATAAAACCACCAGAAACTAAATAGGAAGATATGGTGGAATAGAACAATTATTTTTCTCCAAATTATGATGATATTAAAAACAGACGGAAAGCCCATTGCAGCCTCTACTGGAATAAACTGGTTTTCTGTGCTCCCCAACTCTTCTCCATGGCTCCTTTGACACAGATCCTGAAGTACAGGCAATAGCCCTGCAAAAGGGAATAGTGACTGCCATTAATGCTCCAGACAAGAGAAACACTGCAGAATATCTAGAATCAACTGATGTCTTAGAGCAAGTGGACATGAGATGTTGGTAGATTTGATTGCCTATAAATAGAAAAGGAAGTACTTATGTGAGATTTCAAACCACAGCTTTCTCTTGAAAAGACACTTTCAAGAGCCATCTGCATCTCAAGCAGAACTAAGAACCTCTATTTACTACTTCTCTCTCCTCCTCCTCCTTCTCCCCAAAATCAGAATTTTCCCCAATTAAAGAATGTTTAGACCTATGTTTCAACAGACTGCTCCAACAGGAGCTAGGGATCTTGCAGTGCATTATGAGTACTAGATTGAAAGCCATTTTTCATGCATCTGAATCAGCTGGAATAGGGCAGTTACACATAGCAACCAGTAAGAGTTTTCTGTTAAATGGAATTCATAAATCAATACTGTTGTCCCCTGCAATGATAAACACACCACTCACAGATCCTGAGCATCAAATCAAGACCTATTTACAAGGTTGCCCCTGGGACAAAAACCAGCAATGTTACACAGGGTAAGCTGTTGCTCTTTTCTCCCCTGCTGCTGCAGATATAGGGAGCCTTTGTTTGGAGGACACAGAAAACAGAGGGAGAAAGGGAGGAGGATTGATGATGCATACAACGATAATAAACACTGCTCTTTTCTATTACTAGAGCACCTGCTGCCTGCATCAGATGAGGCTCATCCATTATGCAGCACACCAACCCTGACAGTTCCAGAAGCACCAGCTCTGAAGACATGACAGACCTGACCAGGAAGCAAGACACAGAATGAGCACCTCTCCTTATCAGATCAATGAGCTGCCCTGGCACTCATTCCTGCCCTGTCTATTGCTGGGTGAAACAAATACTAGGAACAATTAGATTAAGTATCTTGTTCAAATATAGTCAGAGCAATAAAAGAAATTTGCCTTCTACAAAATTTAACAATTTAGCCTAATAGAAAACAAATTCCTGAAGAGGAAAAAAGAACCCCTGACAATTATTTTAACTACTGTTACTTTTATTTTTACTCCTAGTGGAAATCATGTAAGGTCTAAAATGAATTGAAAGGAATGTAATTATTTCACCATAATGCTTTAATAGTAGAAAAGGAGGCTATTAAAACTATGCTTAACAATTCCAATCTAAACAATAAGAACTGCAAGTTTCAAAACATTTGCTACATTTCTACAATTCCAAGAAGTCTTTTCAGTCAGCCACTTTCCTGGCAGAATCAGACCTGTCCCAAGGATATTTCCACCCTTTCTTACCAATCCAGAGTACCCCACTCATGTCAAGAGGGCAACTCAAATGCCACATTAAACATGAAGCATGTCAGGAATCAACATTGAAAAACATATTTAAATATCATCACAGAGAACTGCAAAGCACTTTTAAGAATTAGTTAGTTTACAGTTTTCAGATGTCAACATGAGAGGAAAAAGTATGATTGACTTAAATCCTTTATCAGCCCCTTGGTTTCCCATGTACCTCCTGACACTCATGTACACTCAGCAACCTCTTTCTAGTTTGAAATAAATAAATAAATAAATAAAATCCACAGATCTTGAAACTTGTCAATAATTAACAATTCAACTATCTAAAAAAGGGAAATATTTTCTTTAAGTTACTTTCCTAAATATGTTGTTTTTCAATTTCTCATATTATTGAAATAGATTAAATTAAATTGGGTTGGACTTGATGATCTTAAAGGTCTCTTCCAACCTAGTGATTCTGCGAAAGGCAAATAAATGTCATCAACTTTCTCTGTTCCTTTTTAAAAGCATATAGTACTGACAGCATTACGTAGCACTCATCAGTAATATTGTACATGCAATCATGGAAGAATACTTTTGTCATAAAAATTGGAAAATTAATCAGAACTGTCAGAACAAGAATGCCTGCCTAATCTACAAGCAAAATGATACACAAAGAAAGGAAAAAAGAAAAATCAAATAAACCCTACAATTTATTTAAATAATCCAGATATTCTGTGTATCAACCACAACACTGTTTTGAGAGGGCACTCACTTATAGGAATTGTATTTCCCTCCTGTTGTTTTTTAATGTCACAACATATCTGCATGACAGCAGGAGCTTTGTTGTTGTGTTCACATGCTCATACAGCTTTTCAAACCTGTCTGTCTGCAAGTGCACCAAAGCCATATTAAAACCTGAGATAACCTCTGTGATGTTTTAAAAGGGAAAGCTCAGGAAGAACCCAAAGCTTCTTCCTCTGGCTAAAATTAGAAGTGTCTCTTGCAATCAGCTGACTTTATTAGGTGCAAATTCTAAACCTCTCATGCTAAATATTGCCCAGCTTAGGCTGGAAGAAGCAGTCACCTACAGCAAGCTACCAGGAACAGCTGTTTGATAACAACCTGTCATCTGGAATTAAGGGCAAGTGTTTAAGACTTTCCACGAGAAGGGGGGAAATAAAAGGAAAAATACAAAAAAAGAAACGGACACAAGTTTATTTGCTATGAAAGCATCATTGACACCTCCCTGAAGTTTGGACAGTTTCACCTTAAGAGTCAATCCAGTTTCTGAATGTTTGCTTATTTTTCACTCCATGACTAGGGGCTCAGCAGAATATGAAAAGGTTTATGTTAAGTTGGAGAGACTGCTGGAAATTCAATGTTATTTTGCCAAGACTGATCCACTGAGACATTTGTGACCACCACATGATTTAACTATGCCAGTTAATCTATCTTAAAGCTAGTTTGACTTCTGGTATCAAGCCCACTATTGCTGGTTTTGTACATGATGAGAGACACCAGGTATCAGAGTATGAGCTGGCTCAATTCAGCCAAAACAGGAATATCAGCACACTCTCCAACCATCTGTTTTTACCATACCCTGCAAAGTTGGCCAATAATTTTAAGTTCAGTAATTTTGTAGTGTTTTGCATACACTGCACTCTGACTCCACATTTTAAAAAACTGTTGGAAAATTTCTCCCAATTAGCTTGAGGTGATACTTGTTTATACTTGTCATTCTCTACCTTTCAATACACCACTGTTTTTTACCGCTCAGAAATGAAACAAGATATTTTTATGCTAAAAGAAAGAAAGTTGATTTTCCTGCTGCCTCAGCACTTGGTGGATAACAGAGCCAAGGGAGCAGATGGAAGAGAAGGGCAACCAGTGCTAGATGCCTTAATTGCATAGCATTGCATCCCATAAATTTTGTGCATTTCACTTTCACATGAAGTCTGATGAGTTTCTCTGGTTTCTCAAAGTATTGACTTGGTCAAAAATAAGAGAAGACACATGAGGATAAAAATAAAGTTGCAGACAGAAAGTACTTTATGCATTAGGAGCTATATGTAAGTCCATTTGACACAGGTTAACTCCTACCGAAAAGCACAGCTACTGTCTCCAAGAGTTAGAAATCCCACGTTCATACAAACTCTAGCAACATAAGATCACATCACCTATTTGAGTGCTTTCATTTTTATCTTGATGAGCTGACACCACATAATGCAAAGGCATTTGCATTAGTGCAAAATTATAGTGTTAAATAAACTATGTCTCAAGAGCTAATTGTCTCTTACTACCTGTCTGAAGAATCATTATATAATGGAACAAAATTGGATGTGTACTAATATGAAAAAAACAGACTGGACATCAGAAAAAATAACACTGTTTTTGTATGTTTCATAGCCAAACCACAAGCCAGCAAGTATTCAATTTTTTTCCAAGACTAATAAAAGTTAAATTACTTTGTGGTCTTTGGTTACTGGGTTAAAACCAGATATGCTGCTTTAAAACTTTGTCATTATGTAGCAGGGTTTACAATTTAAACCAGGCAGCAAATGCAAATGAACATTCAGACATCTGAAGCTGGGGTTTGAACACTGTTCAGCACCCTGCTACCTAGGTCTGAACTGTCTCTTGAGCCATTTCACAAAAGCACATTCTCTCCATGATTCAGCTATGCCATTTTGTCCCTCTCCCTCTCCAGCTTAACTCCATCCAACAAGACCCACTTCGGCCACCTGTTAGAGCAACTGAAGCAGGATTCTCTAGAGACAAGCTTCAGATTTTATGATCTTGTATTTTCACAGTTTAGTGGCTTTCTTTTGTGCTTCAGATAGCAGGGGAAGATGTAATGGCTCTGTAAAATCAAGCAGGCAAATTAAATAACAAATATACTGTCCCTTGCTACATCATCAACAGACAGTGATGTCTTTTGCAGACTTTGTATGTTGAAGCAGGCCACTACTTCTAGATGCACAAACCTGCCATTGGTGTCTTCTATAACATTTTGCAAGATAACTTTTGCAAAGCTGAGCAGAGGTGCTTACTAAGATAAAAGGCAAGACTTTTCTCCAGACTTATCCAGGGAAAGTCAGTGACCCACATGATCACACAGCATCCATACCTCTTGTGACTTATTCTTATGAAATAAACCCCATGTGGATAATGAGGAAAAAACCCAGTAAACAGAAAGACCAGAAATCCAAACGGATACATTTAGATGAGCTGTCACAACACTGTGTGGAGGAGATAAAACCAAAAGGGAAAAGACAAAGCTTATTTTAATCTACTCCTAATGCTAACTCATGATCCCTTTACCAACATTGCCATGACCCTCTTCAAACCGCTCTGGTTTACTTTGCCACCCATGTACCATTTTTAATTGTTTCACTCTTGCAATTATAGTCACAGTAACAAATTTCCTCTAGTTTATCCAGTTTTCTACAATACAAATAGAAAAGAAGTATTTCCACTCAGGAGAGAAAACTAATGTCTAGATAAATATCCCTCGAGATCCCATTTTGTTTTCTCGTTAATTTTGAAATAGGCATGTGGTATTTGATCCCAAGGTAATAAAAACTATCCCAACTTCTATTAAGATCAGTGAAAACTAAGCCATTCAGTTCTCACCAGGGAGCTAACCATGCCTTGACCAGTTCAGCTGTTTAGAGACCATTTCTGTACCAGAGTTAGAGAAGGTGCTACCTCTGCAGCTAATAACTCCCACGCAGGGCAAGAAGGTTGAGATTTGCTGCTTCTTTCAAATGCCCTAAAATAAACAAACCCCTTTGTTCTTTCCCCTTGTAGTAACAGAAGTGACCAGATGGGAAAAATCAAACAAAGGTTTTCCTGATTATGTCCATTTTATTATAAACAGCTGTTTTTCTCCAGGTCATTGTTAGATCTTACACAATTTCTTGATGGTCTTATGCACAAAAGTCTATCAACGATCATTTTTATATCTATGTAGACAAAAAGCTTTTAAGTCTTCGTATTGTTGATTTGCGTTCATTCATTAGCTAAATACAGCTAACAATTTAGCAGAGAAGATGATCTCTACAACTGACACATTTTACAGGTTTTGTCAGTTTGCAGATTCACCGAGCAGCCTCCCAGGGACCAACACTTACATGTCCCACAATCAAAACAAACAACATCTGCAGTTCTCAGAAGATACTTAGTAAACAAAACAAGGTGTGTGCTGACTGCAGTATTAGCATAAGCGAATACCACTAAAATAATTTTTTTCCCATACTTTAGAAGTCAGAACTATTCCCAGCTTCTCAGGAACAAAACATAACCTGAATCTCTGCTCAAAATCACCTTAATGCTGGGAAATCAGCCCCTAAAAAAGGACTCCGAATCAGTACCTTTCAGAATTTAAAAAAACCAGCAATTTGACATAATCACTAAACAAGACATTAATTAGGCTGTTTGCAATTAGCTTGGAAAAAAGAAACATCAGCAATAAACCTGCCAATCTTAGGCTGACTGCAACCCCAGAGAGCAGGAGAGAGCTGAGAAATATTGGCAGAGCCTCCCAGCATAAAGGCTGAGGGGTGTGAGAAAGGAGAGGAAGTGGAAAGCGAAGGGGTGGTGTTTTCCCAGCCCCTTTGCAATATTTTTGCCTGCAGAGTATCTGCTCGTGCCGGCAAACCCTGGAGGTTACACTGCTAGCAAACAAGCTGTGTGCAGCTCATGTCCCCCTGTGCCAGGCGTGGGACCGAACAGGCGCTGGAGCACCACGGCGGGCAGCTGACTCGAATCAGGAACCTCGGTCTCACCAGTGTCAGCGCTTCCCACATCCAGGCTGTGCTAAGTAAATTACAAACGTCTGATTCCGTTTCCGCAGCCTCTAAATCTTTAAAAAACAAGTAGCAAATTTAAAAAGCCTGAGGAACTTAGCTGGTTTTGAACATAACCTGTACTTGAGATTCTTGAAGGAAGTTGCAAAATAGTAACAACACTTACATTTTTAAAATGTGTTTGGAAACATTTCAGCTGCTTTTCCTTCTAGTATTTCACATGTAACTATTTTTGGTTTAGCTAGGAATTTTTTAATATTCATTTGATTTAATGAACAGATGCCAAAGCTTCATCTCAAAATTCTCTGTGAGAGTTTAATTTATTTTTGAAAAGGAGCTAATAGGTTTTAAATATCTAACTCTTCTTCAGAAAAAAGCCCAGAAACAAAACTCAGCCAAAGGTCAGGCTTGTTAAACACATATATCTGTGAAATTCAGATCAAAACACTGCTTCCTGCAATTAAAACATTTGCCACATTTCCCAGTGGGCTCAAAATTCAGTCCTTTTGCTATTGAGACACAGGGCAAAAAATGAACTCTTTTATAAAACTATAAAGTTTAGAAACATCCAGCTGTGCAACTTCTGAACTACACAGAGACACACCAAATATACGCCTGCTCTGGAGAGGTCATCCCCCCTCCCATACCCTTGTTACTCATATGGCCAAGGGATGAGATAAAAACAGTTATCTGATCCAACAGTCAGGAAATGCAATTCCCTGTTACACTCTAAGCCCAAACCCACATTCCAGCAGCTCCCTCAGCCACTGCTGGACCAAGCCAGTACCACCCAGAGCACTGCTGGAGACCTTCCTGAGCCCTTGTCATGTCACCTCCCACCACCATCAGCTCCTGCCACTGCTCCCCTTCCCAATGCCACCACCAAACGCCAAAAGGAACTTTGCAGCCGCCCCCAGCCTGACTGGGAGGTCGTTAAGGAATCCTAGAGAAAAGTGTAACTCGGCAGGAGGAGGGCAAGCATTACAGCCAAAACAAGTTCCCCTGGAGTTATGATGCCTAACACACAGGTATCCCTGTCCAGTTTGCATCTCAGCCACCAGCTGCTTGGTTAGACAAAAATCTCAACCTATCTGTTGCATTACACAAACCCAGCTTCTTGGCCAGGATTTTCAATCTCTCTTTGCCTGGGGACACCTTTTTGTTGGTTTTTTTGTTTTGGTTTGGGTTTTTTTATATTATATTTGAGGTTAGCTATTTAATCAGCATATTGTTTAACAAAACCTCTCACCAGCTTTTAAAATATAATTCTTTTTTTGGACCAGTATCTCATATAGTACACTTACTTTACACAAATCAGGCCACCCAATCTGCAGGTATAAGCACTTACATATTAGAGATGGCACTCTTGGCAACAAAAAAACACTGTTCAAATCTGTAAGACTACGCAAGACATACAAAGAAAGGAATGTAGGAATCTTGGAGTAATAGTTCTGTAAAAACAACTGCTAAATCTCCTCAAATGTGTTATTAATTAAAAATAAGTCACATCTGAAAATCGAGTATTTATTTGGAAGTTACCTAAAACTACAGAAACAAACAGAAAGCTTTCTCTGCAGTTAAAAGCTAAAATTTCTTTCCCTACATAGAATACAATGATGATTTTGTTTTAAGAAATTAATCTATGACTTAAAACAAACTCGGTTCCTGAGGCTTTTACTAGTTGTGCAGCTAAAAATCAGGCACACAAACAGCACGAAATACATTGAATGTACCAATTTGCATTTGCCAACTCCATTACTCTCTCTGGAGATGAGTTTTTCTCTACTTCTCAAATCAGAGACACCAGTAAACAGCTTTTCTTTCCTCACATTTTTCTTCCTCTCTCCTCTTGGAACAATTCTCACCTTCTGCAATAGAACTTTTCAGTCCTTGAGGAAATGATACAGAATTCAATTCAGTAGATGCTTAGACCAAGTCACAGCAGACTACAGCATCTTATGTATCCTTGTGTGTCTGAATACAGAGAATATTCTGGTTAAACTGTTACTCAAAATGCAGTAAGCTGGAACCAAGAGATGTAGTGGCCATCTGCACATTACCTTTTGGAGTAAATGGTGTTCCAAGGAGTTAAAAGGAACATTAATATAAGTGTTTCCTCCTCCACTATCATGGCAATATTGCTTTACCTTGCATTATTCCCAGATGGCCACTTGTGTCATTTAGAGGCCCTACCAGAAAAAATCCCTCATGCTTGGAAAGGTTCTTAGAGGCCAAATCATTTCTGTCTCAAAGTTGAATCAAACATCTCAAATTCAAAATATTTGAAGTTTATTTAAAATCAAATTCAATAATATTCAAATATTTTGACATTAACCATTGCCAAAAAAACACCCCTCAACAGCAGTGGTCATTCTTACATTAGTAAATCCAAAGAAAAGCACTCCAAAAATAATAATTCAAAATACAAAGAAATAAGTTAAGAAACTTTTTCTTTAATTCTGCTCTAAGCTTCCATACTCTCAGGAAACTAGCTCTGACAAATATTGATGCTTTATTTTATTAACCTAAAAACCCCATGCAAGCAGTTCTTCTGATTCAGAATAGCCTGAAGTCACTTTACACTCTCTTTGAAGGAGACCACAGGAGGATTCATAGCAAGCACAGACCACTGAGGACCATGATTCCTTGCTTACTCAATAACATGGAAACCAATAATCAGCCTCTTTCTGTATCAACATCAGGTGTTTTCCTCAAAAACTTTGGACTGGAGTTAACTGGAGTTTAACTTTGAGACCTACTTGTTCAGGAATGGCATCTAAAACCTTCTGAAAGCAGATTTTAAAAACTGAGGTACATACAAGTTGCTGTCCCTTATGTACCTTACAGAAGCTGAATTTAGCTAGTCTGTGCTTCCAACTGGAGTCACAAAAACCTTGTGCTGCAAACTCCTGTGGTAAGGGAGAACAGTTCTTATAGCTGAATATACTCTCCCAGTTCACTTGTAGAAGACAAATAAAAATATGGAAAAAAAAGAAGCTGAAAGGCCAAGTTGCTCTTTTTGTATCTCATGCAATTCTTATTTCTCCCTCAATTCCTTCAATGACCAATGAACTCTGCAGAAAGTTCTGGTGGCTACTTTACCCTTTTATTCAAGCCCATAACTTGCAATTTACTAAAGCAATTATAATTAGCTTTGGGAGATATGAAGTGATTACCATGTATATCTGAATGATTCGCTATTTGTCCTAGGGAAAGAATAGTAATATAGCAGAATTTCTCCATGCAGTACAAATGAAAATGAAAGAATATCTGTGTAGCAGTCAAAGACATCAGAGATCCATGTTTTTCACATGACAACCTTGGTCCAAAGTAGATTATTAAAAAAACCCCCAACAACCAACTCATCAAACAAACCTTTACACTTTCCCCTTTTTGTTACCCTTTGGAAAATGTTCACTAATGCATCCTGTTTATTTCATGTGAGACAAAATCCAAGCACAAAAAGACAAGTATCTACATTTTTATTTCCTACGTTCATGAAAATCTTATTATTTCGTTCATCCCAAATACATATATTCCTCTGCCTTAAAGATAAAATGATTTATATTCCTTCAAGTCTCCTCAGTCCTTTTCTCTCCAACTTAAACAATGCGTTTAAAATTTTTATTTAATTTTTTTCTCACCAATATTGTTTCACTTAATTATGATACCCTAAATACTACCTGCAGCCAAACCAGCAATTACTTCACTCCCATTCATTTAGTGCTAGCTTTCCCAAATTCATGAAGGTGGCTGCCTGATAAAACAGATAGGGCTCCTTAACAGAGGCCCACCAAGCATTCCGCTGCAGACCATGGAAGTCACAGGAAAATTTCCAATGCCAAGCCAAAAAGAAATACCTTTTCATCCTCTTGTCAAACTATCAGGCTAGTAGGTTGCATATTTTGCAAATAATTTTACACAACTGGTACGTCACCAGCATGCTTTTGTTCTGTTACCTGAGGGGCAGCACAAAAGATTTCTAAATTTCAAATTGTCCAGGCAGTATTCTCAGCCTGGCTAGGCACATCCCAGATTCTCCAAAGTGTTTTATTTAGAAGGCAATGTTGTAAAATGTACTCTGGCACCTTCAACCTACTTTTCACACTACAGAGCAACACTAAAAGGATTAGAGGATTTTACCAGGATGCAGAGATGTGTACCCAGGAATCAGCAGCAGCAGTATAAAAAGACTAAAGCTGTGCTCTGTCTGTGTGTGTTTTCATCCTTATGCACCTCCTTTATTTATGAAATTAATCATCCCTAATAGTAACTTACTGGTGAATGCAAGCTGTTCTTGACAAGATGGGAAAGACTAGTGTCTTGATCTTAAAAATCTGTGATACTCCACACTAAGTGGATGCCCTTTAAATAATTACTAACTCTTCCCTTCAGCACACAGACTGGGGGTGGAGGGTGGAATGTGTTGCTCTTTTCTTCTGCATTCAGACTGTTCTGCTGGAGGAATGCTAAAGAAACATCATTTTTCTCATCAAGCCCGTAATCACATCCTTCTCCCAGGCAAAGTCAATTGTCTACACCTGCTTTAGCTTGCAAAATAAACACTAACCATATCTCAGGTAAGGATGTCATCTAAAACTAGTAGTCTCTGTAAAATAATGGAATTGATTCTGGGTATTATCAGCTTCATTTTGTATCTCATGTTTACACTACCACTCTGTTGATGCATATAAAGGACAAGGTATACTTCCTCTATAAAATCTGTCATTTGGCATGTAGCACCAACTACTTAGTTTAGTTTTCTCCAATTAGCAGTGGTACTTTCTATCCAATTAAACGGACAGGGTACTTTAAGTTGATGGACCATTCTAGCACACCAAACGAAATTTTTTCGTGATCAGTGAGAAGATTTACAAAGAATTCACAGAGCATAATCATTTTGCATTATGTGTGAAATTCCAGATCACTAACCTTTTAAGAAACAAGCTTTCCACACAGCTGCCCTGGACAGAGATTCGAACAGGTCTTTCTTATCCACACTAAGGGTAAATTGGCTCATCACCTCAGGAAGCAGTGTGCCTACTAGGGAAACAAGTTGCCAACCACACATACGAGCATCAGCCTATTAATAGACCAAAGCTCAGTTGCAAGGCAACAAACACTGCTCTTTACAATTCATGCTGATTACAAGTAAACACAAAAGACAAAGATAACTTCAGCACCCAACAATTCAGTTCACTGGCTGTTGAAAAATCTTGCTGTATGAAGAGTCAGGAAACGAAGAGGTGGGTATCCATGACCAAGATAAACTGAAAAGCAAATGCCCTTGAAATATAATTTCAGAAGAAATGAAAATTATATTCAGAATTGGAAATGGGTATGTAATCGATTTTTTACACATACATGAAGTCTTGAATAGCAGTCTATTTTCAGTTATATTTCAGGGATGGCCTATTTCTGGTTTCCCATTGCAACCTGTGTTAATAATTCTCCAGTGAGCCTGGGGCCGAAACACCACCTCTTCCTCCATGGAATACATTACACTGTAATAATTATACATACACTCATGAGTTCTGTTTTGTACTTTTTTTTTTTTTAATTCTTTATCAAAAGATTTCCAAGGCAGGACTAACTAATAGCTCGCACAGAGAAATTGTTTCCACTGTTAACTCATTCACCCTCCTGTTCTTGAGACTGTTGAGCTATATGATTGTTTAAAAATGAGGTGCATTTGGAACCAGGAGAGTTATTTCAAGTCAAAGGACAACACTGACACAGAAACAGGCACAGTTGTAGATGCAATGACTGATACATGTTTAAAATATATGTTGAGCTTTTCATCCTCTCTAGTCCTGCATAATGAGGTCTCTTCACAAAAACTATCCTAGTGCTGACAGCAGCCAAGATTTTGGCCGCATCCATATACAGCAAGTTTCCTCTCACGACTACTGTAGACCCATGAATTTGTGCAGTGCTCTTCTGTGTGCCTATGCAAACTCTGAACTGCAACACACTGGTTTTTGTTGGTAGTATCTCAAGGCTGAAATTCAGACGTGAATAAAGATACACTTGTGCTTTAGGTTGTGAAGCCCAGTCAACCCCACTGCAGAGGCAGGTCTGACAGGTTAGGTAAGCTAAGAATGGGACCAATACAAGGCAAGTAGTTATTTTTCTCCTATCTGAACTCATATAATTGCTCAGGGGTACTGAAATATAATAACAAAGACAAGGATGAAAACTCAAAACAATAAATTAACAAAGCTGTTTTCAGCAACATGTTTAGATATTATGCAATAATCCCAGAGTGAATACACACACCAAATAAAGACCAGTACTGACCAGCTGCCCTGGCTCTATGCATCTCATACATTGAAAAAGAAAAAGACTGCTGGATAAAGAGAGCCTATGATTGTGTAGGTAAAGATCACAATTTATGCTTCATCTTAGAAGACCAGAGAGGCAGACTTTTGAGTGCTTACTTTCAAATTCACTCTCCTTTTTTTACTACTGCAATGCAAGTTACGTAGAAATATTAATTTTAAGACCTCTTATGAATGTAACACCTATATTAGAATGTTCATTAGAAGTTAATATTGGTAGATCTTGTTTGAACCACGTCAGAATTTGCACACAGAAATCTGAAGTATTCAATAAGCCATAACAACTGCAAGAAATTCAATAAGCCCTAAAACCTGCAAGATAAATTAGGCAAATGATTAATTCTTTGTTGGGCCTTTGAGAGCAGCTCCTACATACAAACACATAGTCTCCCAGATTATTTCTGTATGAAGTGCTTCTAATGCTAAGGAAAAACGTCCTAAATAAGCACACGTTTCCAAGAGTTGCTCTGAAATGCCAAGTGGACAGCCCATGTCTAGAACAGGTAGTTTAGATATTTAGAAAAGTAAATATGAGCTACCAAAGAAATCCTCAATTCTAAAGCTGTTTTTCTTCTTGAAGGACAAAAGTGTTATTTGAAAGAGGATGTGAAAACACAGGCTGGATTGCCAGATCTTAAATATCTACATTTCTTAGAACAGATAGTTCAGACAAATTCTGCTACAGGCAACTCCAAAAGCTGATTTTAGGATTTAGGTAAAATAAAAGAAATGGTGTACACAAATAATGAACCTCAAATGCTTTACTAGTCACAAAAAACAAAGCTGTGCTTCAGGCAAATGACAGTAGAACAGTTGACAAAGTACACACCTTCAATGCATTTTATGTCCCATTTTTTAACAGACAAAAATCAGTATATGACATCACTGTGGATCAGTTGTATATGAAATCACTAACTGATCAGTAGTGGATCAGTTTACACATAAAAGTGTGAAATCACTTTTATGTTTTATCAAAACAAATTACGGTAGGTGCCACATTCCCTCTGATTTCACAGGTTTTGGTGCTTATTCACAACAGAGAGGAGTGGAGAATCACAACCTCTAGAAAATTTTTACATGAAGATGATTTATAGACCAAAAAGGTCCTGACCAAGCAGGCCAATGTAGTTGGACAATCCAAAATCTTTGTTGCAAAGCTCCACAATCCAGCTCACACAAGGACTCTTGGCCTCATCTCTCAGATTCTGAAGCTGACAGACTGAATTCCCTGCTCTGCTTGAAGACTGCTAAGAAAATCTTGCATCTTTCACTAGTTCATTCTTTTGCACGAGTCATCATCCAACACGTGCAGCAGCTGGATAAACAGAGGTCTGCACTGAACAGAAAGATTTCTTTTGGTTTGCAATGAAAACTATCACTGGCCATCACAGCTCACCTGACATGGAACCAATAACAGTTTTAAATGTCAGGCATGAAAGGAGTCTAAGCACAGAATCCAGCCTGAGTTCTGGCATTTATGCCTCTTAAGACACATGTTCAACAGAGAGATACTTCCCACTTTTGCACATGGAAGACTTCTTATACCTGTGTTCCAGTCCTGACCAAAACAGGATAAAAAACCATACCAGCCTGGAACAAAGAATTAGGGAGGGGTTTTTTGTTTTGTTTGGGTTTTTCCATGAGGAAGCAATAATCCTCCTTAAAAGGAGTGCATTCTCTTCCCATTTCCTTTTTTCTGGGGTTTTATTAAATACCTAATGGACACTATGGACACTTGACATCTTCAGCCACCTCATTCTCAATTAAAGGCTTAAAGGCTGCTTGTGGACAGGAGGCAGAAAAACCATGTTCTGGTCTTTATAGCCTTTCCTATCATCCCTTTCTGCTTCACAAAACAGGTGTCCCTAACAAAACCAAGAAGTGTAAAGTAGCTGTGAACCTATACAAGCCCAACTGATGATAACTGCATAAAGTCAGTGAGAGAAGTGAGTCAGGATGGCTTTCTGTATAGCATGGCACAAACAATCAGATGCTCCTGTCACTGTGTATAAGGGCTAAAATGCAATGTAAGGCTGTTGCAAAGTAAAGGGCTGTGGACACCTGCAAGATGTACAGTGAAGCAGACAGCAAAATTCAAAGCACTAGCAGGGCTTATATAAAGGAAGCTGGGTGACTGCCAACAGTAGCAAGGGAAGAAGAGCAAGCATGGGATCTGAGATGAAACAGTGTTAAGTATACCTGTATGGGGCTCGATGGATACTGATGTATCAGCCAAGAAGTCTGCAAACTTCCCGACAGAAAGCTACATAGCCATAAATGTAGGCAGATGCCTACAGAAAGACACAAAGAGTGGAAGGACCAGCCTTGGTCACAATATGGATCTGCTGAAGAGCACCAGCAGTAAATGGCCACCAACTGCACTTGACAGTTACTAAGCAGTGGTCTTTCTGCCCAGTCTGTTTTCCACCTATCCAACAGACTTCAGTCAACTGCTTTCTAACTTATCTTAAAGAACACTTTGGGAGACAAAGTCAAAAATCAAGGAAAAGAACATTCACTGCACTGCCCTCAGCCACTGAGCCAGTTACCACTTAAGGCAAGCAAGTTAGTCAGCCAAAATTTACCTCCGAAAATTCAAGTTGACTATTCCTAATCACCTCCTTATTCTTCATATAGCCTCAAACAGCTTCCAAGATAATCTGTTTCTGCCACAATCTTCCTGCAGACAAAGGTTAGGCTAGTCCTCCTGTGTCACTCTCCTTCAGCTCAGCCTCTTACAGGATCACTCCTACCAGCTTCCTGAGCACGCTGAAGTCTGCTCTCCTGAAGTCCAACTGGTTACATTATCTTTCATTTCACTGACAATTTTAAATGTCATCATTTCACAGCTGCAGATGCAAATCTGTCATCAACCCAAAATCCATTCTTAATTACTCAGGAGTAGTGGGTCTGACAGAACAGCTCTGCTAGGCAACTTGTTCAGCACCAGTGTCAAAAGACTCAGAAACAATCACCAGGGGTATGGACTGCAGCTTCCAGCCAATAGTTTCATCAGATGGAAAGCCATACTGTTTTGCATAAGACCTGGTGAGCTGACAGTCAGAAAGCACAGCACTTTGGCTTTGCTCTTCTCTCATGATGCACAGAGGAACCAGCTTTATGGAATACAGAGGATCCAACACAGAATGTTTCCCAGGCACAACTTCAGGCATGACTTCCATAAGGGTCCAATACACTTTTAACAACCATCTGAATTCTTTGGAGGATGAAGACCTTAATTTAAGTGCATCAGGAACATGCACTTGCGTCAGTCTAGCCTTTCAGTATTCTTAAGAAAATGGAAAGAGAAGAAATGAAAGAAGCAGTCATGGAATTTGACAACATAGTCTTTGTTTGTCTTTTTGAGGATCTCAATCTCTGGCACACACAGAATTTTCAGAAGGATTTGTCACAGAGGGAAACAGGGTCCAGATGTCCACTACTCAAATAACAGAGCCAGTGTAGAGCTGTTGGGGAGACAGAATGAAAGAAGTCTGGTATATTTATGCTCTGTTTGAGTATTAAAATATGATTGTCTAATGAGAAAGCTGAATAAATGTCTGGATTTTGACAACAGAAAGAAGGACTCTGAAAAACTGGAGACCGCTAAAAACTACACTATGTCTAG
>VZTR01027546.1:23002-37211 GCA_013400775.1 Chaetops frenatus | reverse complement strand
CAAAGAAAATGATTGGCAACTTCTATCAATGTTGCTTCAAAAGTGCAAGAGCTGAAATATGAAAAAAAAAAAAAAAGAAAAATAGTACTAGAGTTCAATTGGGTATTAAATCCATTAAATCACATTCATCACATTAAATTTCCCTGCTCATGCTGTACTGGAGGACATGGTAGTTTGACAACCAGAAGCCACTACACTGGAAATTTTCTGAATTGTTGTTTTAAAATTTATCTAGTACCCAGAATGATTCATTAGTACCTGCCTCTGCACAAATGCCAGAAAGATTTTCAGTAAACTATACTAAACTATACTAAAGACAACTTGCTGGCCTTGAATGATATTATTTATTTCATGATTCACTGATAAAATGCAACAATAGGCCTTGCAACTTCATGTCAGTGTGCTGCTGCTTTTGGAAGTGCCAGTTTTAATCTGCTGTAACTCATCTAAAATGCTTTGTGCAAACCTAATGAAAACATCTGTATCATTTCTTTCAGCCATCATATTCTGAGTTTGATATAAGTGGAAATGTGCTGGGACTGATATTTAACCAAGGCATGATCTGGTAGGTGCGGCAAAGCATGTTGTGTCTGCAGGATGGCAGGATTTATCTGTATCTGTGAATGATTTTTCTGAAATCCTGATCATGTCCCATTTCTTTAATTTGATGAAAGTGTAATGCAACATATACCAAACTCTGGTACACTGCAATCAGTGGGAACAATTCAAAACTAGTTCTGAGCTGGGATTACTGGACCCCATATATCAGGATTTTGCACTGGGTTGGTAAAACCAACCAGTAAAAATCTGCGCAGATTAAATTTATGGCCTTTTTGACTGACAGCTTGTTGTAGTGTTCTGCTTTGAAATTCAGCCTTTCAACATACCTTACCACTCTTTTCCCATGTTCCTGTGCAAAAAGCCTCAAAGAAAATTTATTTTTTCTTATCTGTGCAGTCATGTGAATGTGTAAACAATTCTACTGCTGCAGGATTATTCCTTAGATATAGAGGGGAAAAGATGTAGGTTTTCATTCCATTTTTGGACTTTAGGTGACTGGTAAAGAACACCAGCGTGTACAGTCCTCATGCAAGATATGCAGTCTTCCTCGGGAAATATTCTCTGCAAGCACTGTTGACTTCTCTGTTCTTGCTAAGGCCTAATTTTTTACATTTAATATGACATTGCTGATCAGGCTTTTTGTGTGGTAAAAGCCATCATTTCTCTAAAGCCCTTTATCTTTTCATTTAAGATATATGAAAAGAGGAAGAGGATATATTGATATAATAAAGCCCGTCATTTTTCTGTACTCAGAAGGTCTTTCCAACCCTAATGTAAATATATTTCCTGTTTCTAAATAGGATGCCTGAGGCACTCAGGGTAAAGCAGCTTAACTTGATCACCTTATTACCTGATCACTAGGGGAAAGCTTAAAGAGGAAGCAGACTCCCAATCTCTTACATTCTGTACCATTTGGCCAGGAAAATAAATTTAGCTGCTCTTCAGTCAGCATGACACAAGAAACAAGGTTTGATAAAAATAAAAATGTGCCAACTATTTCAGCATCATAACCATGCAACCATATATAATAAGGAAAAAAAACCATATTTAACAGAATCAATAAACAGATTGTTGGCATGAAGTACTAAATTATCCTGGAAAAATAACTTAAAATAAATGTCAATTCAGCAAGAATATCCTTCCTAAAAAAGTGCTAGTATATCAATAAAAATAATAAATTATGAACAAGAATATTTTGTTTATACCTAACTGTAGGAATTGTTAACAGCTAGTTTAATGGCTATCCTTTTTACACAACACAAGCAAGATGCTACCTGAAAAAATTAAGAGTGAATAACATTTCAGCAAGTCATCATTTAATTTGCAGATAAAGAGGACTTAGAAAAAAAAAGTTCATACAGATTATTCGCTTCATATAACCTCAGCTTTTCTTAAAAAAGAGCAAAGAGAAGACTAGTTAAAAAACCCCACAAAGTTGATTGTATGAATTTCTGAGTGCACAGCGTGCATAGTTGCAAAACGTATTGACAGAGGGAATCAGTGGCATACCTGTAAAGAAAAAAGTCCTATAAAAAAGTGTTTTTTTAATTTAATTGCTTCTCTTCTAGGATGGGATCTTTTTATGCTCCATGTCTCCCAGCAATCAACGTTTTCCGCCTCCACACATCGATGTACTTGCAGTGCTGGGCAGTGATGTGCTGCAATGTCCCCCAAGAACGGGTCTTCAAGGCTTCCAGATCCAATAACTTCTACATGGCCATGCTGCTTTTCATCCTCTTTCTCTCCACCCTGCCTGCTGTGTACACCATTGTCTCCATCCCACCATCTTTTGACTGTGGTCCTTTCAGGTTCTTAAAGTTTTACCTCCATCTTTTGCAATTGTTGTAATGAACTGCTTCAGCACATCACAGAGAACGATGCCAAAATGAAAAAGTGCCTCTATAATAAGCATTAGCACCTGATATGCTGAGTGTTTAATTGTGATGTACTTCTCGCTGTGGATAATTCCCAGAGCTGGAATCCTGGAAAATTGATTACTTTTTTAGAAAATTTCATCTGAGATGTAGAACAGAAAATCTTTTCTTTTTGTCAATTTCAATGTAAAAAAACTACCATTACTTCTGCACGGAGGAAAAATTATTCTTAAGGAGTAGTGCAGTTACCTGTAGTGCTTGAAAGAGATGGTTTTTAGGAAATGCCTGTATGCTCTGTAGGAAGGAGAGAGCAGAATGTTAGGATTTGATAAATGTATTGTGGTTCAGACTTTGAACGGCATGACTCTCTCCAGCTCACAGAATTTCATGTGTCTGTGAAGCTGAATTTGTTTCTGAAGTCTTCAAAGCCTCCGTAGTCCTTGATCTTTTCTAAACACTTAGGCCAGCCCTGTAAACCCATGTCTTGCATTCAAGGTAACTTCGATTTTTCCACATTTTCTCCTTCTGTACACAGTACCTGGAAATTCTAGGATCATTTTAATCATCTTTACCTGCCAGGTAACATGAGATACAATTATAATGAGTTGTATCACACGACAGAAGACAACATAAGAAATTAAAAATTTTAAAAGTCTTTAGGCTTTGATTTTGAACAGAATATTAACAAAGCAAGAGTGGGAGAACAGTAAAAGAAACATTCTTGTTGCAATGAAAGGTTTAAATAATACATTACTGTTGTGAGTAAAATAACATCTCTGTGATCCCCAATGCACTTTGTAAAGGAGCAGAAGCCTCACCACATTAAATTTTGCCAAAGGCAAAATGATAGAGGTGGTCATTGCAATAATCACGGGTACATAAAAGGGAGAATTACAAGACATGACAAAAATTCTGATAAGAAAAAAACTTGCTTGAATTTAGAGAAGAATTTATAGAAAAAAAAATCAAGATTTTTTTTTTATTTGAGTCCTAGGAAAAACATTTTGAGGGAAATATTTGAGGTCAGATCAGAACAGCAGCAGTTATTGGATAAGGTGTTAACTAAATGGTGAGATTACTCTTCAAAATGAGAAGGATAATGCTTGCCACTTTGTCATATATTGTTCTCCATCAGAAAAGTGAAACCTTCAATGTGAATTTTAATGGGGGGCACTTGAAATTGATGAAGGTTCGTTTGGCCTCAGTATAGGAAATGCTACTGTTGAACAGCCAGTGAATAAATTCTAGTAGAGCATGCCTCTACATTTAAACACAAGACATTTTCATGCTGGTAACTCTATATCCTATCCTTTTAGAAATCTGTGTATCTTTTGGGGTTTAGTCTTGGTTTGGGTTAAAATTATTATTATTATTATTATTATTATTATTATTATTATTATTATTATTATTATTATTATTATTATTATTATTATTATTATTATTATTTATTTATTTATTTATTTATTTATTTATTTATTTATTAAAATGTTTTATTTTTGTGAATATTTATTTTATTTTAATGAATATTAAAGCAACATGTGCAACTCAACAGGGACCTGCCAGGAGTAGGGAAGACAGGACAGAATTAGAAATATTGCTGTAGAAAAAGCTTTGTGCATGCTGGAGAGCACGGGGAGAGCAGGGAATGGAATTTCTCATTTACTGTGAGTGGGTAGGGCAAGTAGAGAGAAAGAATGGACCTGGAGAATTCTACCTGCAACATTTTTATATTACTTGAAAGGGTGTAAACATTGAGAATGAGATAAGAAAAAGACCCATTTGTCAGAAATTCTTTATCAGAATTGAAAAGCAGTGTCAGGAAACTGCAATGATAGGACAATCAGGTGGCAATTTGGTGACAATTGCTACAACTAAGTAAAACTACTAATTAGAATTGATACACAGAGAAACATTTTGACAGTCTTGTCCAGGTTAAAAATATCAAACTTTTGTGCCCTGAGGCACAGAAAAAGGCAAAATAAACAGAAAGGGACTTTCAGAACATCTATTGATATACTTCTGAAGGAAAATAATCTAGGGAGAAAATAACTTTCTACATAAGCTGGAATAATTACATATGAAGGTAACTAGATTGCTGCAACAACAACAAAAATATCCTGAAACACAGGCACTGACTTGTGTAGCATTGGTACACACCAAAGAGAGAGGAGAATTGGGCTGAATAAAAAACAGTTGCAAACAGACCACTTTTTGCTTGTCAACCATAAAAAGCAGAATTTGTTTTTTTCCCTATGCCTTCATAAAGCACAAACAACACTTCACTCATTGGTTGGTGGTATGGAGTTCACAACTCATACACTGATTAACTGAGGTATAATTTGAGTGGTAACCTGGCAAAATCTATTAGATCTATTATTTTTACAATAAGATTCTCAGTGTCTATTTTCCCCTTAGAATACATAAATTATATTTTAGACAATATTTCCTTCAGAGTGTAAAGTTTTAAATAATGTTAACATACCATATATTATCCTTTTTCCAGGTTTGATGTGACGTGATTAGCTTATGTATTCATAGTGGCCATAATATTAGTATGTAATGTACTGTCAACTTTTCTGTTTAATAGTGGGAAGACTAGAATGTTTGAAGTCATATCAGAAACTCTGGAGCACGACTTTCCTTCCTGGTTTGGGAAGGTATTTGGTTATGCCTCTAACCCAGGACTTATCCTACCCTTTATATTGCTGATGGTGTACGTATAGAATATTAACTCAGTGTTTGCCTGCAATCTAAAGTCTGCTAAGTTTCTTTCACTCTGAATCATCACTGCCTGACTATCTAATAAATGCAGTGCTGATTGCTCAGTGATGAGTGGCTTGAACAATTAATGAGTCTTTTCTTTGAGCATCCTTAATGTGCATTTGCAGAGAAGTTGATATCTTTTTTTTTTGTTCAACATCTTTCTTTTTGGTTTAGCTATACTTCTAAAAAATGTTATTCCTGCTACAAAAGACACAAAATTATTCAAATATTCAACTATTAAAATGCAGAAGGCGCATAGGGAATCTGCAATGCTGTGACATTGATCGGCTTGTCCAGTATGCAGAACTGCACATCATAAATCCTTAGCAATTTCAATGAAAATATGATCATCATGGAGCAGAGTAATTCTTAGTAACTTTCAGAGAATCTGATCTTCAGTGTCTTCAACTGATAAAGACTGTGCTCTATATTATTGGGACAGGTCTGTGAGACAGGGTTTTGGAGACCTTGTAAAGTAAGGTTAGTAGAAATTTTTGTGAGTGACTCAGTAACTGGTAAAGAAAAAAAGACCCTAGAATATTTACTCTTGGAGGTTGATAGAGTCCTGTTTCATCAAGGCATTTTAACCCACCTGATTGGGTTTTTGTATTGGGTTATTTAACTAAAAGTAAATTCTATACAGATATGAGCTGGGATTTAACTTTGTATTGCAGAACTGCAAGTAAATGTAGAGAAGATTACAGAACACAATAGGAATTTTATGGATTTTATATGACCAATATGACATATTGAGATGAAATTTTTTCCAAGGTTCACTTAACACCATATTTGATTTTAACCCCTGGATATAAAAGGCAAGGATGCTATAAATAAATAGAGAGAAGAAAAAATAAGAAAGAAGAAAAATACAAGGCAAAATCAGGCAATGCAGAGGAAACAGCTTATGCTGATTAGTTATTTAAAGCTTATGTCAATTAAAGACTTCCTAGCAGATTTTTTCTTATTAAGTCAGGATGGTCAAAACTACTTATTTCATAGAGTTGTCACAATAGCAATTCCATGCACTAAAAAATGAAAATGTTCTTATGTTTTTGCTTAGTAGAAGGAGGTAATAATTAAAAAAAAAAAAAAAAAGAAAAGTTATTTTGGTTGTTTTCTTGACAGTATTTCAGATTGCTTATTATATTTGTTCAGAAGCTTTCATAAATACGATTTTCTCATTTTTTAAGGTATGTCATGCGACTTTACCTTTTATAAGTTATTCTACAGAAGTCACCTCACAGTTAAGCACTACTTAATGAATCGTCTTTCTTAAATACTGTAAGATTGAATGTAGAGTGTTAATAGATATAATACTTTTTTTTGTTGCCCCCCTGCCCCCTGAATTAACAGTGACTTTTTCGTAATGTAAGGAAGCACATTGTTCAGTGTTGAAATTTTAGTACTGGTTAAGCACAATAAATGAGACAAATATACAGGCCTTATATTATCACAACTGTAATGGTTGCTATAGGAATGTTCTGAGTCTTTATATTTAAATCATTGTCTAACAAGAAACTGTTATTCTTTAAATTTAGCCTGAGCATTTATTATCTCAACGCAACATCCAAATCCTACAAGGAAGCTAACTTGGAACTTAAAAAGAAGTTACAAAGTGTAAGAATAAAGAATTACTGATTTTTTGCATTTTACTATATATTTGAGAAACTGTTCAAGTCACTGAAAGATGCCTTCTCTCTATCTATCACTAGCAAGCAGAAGAAAATAAAAGAAGAAATAAACAAAAGGCACAAAAAACAAATGAACAAGAGGAAAATCCATTTGAGACAGAGACACCACAGGCAAAGCCTAAAGGAGACAAGCAAGATGAATCCACTCCAAACAAAGGTAAGAATTGGTTTGAATGTCTCGAGATGAGGAATTCATGTATGTGTGATCCTAGTCTTCCTCACTGTCTTGACTGCTTCCTCTGCTATAGTCTCCTGAA
The DNA here is from genome assembly GCA_013400775.1 of Chaetops frenatus. Taxonomy (NCBI): domain Eukaryota; kingdom Metazoa; phylum Chordata; class Aves; order Passeriformes; family Picathartidae; genus Chaetops; species Chaetops frenatus. Next base: position 30,065 of record VZTR01027546.1, on the reverse strand, counting down.
ACACCTTCAAAATACTGAATCACAAATATTAGCTAAATCTCCAGTTCACATTTCCTTCTTTGGCTTGTTTAAGAAATATTGCAAAATTATTCTATACCTGCAGAACCAAAGCAGAAAGATTAACTCTAATAAACTGAAAGTCACCGTTATGCTAAAAAAAAAAGCATTTAAAGCCTGGTCTAAGTGTTAGTGATCCTTCTTATCTATCATGAACCAGTCAAGGTCTAAATCTTCTACCATTTTCCTGCATTTTGTTGACCCAGAACTACACAGGAAAGCATTTGTCACCTGTGCCAGGTTCACCTGTAGAAGGTGCAGTGAGACAACACTACACCTGTACACTACAGGTGTAGTGAGTAAGCAATCCTTATCAGAAAGCCTGGCTGGGGCAGGTGGGTGTCAGTCTGTCCTGAGGGATTTTGCTGGCTGTTTCCTTTCCTTCATCATGCACACATGCCCTACTGCCTCAAGCCTAGGAGGGAAACCCAGGTGAGAGATTACTGTCTTTGGAATAGCCATGTGTGATTACTCCCTTCATCACTGTTGATAGAGGATGTCTAAGTGCATCTTGAGGAATTCCCCACCTCTACCCGTGGGAGCTTTCAGGAAGAACTGGATGGAAAATACAACACAAAGGTCATGAAGGTGCATTACCCTAGGTTTTGGCAGGGGAGACCCAAGCTTTTTACTGCACTCTAGGTTAGTCAGGCAGCCGCTGGATTTCCCTGTCAGGGAACATCTGCCTTGCATGCTCATTTGTTCATTCTATTCTCCAAACACTTTTCAGGCAGCACGAAAGGACAGGATGGCAATGGATCAAAGAAGACAGGCCAGCCACAAGAAGCCAGCTCCTCTCAGACCCTCCAGCATCCTGGCCCTGTCCTGAACGGTCACTATCCTCCACAGAGCCGAGGAGGAAACCTTCCTCCACCATCCATAGCTGTGACAAGGCCACCGGGGCCCAGGAGGACTGGAGTGCCAGGCTATCCACCTGGAAATCCATGCCTGCCAGGGATGCAGCCAGGAATGCCCAGAGGCCCTCCCATGTACAGATAAGGAGTTTTAAGCACAGTATAATATGATGAAGGATACTGAAGGACAGAGGAGTGGTCCTAAACCCAAACACACTCCTGTAAATGCAGAACCTCAGTATGTTGCAAATCGTCCTGTGCATAGAAATAAACCATCTGCTTCAGTGTTTTGCAGCATGGGAGCTTCAGAAGAAAACATGGCTTATGCTTTGCTGCATTGGAAGGCTTTGTGAAATTGTGTTGTTTGTATCAATAAATTGCTAAAATTACAGATTTTTATTGGGGATACTTTTTAGAAGAGTGGAAAACAATTTGTATTCTGTTGACTTTTCTTAAAACTTGAAATTGTGCTCCTAATATCTTTTCCTTTTTCCAAGAACATTTCACTGGAAACACAGTTGGGCATGAAGTTTGTGAGAATCGGATAAATCCTGAATATATCTTCTCCTCAGCAGGTCAGATATGCTTAGCCAAAGATTTCAGATTGTACATGGGAAAATTAGGACCAAAACTAGGGAAAACTGCATGATTCCATCTAAAGTCTCTGTGAAAGCATTAAAAAGGAAAAAGAAAAGCAATAATTTACCTGTAAGTATGAAGAAAAATTAACTTCTTTTACACTATCACTTTTAGCTAGTGGTAGTTTTATCACATTCTTAAAGACTAGAAATAAAAGGAATATCTCCTGTGCAGGAAAATGTATTTGGGGAGCAGAGGTAAGACAATTATTGATTAATTTCTCCTAAACGCTCTAGTGGTGTAGAGACACTTAACATTGCATAAGAATGTGTATTGCACAATCTTCTCCATGAATTTATGAGTGGATACTTGTATTGTTCTCTGTGTAGTCCAAGGTGGAACAGGTTATTTTTCTGAGATGTCTGGTGGAAACACAGGACAGATACAAGCCCAAGAACAAGTTGATATTACCTACTCCAGTGAGATAGGTTGCAGTTTCTTTCTGATCTTATTTCCTTTTTAGAATGTTGGTCTTAATAATTATTTTAAGGCTCACAAGATTAATAACGACAAAAAAAAAAAAAAAAACAACTGACTGTCTTCCAAAAATTAAATGTAAAATTCCATTGAGGGCCTTCTGTATAACAGGTGTTCATTTTGTATAGTAGAAAAATATTAGCCATATGCTAGTATAAAACAGGTCTGCGACATGGCAAAACTACCTCCACCTAATTAAATTGTGTATCTTATTAAAAAAAAAGATTACCAACCCACCCAGCATATGTCTCTCCATAAACCACAATGATCCAGATACAATTTCCAGCTCAAGCAGTCTCCAGAGCCTGGAAGGAATAACCAAAGGAAAGTTCACTTTATTCTTGACTGTTGTGCTGCTTCCACGAACATCCACTAAACTTATCTGCACATAGAGTGCTGTGAGTCTTATATTTTAAGTTAGAGAAAGTACAGGTAAGTATAGTTTTGTTTCATCTTTCTTCTCATCTATGAACTTCAGACTCAGTAATTCAAACTGTTTGTTAATTGGAAACTTTCTAACAGGATTAATTTTTAAACTGCATATGTCTCTAGCTCAGAAACACAAGATTGTCAGTTGTCTTACTGAAGCTAAGCATGGGACCCAATATGCTAATATTTTCATGCTTTTAACAAAAACTTTTTCATCAAGCTGGGCTTGATCTATCCTGAAATATTGATTTACCCAGAGACTTTATCTCATTGTTTGTTCACATTTCATAATAAGAAAACTCTGGATATTCCTTAGAAAATAGATGATTTTTTATAGAAAAGGTGAAGAAACTGAGTTTAAAGATACTTTATAGCTTGGTGATCCTGCTGAGTTTTTCAAGAGCTGTCAGAGTAAATTAGTGTTGTAAAGTACTTTTAATGCAGTCTGGTTCCCTCAAATGCAGAGGAATGTTTACATCACATACACAGACCTTAAAAGGATTGTCAGGAGTGAAAATTTTCTATGGTTGTTAAAGGCTTTCCCATAGTTAATGGATTTAGTATTTCATTCTGAGGGATTGCTTACCACTGTGAATGGATGAGAGACACAGCAAAGAATCCACCAGCTGAAATTTCTCTGTAGAGGTTTCTGTTAGATCTGTATGTTGCATTAATTTTCAACAATCAATGTGTTCTAATAAAATACATGTATAGGCAAAGATGAGCATATAATAGCAAGTATGAATAACAATAGCAAAGATAGTAAGATGGTTATTGTTCATCAGGCTGTTGTGACTGAGAATGAGATATTTATTTTTATTCTTTGGTAATTAAAAGTAAAGGTATTTCATCACTTTACTTTGTGATGCTTTGATTTCAGTAGAATAGAAATACACAGAAGTATTGCTAATGTTAAGATGTAAAAGCACTACCAGTATCATATCTGAGTGTAAACATTCTCTGTGAAGTCTTCGCTTGTACTTACATTAATAAAAGGTTTTAGGTTAGTGTAAAAAGTTGAAAGGTATTTGGGATTAATAATAATTCAAGGTAAGAGTCTGTGTTTCTGGGGAACAACTGAGCATATTGATCTGCACTTCAAAGGTCTGATTATTTTATTCTGCTTAGCATGAAAATTTAAAGAAAGGAGATAGTATATGACATCAGAATATTTTGTTTTCTTTTGAGATACAACATCTCAGTTGCAGTGCATAGTCATAGAAAGTTATGAATCACATCTGTTGGAGTGTTAGTAAAATAATAATGAAAAGTAGTATTACATACTTTGAGGCTTGTTTGACTTTTCGTTGAAATGTTTTGTGCATTTTTACTTAATAGTCTCTGCTCTTAATATCAAAGGTATGTAAATTCTCAAAAATATTGGTGATTTAGTTTTGAAATTGCAAAAAGAAGGAAATTTTCCACTTAGATCCATTCTTATATGCGTACATTGGTATCATACACAACTAATGATATGTTCAGTAAATAATGTTCATCACTTATCATTTCACTCCTTTGTCTGTGTCCTTGCTAGCTCTCCACACTTTTGGAGAATATTTCACATTCTTAATCCATTGTGAAGAACTTAATAAAAAATACATCAAGAACATTTTTCTGTCTCTTTCTTGGGAATAGATAAGAAAAAGAATCTGTTTTGTCATTTTCTGTCAATAAATGTTATAACCAGTTGTCTCAAAATATTGCATCAGCTATATTTTAACAGTTATATTGTAAATATTTAATTTCCATAATTCTTAGAGACAACAGTTTTCAACCAATACCAATTTTATCCATCAAAACTATCATTACAAAATATTGAATTTTCTGGCTACAAAATGGTAGAGTAATGGTAGTTATCTGAAGTGAATGATCCACAAGCTAAAATCTATTTTCATGCAATGAGTAATCCAAAAGAGAGAAAACTGGCTAATAAGATTGGGTCAGTTAGGTTGCATCACTGATAAGGAATGAGTCTTGAAGTTTAAAATGTAAATAAATAAAAATAAATTTTTTTAAGACCTGGAAAGATTAGTAGAAGAAAGACAAAAAAGTGATATGTAATAATAATTATAGGAAAAAAAATCTAAAATAGTGTCATAAGTTCTTGAAATATGAAGGTCAGTTTGAGCAGAACCCCAATAACCTCTGGAAAGGTGATAATCTAAATAATAATTTATATAAAGCAACAATATGATCCTTATGGCAGGAAAATATGTAGCAAAATTTCATTGTAATTAACATGGGATTAATTTCTTCTTAGCTGAAAGTAAATGTGATATTTCAAAACTTTATTTAGTTAAATCACCTAAGAACTGCTCTGCAAGTAGACCCATGCATGCAGATATATGGATAAAAGATAATTTTGGAAAGTTTGTAAGTTACTTTCTTAAAGAAATCTTATTTAAAACACTGAGGACATTTTCCCCAAAAGCTGGTAAGTCTGGTAAGCTGCTTGTTATGATATGTTTAGTGGGAGATGCCTCTGCCTGAATTAAAGTGCAAATGAGACCATATATTGAAATTCACCCTGGGGTTCTCAGTGGAGGGGATTCAAGAAATATCTGTTCTTCTGGAAATATCACCTTTATACATTCCAAGTTTCAGGCATTTGTGGGGTAGTAGCAGATAGTGTTCTCATAACTTAGTGTGTTATGTGTATGAGCAGTTGTTTCCTTTCCCACAGTTTGCTACACTGGGAGCTTTTGTCCAGATCAGTTAACTATGATGTGCTAACCAGGTCTCACCTCTCCAGGTCTGGAATTAGCAGTACCTTCCTATCATAATTTTTTCTCTCAAGTTCCTGCTGTAGTCTATCTTATGGTACATTCCTTCTGTGGCCTTGAAAGTGTTTTGAGACACAAAGCCATGCTCTTGAAGTCCTTACATGTGTAAATAACTAGGACTGAAAGACTCTATGACTTCATATAATTGTAAGGGCATGTTCTTGTTGCCAGTATATTCAATCATTCTGTCACCTTCTGGTATCTCTGATGACCACACACAACAATGATGCTGAAGGACCATAAATCAGCTATGTTCCAGCTGCAATGTTACTAAAATTAGAGAAGTGTTTGTTTGTTGGGGTTTTTTGACAAGCAGCTTCTTACTGTCAATGTCAGCCTCAGTCCTACCATGTAAAAGCAGACTGAAAGTTCTGTCTGTGCCACTGCTGCTCTTACGTGCCTCATGCAGATGGGTACTCTCAGTTTGTAAACTGTGCTCTCTAATATTATCTGCAAAAATAATCTCCTTGACACTTGATGTTTCCTATCCTCAAATGAGCTTTGCTGCACAGTGGAAAGCAAATATTCTGTTGTTTCCAGAAACAGAGGGAAGTGGCATAACATGTATTGGAATTAAGATACTCTGGGGGACGGTGGCAATTTACTAGAAATAACAGCTTTCAGAGAAACATAGTGCCACCATCTGCCTGTATAATATGATGCTATTTTCATCACCAGGCAAGTAGTAAATCAATCAGTCAATCTATTTATCTATCTATCTATCTGTCTACCAACAGCTGATATCCTAAGTGGCAAAGTATGTTATGTGTTAAAATCTGGTCTCCTCCTGTGCTTCAGTATTGCCTCCCAGAGACAATGAAAAATCTGTGATTAAGGCACATTGTCCAGGCAGCTCCCTGTTGCCTAGAATCAAAAGAAGATCTTTCCAAACAATATTAAAGTGGTAATATGAGCAACTCTTCAATAAAAGCTTTCAGGTGCACAAAATATAGCTGTATGTGTATGCATGGTATCGAGCTTCCACACCTTTAATGAGTTTAATTAAGTAGTGTATCTATCAGGTACTTCCAATAGAAGACCATTTGTACTGGTAACCCACCCTTGGCCCTGCCATATTGGAGAAACTCTAAGGTGTTCCTCTCCTTAGATATTTTGTATGTCTCCTAAATGTTGGTGCAAAACAGTGTCCTTGTTAGAAATTATTTTCTTGAAAATAAGACTAAACAGAATTTAAAGTAGGTGGTATAAATGTATGAGAAAGGGTAGCCTACTATTCTAAAGTTTAAGAAAGTGTTATAAGCTATACAGCTACATAAAACCCAAAAAACCTACAAAGCTACAAATATATNAAAGTGGTAATATGAGCAACTCTTCAATAAAAGCTTTCAGGTGCACAAAATATAGCTGTATGTGTATGCATGGTATCGAGCTTCCACACCTTTAATGAGTTTAATTAAGTAGTGTATCTATCAGGTACTTCCAATAGAAGACCATTTGTACTGGTAACCCACCCTTGGCCCTGCCATATTGGAGAAACTCTAAGGTGTTCCTCTCCTTAGATATTTTGTATGTCTCCTAAATGTTGGTGCAAAACAGTGTCCTTGTTAGAAATTATTTTCTTGAAAATAAGACTAAACAGAATTTAAAGTAGGTGGTATAAATGTATGAGAAAGGGTAGCCTACTATTCTAAAGTTTAAGAAAGTGTTATAAGCTATACAGCTACATAAAACCCAAAAAACCTACAAAGCTACAAATATATAAAATATATATAAAAAGCAACAATCTTTAGGCATCATCCCTTCTACCTCAGCCATTCCCTCCACATCAGGGTGCTGAAAAGGCTGGGAATCGTGGTCAACAGC
>VZTR01027546.1:10262-22674 GCA_013400775.1 Chaetops frenatus | reverse complement strand
CCCGTCTCCCACACCCTTCCCCTCCACATCAGCGTGCTGAAAAGTCTGGGAATCGTGGTCAACAGCCTGTGGGTCTCCATCTCCTATGCACTGCCTCAAATCAAGGAGGACTTAAACGACTGGGCTGCCTCCTGCAGATTCATTCAGTGGAGATACAAACATATCACTGTCAGCATGGAGCTGCCTCTAACCTTGGCTTGGTCTCTGCTGCACCAGGCTTTTAGTAATACTTCCCTGGAAGGTTGCAGCAGGATCATTGAAGAGCAGGCAGATACTGATGAGAAGAATGAAGTGATTTTCTTTCTCTTTTCTGTACAGCATTGCGGTGGTGGCTGTAGTTCTGCTTCCCTGGTGACAAGCCTGCCCAGCTGTGTCCCATGTCCCAATCTCACATAGCAGAAGTAAAATCTACGTTTTTCCTGAGCTGCCACCCTATCTGCTTGCTTAAGAGGCTGCTCACCCTTTCCCAGGCCTGCAGCTGCTGCTCCTTTATGCCCCATACCTGGGACAGAAAAGGCATAGCATGTCTGTGTATCCTCTCTGTTCATGAAACACAGCCATGCTCTTTCTGTGAAACTGGCAGTCTCTGTGTGTTAGGCATGAATATTACACTAGAAACTCTGTGCTAGGATGGTCATGCCATGGCTAAAGCAGCAGGAGAGACTCTGTTTTTAACCAGAATTATTGAGAGTGCAGACTGGCCAGGCAGACTTTTTCTGAATATAGGACTCCTTCTTTTACACATGGGCTCCATCATTTCATTCCTCTTTTGAGGTACAGATCAGAGAAGTCCCAGTGTTCTTCCTCTTACTCTTACTTGAGTCACAGGTTAAAATGATATTTGTTTAGTTAATGCATGGATTTACTTCCCTGTCCTGTAGTCAGTTCCATATGTAACTTTGCAGAATACCACTAGAGTATCACTGGTTATAAATATGGTTATTTAGGCCTTTACTTGAGTGAACTCAGACTGGATATGTTTAATTTTAAAGATGATATGGTATCCCTGACAGGACTGTAGCAATTTCTAAAAGACACTCATTAATTCTTTGAATCCCACCCTCACCTCATCTTTTTATTTGAAGGTCACTCTCACCCCAATTAAAATTGGTTGGTAAAATGCTTTCTGTATTTCTATATTCCAAAGTGTTTGAACTAGGAAATAGTTTGTCTCAGTAGTTCACCAGTTGTAACTAAAGAAAGTCAAATATGTTACATTTTTCTTGTCAGTATCTGAACTTGATGAAATTGTCCCTCAATTCTTCCTTGTCTTTCTATCTCTCCTGAAATCTTGCTCTTTACATTTCTTCCTTGCTAACTGTGGACATCAGTTTTACCCTACTCACTCTATCACTTAAAAATAGACATAAAGGGATCATAATCCAGCATTTACATTCATTGACTGCAGAAGGATGCCTGCCATCCTCACTTTAATAATTGATTAATTCAAGTTGAATTTAACTTACTAAAAAAAAATACCTTAATCTGCCTAGCCAATTCTTTATTTCCAAATTTTTTACATTGTGCAATTTAGTGACTACATCATGTCCTGGAATAGATGTGAATATTTTGAGGCAGCTTAGACTTTTTATCTGTTTGTGAAGCTCTCACTGCAAAGCTGCTCCAAATCTAATTAGGATCTTTAAGAGCTACTAATAAGTGAGCATCTAGGTGTGTGAGTACCTAACCATTAGTATCACAGCGATACAAGCCATTAGATATGTATTGATCTATTACCTGTATGCACAATAAGAAATGTTTTTCAAGCTTGCAGTGAAGTAAAAAGGGGTTTTTTCTTTCCCTTTCTTGCCTTAAAAAAAAAAAAAAAAAAAAAAAGAAATTACATGTGCCTTGGTCTTCTCTCCAGTAGAGGTCAGAACAACATAAGACAATTCTCACCATTTGTGAGTAATTGCCTTAGGAAAGAATAAATCCTTACTACTTGATGGAGTAAAAGTTGACAGAACTAAGGCTGCTAATAGTTTCAGATCAGCTGGGAATCTGTGGAAGTGCCAGAAGTCTGCTGATATGATGGTTCAACTGATGCCAGTAGTACATGTTTGCTGCTCTGTGGCTGGCTATAAGAAATAACAATAATTAATAAGCCATCTGAAATAGTGCATGAGAAAATTCAGGGGTAAAAAAATCCTTTCCAACATTAATACATTTTATAGAGATTATAGCTGATACTGTAACTGCTTGGGAATCAGTCTTTTGAGTTCTGCTTTTAAAGCAACGTTACTGAATCATATTATTTAACCTATAGGTACTTTGCAGACCAAAATATTGCATTCATGCTCTCACTACAAATATGACAAAATGTGATGCTTTTTCAAAAAGCTGGATTTAAACATTATTTATAAGTATACAGAAAAGGTAAACTCCAAACTCATGAAAGGAAATTTTCATTTCAGAAGTTTCTATTTGGTCAAAAAAGCAATACCCTCTGTCTTACCTTGTTTAAAATAAATAAGTAGTGATTAAGTACTGATTTTCATTTTCCTGGATAAATGCATAGATATGTAGTAATATTGAGATAGATAAGTCTTATGGAGAATAATTTGGGAAACATTTTTGCACAGCAGATAAACTGTAAACTGCTGCTCCTTCAATAGAGGTAGCAAACAGCTCTACAAGGAATTAATATTATGATGAATTGAATGGGCCAAACAACGCAAGAATGAGAGATTACATGCCAAGATATGATTAAAGAGAAATCCACACTCTTTATAAGCTGTTACAGAATAAGGCAGAAGGATTGTTGTGCCTCACACAAACTGCCCGTGGAGGTAGCTCTGTTTTAAAACAACACTGTTTTAAAAAACTTAGACATCTGTTTCAGGTGGTATATGAATGCACATATCCCTTCATTTTCCACATCGTGGGTGAACAAGTTCAAGGACACTTCAGACTACACATTCCCATTCCCTAATACAAAACAAATATGAAAATGCAGAGATGATTCTGTTCTCAACTCATTCCGAGGCAGAACAGTCAGGTGCCATGCATAACAATGGTATATCCAATTCCCACTTTGTTTTTCAGTTGGCTACAACAAATCAATATACATCAGGAAACCATACTGTCTCCAGGCAATTTCTGTACCAGAAAAAACTGAAGTCACCTAGGCTCTAGCTGCCATTCTGCAATGTGGAGTAATTCTGTTTTATCTTTTGTAAGTCAAAAGAAAGCTACAATAATATGGGAATCTTGCATAAGAAATCAGGAAAACAAATTCCAGGAAAGTGTGAATTTAAAACTCTGCATCATCACAGAATCACAGGATCAGAGAATCACAGATTTGGTCAGATTGGAAAGAACCAGAGTGAGTCATTTGGTCCAATCTGGTCACCCCAGAGCATATGGCACAGGACTGTATTTAGATGGTTCTTAAACATCTCCAGTTAGGGAGAACCCACACCATCTCTAGGCAATCTCTTCCAGTTCATGGAGTAAAGNCCAGGCCCCTGTTGTGCTGAGGAACCCAGAGCTGGACACAGCACTCCAGATGTGCCTCCCCAGGGCTCAGTAGAGGGGCAGGGTGCCCCCTCCTCAAGCTGCTGGCAGTGCTCTTCCTGATGCACCCCAGGACACCATTGGCCCTCTTGGCCACAAGGCCACACTGCTGGCTCATGGACAGCTTGTTGTCCAGCAGGATGCCCAGGTCCTTCTCCACAGAGCTGCTCTCCAGCAGGTCAGCCCCCAGCCTGTGCTGGGGCATGGAGTGGTTCCTCCCCAAGTGAAGGATCCTGCATTTGCCCTTGCAGAATATCAGATGTTCCTCTACCCATCTCTCCTGCCTGTTGAGGACCCTCTGAAAGGCTGGACAGAACTTGGGTATCAGCCACTCCTCCCAGCCTTGTGGCATCAGTGAACTTGCTGAGGAGGCACCTGCCCCTTCACTGAAGACATTGATACTGGACCCAATACTGAACTTGTATTGATATCTATAATGACAGGCCTCCCACTATCCACTGTGCCACTGATTACCAGCCTTTGGCATCTGCCATTTAGTCAGCTCTTTATCCATCTCATTTTCATCATTAGGATAATCTTTTTCAGAGCATCTTTGCTAGAGATATTTTACTACTTGTGTAGGATTATCTGTTTGTATCCTTTTACGGCGTGCCAAGGTTATGTAGCAGAATCACACACTTTACATTTCAAGTGATGGTGCAATAGCTGCACCTGTGATGAACTTTGCTTAAGTATCAGCAAGACTGCTTGAATCTGAGCTTTTAGCTTGCCTTCTCTTGCTAGGGTTAGTCTACAAATACATGGCCATCTAAAGTGACTCAGCTGAGACCTTTGCTAGATGGTCAAGGAATTGGGGGATACTTTTCCTGTGTCAGCTCCACCTAGCTGAGAGATACAACTGAGGGCCAGTACCCAAATCCACAAAACAGAGGCATTTAACCTCCACTTTCATGGCTTACATTCAGAATAACAGAGTAAAAATTTTCCTTTTCTGGCTACCTTTTCTGAAATTAACTGAAGTTTCTGCGAACACATCTTTCCACTAGCAAAATAGGTCTGGTACCAACATGTCTGCTGGAATATTCCCAGATGTGTTTAAAACTTGATTGTTTCAAGTGCCAAAAGCCAGACTACCCAATATATGCCTAAATTAGACAAGGAGTGACCAACTCAGTTTCAGGCTGAAATCCTGTCAGCTGCAAGCTTTGCAGACCACGGTGTGAACAGTCAGGCTAGGGATCCCATTTTTCTGTCCTTCGGTCCTGGTGGCAAATGGACGTTGTTGTGCAGGACTCCAGTGTCAAATCTCTGACCTCAGATTTTTCCCAGTGTCTTTTGCCTCTCCAGAAAATGTCACTATAACAACCTTCTCCGTAGATGACACTTCCTCCTTTTCTCCTGTTTCACTAGCAGCAAAACATCCCTGTGCCAGAAATAGACTCCAGAGCCCACTGCTTATAGGGGTTATTCCCTGAAAATGCATGAAACTTGCTGCCTACTTGGGCATTCTGTTAAGTTGTCTATTGCTCATCAGTCTTGCAATAGTTATTTTGGTGCTTAGCTCCCAAGATTTTTCAGATTTCTTTTCAACATTCTTAAAATGCTCACTTGGATATTGAGAACTGAGGGCACCACCTGGAAATGTTCACAAACAGCAAGGATGCATTACAGGTAACATTTATGCTACTTTGTCAGTCTTCTAGGCATTCACAGGTGTGCTCTAGTAGAGAATACCATGAAGAGTAAAAAATAAATTTAAAAAATAACCATTTTTTTACCATAGCTCTGCACATAAATTATATGGGATTGTGACATCAGTGTATGATTTTCTCCCAGACAGATTATGAAGTAAAAAATATTTCAACCCTTGGTTAGAATGGAATCCTTTCTTGTTCTGAAGGAATGATATAATTTTTATTCATGTGATTCTTATTGCACTGACAGATGAGGCAAGTTAAAGTACTGTTGTGCCATCACGTCCTAGAGGCTAGGAACATCTCCTATATATAAATCCTTCTGCAGGTACTCTTTTGACAGATTATTTTTCTTCATCTATAGATTTTTTTTTGCCATCATCATTCAGGAAGTGTTTGCATTGCATTATGGCAAAGGAAAAATGTATTTACCATGAAGAGAAAATAAGACCCATCTGTCACAAATGTCATAGCAGCAGAAACAGGTTTCACGAATGTTCAAAACATTCTTGAAATCCACATTAATTCCTGCATCAAAGATTCAGCTGTTTGAGCTAAAAACCCTCTTACACATTAGTAGCTTACCTGCGGATGATTCTGCTATTTTTTGCATCTATTTTATAAGTATTGGCAAGAAAGGAGAATGTATAATAAAGTAACACATAAATTAAATAAACAATTTGCTGTACCTTGCTGCATAGGTTCATGAATTGCTTCTTCTCCTTTGCTAGGTATTGAGTGCCACTCTCAATATTACTGATGTCTGCAGACATTACAGCCTTTTGGACTTGCATTTCTTTTAAGTCTAATGTTAACTATGAATTCTCTGAATCTGTTCATTATGCCAAGTGTGTTCTATGTAAAGTTTTTTCTTAAATCTACATTCTTCCTATGTATATGGCGACCTCTACTCTTCCTGGAATACTCTTCTGTACTTCTTAAGGAAATATATAAGGAAACACCATAAATCTTAGGACCTGGAATTTTTAAGTAATAATTTAAAAATAGCATGGGAGTGGAATGTTTAATTTACTTTTGCTTTCAAGTGTTTTAACCAAAAATACGTTCTTACAAATGCTAAAACTTAATAATTGACCATATTCTGCTTCCTGTTAAATAATAAGAGACATCTTATTTCTACTTCTGCAAAAGGTTCAGTGTGATTTTCTGCATCAAACCCATATTGAAAGCACAACTCTTCTCTTGACATAAAAATATATTTTCCCTCCTCAGTAAGGATATTCTTGGTTTGTTTCATGTNAAGATTTCTTACAGAGAGCACAATGACAAAAAGTAAACGGATTTTTTTTTGTGTAATTATATAATGTCTTATTTAGACAGTAAGAAATATAGTTTTAAATATTTAACTTATTTCTGGATACTCTAAACTTTTGTGCTCTTTTTTCTGTCTCCACTTTTCTTTTAAATTTTCCTGGCTGAATACTAGTATTACTAGTCTCACCTTCAAAATAATTTACTGCATGAACCATTCAACACAAAGATTAGTTTTAAATATGTTCATTTTCTTTCAATATAAAAGAATAAAGTGAATTTTTAAGAAAAAACCATCTTTTTGGAAGTTAAAGCAGTAACATCATGCAAGCAGTCCTGAGGGAATAAAGCACCAGATTCCAAATGAAGAACTTCCATACATAGGAAGATGTTCATATGAGATGTTTGTCTGAATGATGTGGATATCTGAAGCCATCAAAATTAAAGCTAATGACAGCTGACATTCCTTGAAAATACTCTGTTGAAAAAATATTAGTAGATGGGACTGAAAATTTTGTATAGGCTAGAGAGTGTTTAGAAGTGGTCTCTGTTATTGACAAAGCAATACCAGCTTGGACAGTTCTGAATACTAAATTTAACTGTGAAACATGTCAGACTCTGTTAGATTTGGTGGTGATGGAAACTTTTGGACTCTAAGAGTCAATCATTTCAATACACAACTGGCTTCTTCCATACAGGTCTTCATATGACATGAAGGAATTCCTGATGAGCTGTGAATCTCTTCTTTCCAGATGCCTTCCAACTGCATTAGGTCCCATAAATCCACAAAAAAATCTGCATCAAACTGACTCACCCCACTCTTCTCACAGGCATTTGCTTGTTTGCTAGGGAAGCAGGCAAAGAAAGAGGCAACGAAACACTGTGACCTTGGCCTGGACAGGCGTGTCTGGCAAGACAGAGAAGGCTTATGTCCCTTTCTTCCTATATGTCTGTCTGTCCAAGTTTTAAATTTTTCGAATCTCCTTTTATGAAATAAAAATTTGCCACATTCTGTTCTTGTAAATACACTCCATAATAAAATTACTTGTGTAGGACCTCACGTTTGTCTATCAGTTGCACAGAATCAGTAATTAAATATTAGTTTTTCTGTCAGTAAAGTATAAACAACAAAAGAAAGGAATAAATAGTATGTGCAACAAAAAGTCTCATAGAATATTATTAATTTGGATAAATAAAATTTTAAAAATGTCTTCTAGTATCCATAAAGCCACGTACTTAAGCAGCCCAATTTCTAGCATTAAAAAAAAAACAGTGGAGGCTAGCCATAAAGCTTATATATTCTCAGAGGCAGGGAAAAATGAAAGATAAAATGCTGAAGGTTTTACAAGGGCTGTCTTAATTAGTGGTGGCTAGTATATCACATACAGAAAAGGACACAGTCTAGGTGGTTCTTGAGATAATGACATATTGCCAGATATGATCTATTTTATATCAGTGAATGCATGGAGATTTTGCCTTTAGATATAATTTTGTTAAGATAATGTAGACCTCTCTGAAGAGGAGTGCAGTTATACAGTGTAGACTGAAGAAACCTATTGTGAGGAAAACGCATACCCTGCTTTTCTGACTATAAGGTTTAGACTCCTAGGATAATTTCTCATAGACCTGGACCTCTCTTTAGAGTTAATGGCACCCTTTTATTTTTTGGAGTAAAATCATTAATGTTGAAAAAGACCTCTAAGATCATTGAGTTAATTGTCTGCTCCTGTTTGTTTGCTGAAGTCTAGAGAGAAACATAAGGAAACCTAACCCTTCCATCAGAAAATCAGCAAAAATATAAGACATGAAACAAGCTGTTTATGAAACCAGAAGGTACTTTTATTTCTACAGAGGGGACTCTTTCCATAATGACTAATTTGTATGTAAATAATTCCAAAATTAAATTTCTCAATCATATTAAGGGGAGACTAACAAAAAGGCAGTATGCTTGGGATTTTTTCTTACATGGAATTTGTTTTAGTCAGCTGTGAGTATTTCTCTACCTCCTTACTGTTACTTTGACGATGATTGTTTGTTCACAGAAACTTTTACCTTTTAAAGATTGCCATCAAAGCAGTGGATAATAAGGCCTAAAGATCCTTTATGTAAAAGTCATCTCTCTAACATGCACGGTGCTTAGCAATACACCGTGTTTGTCCATAGTGTGAGTTCCAAAGTAGGTGCTAACATGCCTATGCATGGGACATATTTATGCTCCAAACAGAAGGTTCACATGACACTTTTGTTTAATCACGCTCCCAAAAAGTCTTGTTCTTGAATATAGGTTTATTGTGGACAGTGTTGCTTGCTCTCACTTGATTCACTTATTTTCCTGTTAGATATTTTTCTCTTCTAAGGGCAATACATCTCTAATAGTGCTCAAATTTTGCCAGTTTCATTCTTGCTGTCACTACAGTGTACTCCTTAGTCATAAGCACAGGCACTACATATTATAAGGAGCTATATTTGGAACAAATGCAGACTCCATGTTACTGGAGTCATCAACATGTAAGGCCATAGGTAAGGCCTTGGCAGTTGGTGCCAATTGGCAAGATCAAAGATACTGTTTTTTTTGCTGCAGCAGGGTTTGTGCTATATGGGCCATGCTGTATTATCAAAGCTTTTTAACAGTATTTGAATTCGTACTCATAGGGAATCTGAAACAGTAAGGGATTTTTCTGTGTTGATAGTGAGAGGAACGTGGTCATATGCACTATTCTGTTTAATAACTTAAATGCCTAAATTGCTCTTTAGGTCCAGAGCCATCTTGGATTGGGTTGTATTGATAATTTGGAATTTTCAAGTTATTATTTAGCCATAATATTATGCTCCACATAGAGCTATGAGCAATATGACAATATAAATTAAATAATAAAACAAACCCTCTCATTGCTGCCATCTGTTGTAACTTTCTTCCTTCTAAAAAAATCCTCAGTACAAATCATTTTCTTGGGAGAGCTGGCTACTTCTATCCTGCTTCTGTCGAGAATAACCTCATGGTATCTTGGTTAATACTTCTGCCAAATCTCTTTGTATTGCCTGCTGCAATATATGTAAAAGCAGCTATAGCTTCTTTCTCTTGCATGGCCAGTTTATAGTACTGTGTGTGTATCATCTTTGCTGCTGCTCTTTGAGGATTGTTTCACAAGCTGGATTTTCAACAGTCAAATCACCCAATACACAGTTCTGTTTCTTGGCTCATTATGCCTGCCCAATTTTTCATGCAATGTTAAACTGACTGACTTGGTTTATGTTGTGCTTCCAGATTTTTTACTTTTGTTTCCAGAGCACTGTATTCATCAAGTCACTGTTTTTCTCTCAGCATAACAAAAGTTATAATTCAGTCCTTTGGACCTCCTACTAAGTTCACAGGGAACTATTATTTCTAAATTCTCAGAGACTTCTTTTTACTGCTTTATTTTATAGTAGATTTTCATAATAAGGAGTTATATAAATCCCAGTTTTCCACAGGGGAATATGTGGAAAACAACACTAACATCGAGAGAACTGTACCACAACTTGAATGAAAAGAGGGAGAGCAGAAGGATCAGGCAGTTCAAAAACATTTTGACAGCAAACATGGTGATAGAGGGGTTGAAGAAGAACACTTAATCTATTAAAGTTCATATTAAATNTTCAGGGAATTTTCACTTTTTATCCAAGCCAGATGCCTCTCTTGCTCTGGATATTTCTTCCATATCTTTTCTTGTCTGTCTTAAGGCCTGCATATCTGGTAGTCAAGGATTATCAGTAATATTCTTTCTTGAAACAGAATGAGAATTCCTTACAAATTCTCTATTTTGACTGAAATAGCCTAAAGGTCTCTCTATCCTTCTGTTGCCATTCAAAAGCTTCCTGTCTTAAAAAAAATAGTGTGTCAGAGGCAGGGGAGGGGGCAGGGATCACCTCACTGATGGCAAGAAAATGGCTCTAAGGACTCCAGGTTTCTTGAGCTTGCTTTTCTATTTGGTCTAAAATTGCTTGAAACAGTTGGCTTTCCAATAAGACTGCAAAATCATATCCTTGGTCATGCTTCCATAAGTATTAAAGGTGTGCCTTTTTATTGCCTTAAGAGGATAGAAACAGAGTGCATTAGGAAAATAAATAGTTCCACTTAAATCTGCTGGAATGTTGCTGTACATTATTTACCCGGACAGCCATTGCCTTCAAGAACAATATGAAAAATATCACCGTTTCAAAAATAAAATAAAAATGAAATAACTTCTGCTGACTAAGACATGCAACAAGCTCATTTCTCTCTAAAAATTTCATCCTCTGTGAAATACTGACTACAAGTTCACTGACATTATAAGCAATAGTTATATAGAGATCAACTAGTGCCCTTCTCATGTTTCATTCCAGTAAATTTCGAAGGTGCTCCTTTGGCACGTAATGGGAGTAATATGATAGTGATTCAATCCCAGAAAGAACGGGCCTCCTTAATCACCTGTGTAATATTTGCAGAGTTTAGTCCTCATTCATTCCTGTTCAGATCACAAGTCAGCATTCCCATGAACAGATGTAATTCAAGGGCATGACAAAGGTATTTTACCATCAGATGGAAACTCTAATACTATGAACTATAGTTGCAAATATAGTTACAGACACACCTAATTTTGAAAGGAAATTTATTTTATTCACAGAGTGGTTATTACTAATGGTGTGCACATTTTTTGAGAAAAATCCACTCCTGGCCTTTGAGTCAGTGAACTGGCCGTTGAGGAAAAAATGGTACTGTATCCTTTTTTTCTGGCTTGGACATTGTCATACACTGTGAACAAACATGCTCATGTAAGTCAGACTGGAGTATGAAATTTATTGAGTCCTTGTATGCCTCTTTCCAACATATTTCAAGTGTTTAAGAGAAAAAAGCACATGTTGAGCTCCTTAAGCTTAATAGGTGCCAAAGGGCATATCTCTTTACATTGACATCTCTTGGGAACAACTTCAGTATGTCATCAGATCAGTCCAAAGCTATACTTGACTCTGATGAAAACTTTGGATGTTAAACTTTGGCTGAATGACAGTCTTCACCTCTTTCCATTTCTCCCTCTCTCTTTCCCCTCCCTTGCACCTGCCATATGTAATATACACATGAAAACATTTCACTGACTCAAGTTCCCATTTGAAATATGGGAATAAACTTCAAGTTGCTACTAGATGTCACATTTTGATCACATTTTAAAAATAAAATTGACAGAACAAGACCATTGCCAGCTTGCTTTTACCTGTCAAGACTGTCAAATAGGAACTAAAATATATATTTACAAAATTGGGAACACTATTAAAATATTTTAGACATTCTAAGGAGAAAATATATATGTATATGCATACGAGGGTCGAGTTGGTCCTTCTTCTGTACCCCTGCATTATGCTGTGTTTTCCCGTTCTTTGCGTTATATTCCAAAGTCCTTCAGTGCTTGGTCTTGCAGTCACAGGCACCAGGGGCAGGACTGGATTTGCAGTCCTGTGCTGTGAAAGGACACTGTGAGGGGAAGAGAAGCAGCTGCCTACATGGCACACTTTCAGAGGGGAGTTGTTTCAGGCTAGCCTTAGTCTTCTTCTAAGACCGCAGGAGAACCTAGTGGTTGGACCACACCAGAAGCAGGCCATGTGTGAGCCTTCTGGCTTAATGTCACCTGAAAGGAATTCCTTTTTGCTCCTTTGGGTCATTATTCCAGATAACGAAGGTGTTGGGGTTTGGGTGTTCCTCCCTTTTGTTTCTCCTCACCTTTGGAATTTTTTGCCCATCCGTTGCTAAGGGACCATAATGGCCGGGTACTTAAGTGGAACAAAAGAAGTGATTGAGCTGAGGGGAGCAGGTATTTGTGAAGCTCGGAGAGTCTTTTCTCTCAGCAGGGTGGGGGATACCTTGGAGTTTGGGGAGGGCAAAAGGTTTGGCTGGAGGAGGGGCTGGCACTCTCGCTCTGGGCTGCCAGGGAGAACATTTTGGGAGCTGCTGCTGGACC
>VZTR01027531.1:0-11151 GCA_013400775.1 Chaetops frenatus | reverse complement strand
CGAGGAGCCCGCAGATGGAAATCGGCTAGGACAGAGAACCGCGTCTGAGCTAACCATGCGGAACAGAATTCCCTGTGGTAAAATTAAGTGATCTCTTTATTTCACCATCCTGATTGAATAATCTTATCGTTTTAAATAGAGGAGGTCTCCAAGGAATGTAAATAATATGAATGCCCACGGATTTGTATTTACCGAGCGTCTCTTTCCCTCCTCTTGGCATATAAAACACGGCTAGGAGCTGCGAGGTTAGCTGGGATGTTAACGCTGTCAATTTTCTCCCGTTAAATGCCCCGGGGAAAAAAGAAAAAAAAAAAAAAAAAAAAAAAAAGGAAAGGGGGGGGGAAAGGAAAAGGAAAAAAAAGGGGANAGAGAGGGGGAGAAGGAAAAGGAAATAAAAGGGGAACTAAATAAAGGAGGGAAAGGAAATAAAGATCAAGGGGGAAAAGGAAATAAAGGGGGAGGAAAAAAAGAAATCTTAAAATGTGAGAAGAAAAAAGGGGAAAAAAGAAGTAAAGGAAATAATAGAAAAGAAAAATTTAAAAGGGATAGGAGATTAAAGGGGGGAAAGGGGACTGGATATAAGGGGAAAAAAGGGGACTGGACATAAAGGGAAAAAAAGAGGAAAAGTAAGGATAAAAAATGGAAAAGAAAATAAAGGGGGAAAAAAAATAAAATCGGGAACAGAAAACGAAGGGGAAAGGGAAGAAAAGAAAGCGGAAAAACGGAAAAGAAAATAAAGGCGGGGAAAGGCAAAAGAAAATCAAGGGGAAGAGGAGGTGAAAGAAGAAGCAGGCAGGAGCGGGGCGGCGGCGGCGGTGCGGACGCGGCGCGGGGCGCTCCCCGAGCCGAGCTGACGCCGCTGCCCGTCCCGGCCGGCCCGCAGCGCACGGTGCAGAAGAACGCCAAGTACGTGTGCCTGGCCAACAAGAACTGCCCGGTGGACAAGCGCCGCCGCAACCGCTGCCAGTACTGCCGCTTCCAGAAGTGCCTGGCCGTCGGCATGGTCAAAGAAGGTACCAGGGTCCCATCCCGGGTGGGGGGTACCCAGCAGGAGCGGGGAGTCCCCACTCCGCAGCCGTCCTGGCTGCGCTGAGGACAGATGCACTCATTGCAAGTCCCAACCACAGTGGTCCGGACCGACAGCCTGAAGGGGCGGCGGGGCCGTCTCCCCTCCAAGCCCAAACAGCCGCCAGATGCGTCCCCTGTCAGCCTCATCACCTCGCTGGTGCGGGCACACATCGACTCCATCCCCAGTGCCACCAAGCTCGACTACTCCAAGGTAGGGCCGGTGCCACTCCNTTCCTAATCGAATTAATTGCCCCGGAACATCTAATTTCCTCACCGGTCAGAGAGAGCTTTAATTGTTATCCCAGCCCGCTCCCCGGCCAGGGAAGGGGCGAGCAATTTCACGGGTTATAGACTTTAGAGAACCTCATTAAGTGCTTTTTAAAATGAATTTCCAGTTCCAGGCTAACCCCGACTACCAGCTGAGCGGTGACGACACCCAGCACATCCAGCAGTTCTACGATCTCCTGACCGGCTCCATGGAGATCATCCGAGGGTGGGCGGAAAAAATCCCCGGCTTCACTGACCTCCCAAAAACGGACCAGGACCTGCTCTTCGAGTCGGCCTTCCTGGAGCTGTTCGTGCTGCGGCTGGCGGACAGGTGAGCGGGGCTGGGGGAGCGCGGGGCGGGCAGGGAACCGGACCCTTTCAAGGTCCACTGATGTGCATTTTATCAGCTCCTCGGTAATTAGGTGCCTCTTAAATCCTTCATTTATTGCTCCTCCAGTAATTAGTTGTTTAGCTTTTCTCTCCCTCGTCATCTCCTTTCTTATTATTTTTTTATTTCTTTCCTGTTCTCTCTTGTTCTTTTTTTCTCTCTCATTCTCTCTACTCTGTGTTATCCTCCTCTCCCTCCCTGGCTCTCTTGCTTTCTCCTTTTCGCTCATTCTCTCTTTCTTTTCTCTTATCTTTTGTCTTTCTCTTTCTCTTCCTGTCTAATTTTCCTCCCTCTCTCATTCATCCATCAGTTCATTCTGGGGTTGTCCCCTTCCTTCCAGGTCCAACCCCGTGGAGGGGAAGTTGATTTTCTGCAACGGGGTGGTCCTGCACCGGTTGCAGTGCGTCCGAGGCTTTGGGGAGTGGATCGATTCCATCGTGGAATTTTCCTCCAACTTGCAGAACATGAACATCGACATCTCTGCCTTCTCGTGCATCGCTGCCCTGGCCATGGTGACAGGTCAGTGTCCCCCCTGGCTGCCCGGCCCCGCTCCTGCTCCCCTGCCCGCCTTCCTCCGTGTCAGAGCCGTAACCTCCCGCACCCTTCTCTTTGCAGAGAGGCACGGGCTTAAGGAACCCAAGAGGGTGGAGGAGCTGCAGAACAAGATTGTAAATTGTCTCAAAGACCATGTGACTTTCAATAACGGGGGGCTGAATCGCCCCAACTACTTGTCCAAACTCTTGGGGAAGCTCCCCGAACTCCGCACGCTTTGCACACAGGGGCTGCAGCGCATTTTCTACCTGAAACTGGAAGATTTGGTGCCACCGCCAGCAATAATTGACAAACTTTTTCTGGACACTTTACCTTTTTAAGACTCTTCCCCCGTGCGCTTCCACTGACCCGAGGAGAAGCTCCACCTGCCTGAAGGGGAGCTGGTCTGGGCCCAGAGCAGCACCCCTGGGTGCCAGCTCCCACCCAGCCAGCCTTGCAAACTCCTGCAGGCAGAACACGACGGGCATTTTTGGCTCTGGGGCATCATGGAATGCAGCTCATGGACTACACAAATACCATGGTATAAACTTTTTATTATCGGCTTCTAAATGAATTTATTATTGAGGACTTCTGGTGCGAAGGACAAGCCTGTCTGGCAACGCTGGGCGGTGACAACCCGAGCCTTGAGGTGACCCACAACTCTCACCCTCCTAAAGAATAAAGTTTTCTGCTCTAAAAGAAAGCTGTAAAATACCCCAAACCCCAAACGTTGCGTGGGTGGTGTGGCATTAACCAAGGCGAAGGCTTGTAAATTTATCGGATGCGGTTTGGCTTTTTAAAAAAAATTATTCTGTGCCTATTTATGATGAAACATGGAAAACAATTCTAAAAAAAAAAATTAAAAATAAAAGCTAAATGTGTTTGAAGAAAAAAAAGTAATTTAAAAAAAAAAAAAAGGAGAATTAAAAAAAAAAAAAAAAAGAAAACCCAATCTGTCCATACCAGGGAAGCATGACGATTCCAGGGTGACAATGTTATAGGCACTTGCTATTTCAGTAATGTCTATATTCTATAAATAGTATTTCAGACACTATGTAGTCTGGTAGCTTTTATAAAGACTGGTAGTTATCTAAGCTTCAAACATTTTCTCAATTGTAAAATAGGTGGGCACAAGTGTTACCCCCCGGAATTCCCCCCCAAAGGGACACATAGTGTTTGTAAACACCGCCCGACACCCCTTGTTTGTAAGTGTTGTATGTACTGTTGATGTTGATTAAAGAAGAAGTTTATATCTTGATTATTTTGTTGTCTAAAGCTAAACAGATCTTGCATGCAGCAGCTTTTGACTGTTTCCAGAGTGCTTATACTATACATAACTCCCTGGAAATTACTGAGCACTTTGAATTTTTGGTTTGTTTTGTTCTGTTCGGTTTTTTTTATGTCTAAAAATTGTCGGTTAATATATTATTTTATGTTCGAGTAATATTTTTAATATTGCCATATTCTGTAGTATTTTTCTTTGTATACCCCGGTTTGGCACACGGGAAAGTCACTGCCTTTTTTTAATATGGTGTACGACAGTTAGAAACGCGGATTATTATTATAATTATAATTATTATTATTATTTTTTTTTCTCCCGAGAACTCTTTCTTTGAGAAAGACAATTTTAATGTTTACAACAATAAAACATGTAAACGAATCGAATTTCGTCTCCTTTTTGCCGAAGTGCGAAGCCCCTCCGGCAGCCCCCGCCGCACCCAGGGGACAAAAGCCTCTGCCCGTGCGGCGATCCCGGAGCGGCGGTGGCCGCGGNNCGCTCGGTGCCGCGGGAGGAAGAGGAGGAAAACCCGCGGCTCGGAGGTTGGTCCTTCCCCGGGTTTTCCCACGCTCCGTCCCCGCCGCATCCAGACCCCGCTCCGGGACTCCGCATCCTGCGCCCTCCATCCCTCTCTCCCTCCTCCCGCGCCGGCGTTTGCTCAGGCGCATCCCTTCCTCGAGGGGGGGGGGCTGATTCCTCAGGAAAACACCTTTAGTGGAGGAGTTTAATTCCCAAACCTGCCCCGCGGCGGCGGAGGGGTTCGGGGGGCAGGAGGGGCAGCGCGGAGCACAGCGGGGAAAGCGGGGAGCGCTGCCCCCCAAACCCCGGGGTCCTGCCAAGCTGGAGGTCGGGGGCGCCTCTCGGAGCCCCGCGGCACCGACACCGCGCTCGGGACACCGGCACCGGGTTCGGGACACCGGCACCGCGCTCGCAGCCCCGCGGGTCCCGGCGCACCGCGGACCGGGATGCGCTCACGGGGATCCCGCGCGTGGAGAGGGAGGGGGAACCCAAACTCCCGGTGCTTCGTCCGGGGGAGACGGAACTTCATCCTCTCGCCTCGGGGAGACAAAATAACGCCCGTGGGAGGGTGGGGGAGGCTACTCCCGGGATCGGTTTTTACTCCTCTCTGCCACGCGTCCCGCGGTGCCCGAAACCCCAGGGACACGGGCGAGGGGCAGCAGCTCCCGCGGCTGGCGGGAGCATCCCGGTGCCGCATCCCCGTCCCAGTACCGCATCCCCATCTCGGTTCTGCGTCCCCGTCCCGGTGCCGCATCCCGGTACCACATCCCCGTCCCGGTTCTGCATCCCCAGCCCAGTGCCGCATCCCCATCCCGGTCCCGGGGGTGCCCGGGGGGCTGCGATCCGCGGCTCTGCAGCCCCCGGTGCGGGCGAGCCCCGAGCACCCGGGTTGCCAGGGAAGGGGCTTTGAGGCTCGGTCAGGCGGAAAATTCCTAAAATACAGAGTTGTAAGAAGGAATAAAAGTCGGTGCCGTGGCAGGCGGGTGTTGTGGGGGGCAAGGAGCCGGGCTGGGGCAGAGGCAGGCGCTGCCTAATTCAGGTTGAGCGGGGTCTTGAGCTTGGGATTGCCACGGGCACGGGGCTGGAGTTGTGACTTTAACCTAAACAGTGCATATGGAATACAGATATCCCCTGAATATATAGAGAGAATACAGACATTCGCTAAATATGTGCAAATAGGTATGAAAGTGTGAATGTCAATGCTATAGAAGGGGCTTAAACTGCACAAGAAAAATAAAAACCTGTTTATAGAAAGAATTTAACAACTCGGTGCCCCTCTAAATATGCCCCCCCCCCCCAGCTGCACCCAATTCCTCTCAGAAATCAGCTGTTTCCACCACTTTAATCATCAGCGTCTTTGCAGCAACTTTTCTAACAGGTTTAACCCGCTGCACCTGGGGAGAGCGGGATTTATCCTTCCCAGGCGGCCATTTCGCACCTGCCTCGGATTTTCTCCCCGGTCGCCTCCTTTTCCCGCAGTGTCCCCGACCCCCGCGGCCCCCGGGAGCGCTCCTGCCCTGGGTGGGCGTGCGGAGGCACCGAGCGCGGAGCGGAGGCTGCAGCGAGCCGGGCACCGAGGTGGGCTCGGCCGGGGAACGGGGGCTCGGGGCTGGGTTTGAGGGCAGGGATGGAGAGGGGAGCGCTGCCAGAGCCTCTGTGCTCCCGGGGCTCCTCGCCTGCCGTGCTCCGCAGGCTCTGGCGAGGCAGGGAAGAAACACCGAGCACTTTTTACATAGAGACCTTCAGAAAAATGTTCGGAGTGGGAGCTCAGGGCAGAATATGGAGCGGAAGGAATAATTTTTAGCTGGTGGTATCAATGGGAGGGTTTATTAAAAGATTTCGCTTCTCCAGGCTTGCAATATTCCAGATCAATAGCTATCTTAATTATTTTAGCTCTGCGCTGCTGCTGGAATTTGTTACTGCTCGTTCTGCTGGGCTCGTGTGAGGAGCAGCCAGAGCCATCCTGGTTTGTTCCCCGGGAATTTCAGGTTTTGTTGTTCCTTACCAACCCACTGGGCTGATTTGAGCCCAACTTTTTGTGTTGCTGGTGCAATTGCAGTGTTTTCTGTGGAGTTACTCCTCTGGTACACCGAGGTGTAGGAATGGAGTGTGTTTAATTCTCCTGGGAGTCACGCTGGTGTTCCCAGCGAAGCCCGAGCAGGGGAGGGTCTCTGTCCCTCTCCAGAGCTGCGCCCCTTTCTCCTCCTGCTGTGGATGGCTGAGGGGGTGACACCAAGGCACGATTTTCCCAAATACACCAAGGTTTCCAAACCTGACAAACAAACTCAGGGGTGAACTCGGGCCAGGCGTTTGGTGCTTACCGAGCCCCTCGTGTTGCACTGGGGATATTTAATTTCAGCTGTGTTTTTCGGAGGCCCTGGACGATGGGGTGTTGTCCTGGGTGTGTTGGGCTCTGAGTGCCACCAGACTGGGCTGGTGGAGTTCCCAGTGGGGGACTGGGGACTGGGAGGTGCCGTGCCTTGTTCTGAGCCCTCCTTCCCCGCAGGTGAACTGCTGTGGGTACGAGCCCCGTGTGGGAGCTGGGTTGGTTTGGGAATGCAGCCGGCAGAGAATTGCTTCCAGCCCTTTCCCTAATTATCCTCATTGTGTGTCACGGGCACCGTGAGCAGCCAGCAGGAATTGGCGTCTGGGGTGGTCAGAGCCGGGAAATTGGTGTTTTATGTGGTTTTACCCTGCTGGCTTTTCTTCGGTGGGAGAAATCCCCGGGCTGGCTGCGTGCAGAAAGCACCTCGGATGCACCTGTAGCTGATTTTTTTATGTATAAGTAAACCCTGTGCTGCATAATCTGCACTTGCTGAAACGTTAGCCCTGGGTAACCTCTGCAGCTGGGGATGGTGCAGAGGGAGATGTTGGTATTCATGAATGTTTTGACATATTTGACATTTCCTATATGCTGTGCTTTCTCTGTTTTCCTGATTTCCTCCTGTCTCTGCTCCCCTGTTTTAGCAGTAAAGAGTTTCCTTCTCTGGCGCTGTGGGTTGTTGGAGGCACAATGCAGAGAAGCTCCAGCTTTGTGGGTTTGTTGGTTTGTTTTTTTAATTTACCTTATTTCCACGTATGTGCCTATCAAAATGGTGACGTTATTGCATTCTAGTGGAATTATTGCATTCTAGTGGAATTATTGCGTTTTAGTGGGGTGCAAGGATGGCCAGGAGAGCTCGTTTAGGCAAAACAGGTGATTTGTGTTTCCCCTTCCACAGCAGCCTGCCCAGCCTGCTCTGGGAGGGTCTGAGGGTGGGGGATGCCTGCACAGCTGGAGCTTTGTGCAGGTGCAACAGGAAGGTGTTTGGTGTGTGTTGGAACAGGAGCAGGGCAGAGCTGCTGGAGCCAGGGAGGAGGTTTGGGGTGCCTCCAGTTCCTGGTGTGGTGTTTGCTGCACCACGGGGGAAGGTGCCACGCTGAGAAAAATCTGCTTTTGGACCAGAGTAAACAGCACATCTCATTGAACAGGCCTCTTCTCCAGCCAGAGGATTTCTAATTTCTATTCAAATCTTTATCATTTTCTCTAAGAAACCCAACCTCATTTGTAATTTTGGGACCATCAGTAAGATGAGAATTTCTATAGTGAAACTCAGGTGTTTTGTTCACTTCACCTTTTCCTCCTCAGCTCCCTCGTTTACAGCTGAGCTGCTTTTGTGAGGTGGCTGAGTCTGATCCAGATAAATGTGTCTGTTTAGGAGAGGTGATGTTTGATCAGGTTTTTTGTAGGGACACTCAGCTTTTCTGTTAACCCTCTTGGAGGGGCTGGAGCTTGGTGCCCCTGCCCAGCTGGGGAGGTGATGGGAGTGTGCTTTTGGCAGGCCCTGGTTGCTGCTGTGTGTGCTGGGCTGGTGCTCTGGCTGAATTAATGGCTTTAATGGGATGGACCTGTTCTACAGCACTGGCAAACCCAGCTTTTAGTGCTTGTTGGGTGCCTTACTGAAGGCACAGGGACTTGCATGTGTTAATACAAACTAAATAACGTTACTCAGCTCATTTTTCTTGACTGTTGAGGTTTTTTACAAAGAAAAATCCAAAATTTTAATTATTCCATCACTTTAATGTTCCATGCAAAGGACAGAGTGAACTGCAGCCACCCAGCCAGAATTGCTGGGACACAGGGGTAAAACAAACAGCAAAAAGTCTTTTCTGGGTGTTCCCATCCTCCAGAACAACTTCTGGCATGGTTGTGCTGTGCAGAGTTTGGCTGCTGAAGCAGGGCCGGGCTGTGCTGGTCCCAGGTGGTGCTGCTGCCACTCCCCGGGGACAGGGACAGGCCCACGGGGCTGGCTCAGCTCTGGGAGCAGGGCAGGGACCTGCCTGAGCCCTGCAGCTGAGCTGAGCTGCCTCTCAGAGAAATAAAGGGAAGAGACAAGCTCTGGAGCTGAACTCAAAAGGCCAAGGCTGCGGGAGGAGCTGCCAGCCCCTCTGGAAATGTCCTGGCTGTGGGCAGGGAACGTCACCAGCAGCCAGGGATGGGCTGGGGTCACCGTGTGGGGGCACAGGAGGCTGGGTTTGCTGCTCACAGCCTGAATTTCCAGCGGGCTGTGCTGGCTCTGCCGTGCTGGGCAGGGATGCTGCAGGGCCAGAGCCCAGCCCAGTGCCCGCTGTGGCTCCCTGTGCTGGGCAGGGGACGCTGCCCTGGCTCACTGCTGTGCTCAGAGGTGCCTCTGCAAGGCACAGACCCTGCCCCTCCCGAGCTCAGACACGGCATTCCTGCAGGAATCCTTCTGAATCTGCTCCTCTCCTGGCTTTGCACAGGTCCCAGATGTGCCTCCTGTTCTCTCCTCCACTCACTCCCTGTTCCAGGCCAGGCTGGACAGGGCTCGGAGCAGCCTGGGATGGTGGAATGGGATAAAGTCCCTTCTGACCCAAACCAGGCTGGGGTTTTGTGATTCCATAACTCTAAAAGCCCTTTCTGTAGGAGCTGGGCCATTGTTACATGGCTGGGCCATTTTCTTCCAGAGCCATTTAAGAAGTCTGGGATGCTCAGCTTTGACAGTTTTACTCTGCTGGTGTGAGAACTGGCAAACACAGGGGTGGAAGGGCAGGAATCTGCTGTGCCCATGGAACTGGGGCTGGCTGCTCCTGCCCTCAGGGTGTTGTGGGGTCTGGCTCTGCAGTTACTTAGTGAAGGTGCAGGGCTCTCCTATTTTCAGAGCACAGCGTTTCCCTAAAGCTGCAATTAAGTGACTCTCATTGTGGTTTTTCCTGTTTTGCTGTAAAATTGGATATTTCCCTGGATGTGTCTGAAGAGAATGGATGTGATTTTTGGGTGATGTGACTTCCAGTATCTGATCATGAATTCTGCAGCCTTAGGCATGTGAGGGTATGGCATCAACAAACTGCTGGAACTCAGGGCTGGCCAGCAGGACAGCACCAAAACATTTTACATAAGTATAATATTTATAAAACGTAAAGGATTGAGGGTCCCAAAGAATAACACCCCCAATTCATGTATTTGTGATAGCTACATAATGAATAATCTCCTGTGTAACAAAGAGCAAAAAGAAGGACAATAGAACACAGCTGGGCCTATTACAAATTAATTTCAAGTCACATCTTGGTGTCTTTTCTCCTGCAAACCTCTGTAAAAATTACTTCTTTTGCTAATTCCTGAAGATTAAACTTACAGAACTGAAAGAATTGTTACATTTTCATTTCACTGCATCTCCTGACACAAATACATTTCATGTGTTCACAGTGCTTTCCTCATCTGTATGTGAGCAGCAGGGCCACGATGAGAAATGCATATTCCCTAAAATACATTTTGGTTAGAGTTTTATTTTAAACAGATTTGCAAACAAAATATGATTTAATGAAAGAATTACCAGGGCAAAGTTCCTGCTATTAGTGAGGTGGTGCTGAAATGAATTCCAAACCTCTGCTCTCTGCTTTTGGAGACACCTTAGGGGGAGAAAGTTGCAGGTTCAGCAAACCAGGGGCTGAAGAGAAACCCTGGGTATTGTAATCCCAGGAATACCTGTGCCATGGAAACCCAGAGCAGGTTTATTTTCTGTAGGGATCAGAGGATGTACCAGCCCTGAGAACATTCCCACGTGTTTGTGCTGCAGTCTGTGCTTCCAGGAAGGAATCCTGGGTTTATGCATCCAGCTCCATCCCAAATTGGTAGAGATTAATTCTGTGGAGGTCTTTCTTTAGGAAAAAGGAAAAATAAAACAGGAGTGGCTTCTTTTGGTGCAGAAGGTGCCATCTGATGGCACCCTCTGCTCCAGGCTGAATTACAGCTCAGAGCTGGGAATGTGCTGGGAACTCTGAGGCAGTGTCCCACCAAACCCTGTTTGAAAGAGGAGTTAAAAAGGAGCAGGCTGGAGGCACTTTTCCAACTCTAAGTCTTTTCCAACCCCACTGATGGTGTGAAAGGAGAAGAGCTCTGAGGTGAGGAGGTGACTGGGAGCACTGTGGAGCCAGGGCTGGGCAGTTCTGGGGTGCCTGTGTTTGAGGAAGAGGCAATGTTCCCCCTCCTGGTGAGCTGCCAGTGTCTCTCCTGCCCTTGCAGGATCAATCCCTGCACTGCTCCTGCCTGTTTGCCCAGGGCAGGGGCTCTGGGGTGCTGGCAGGGAGGCTGTCACAGCTGTCAGAGGGTGGCACTGCCCTGTTCAACTCACGAGGACTTTGCCATGTGCTTTTCCATGGATTGTGTTTGACCAACAGGCTCCTTGGGATATTCCTCAGGATCTGATTTAAATGAGGAAAACGGCTCAGATATGGCCACTTCTAGCTCATGGACAGCACTTGCTGCCAAGCCCTGAATCCCTCATAAAACTGATTTTTAAATGAAGGCATTAACGCGGTGCTGAGGCAGAAATGTATGATTTTACCCACTGCCATCTGAACAGGCCCCTTCTCCAACCCCGCTCAAGTCGTGAACAGAAAAGCGATTTTGAGAGTCCTCCTAATCCCTGCTGGGTATCCCTCTGTTCCACAAACAGCAGCCAGCCCTCCCTGGCACCCGCTTTGGCAGAGCTGCCAGCTGTGAGCAGCTGTGCTGGAGGTCTGTGCTGGGCCTCCAGCCTGGCTCCCTGCAAGCAGGAGGCTGTGCAAAGGTAGGGGAGCAGCTCCTGCTCCCTCTCTGTGA
>VZTR01027527.1:0-12249 GCA_013400775.1 Chaetops frenatus | reverse complement strand
GTGCCCTTGAGCAGAGGAGGAGGTTCCCTCCAGACTGTAGGCAGCTGGCCAGATGTGGCTGGGTACATTAACCTTCCCACCACTGGCTCTGTACGTGTTCCCAGGCACAGCACCCACAATGGCATAGGTGGTTTTACAGCCCTGGCTGGTTTTGGCCATAGTTTTAAACTTGTAGGCATTCCAGACAGCATTGTTGAGAGTGTTATCCTGGGACACTACGTTGGTGAGAGTGAAAGAAGCAGACTTGTTGTTAAAATTGTTTTGATGGTCACTGGGACTCAAATGGCCACTGTCCAAACCAGTCAGCTTGTCATAGTCTTCGAGGACTGACTCTCTTTGATTTGGTCTGAGCTGAACTTGTATTGTTCAATGAGGGTAGACTCTGTTTCCATCTCTTTAAGATTATTTTTACCTATCAGCTTGACAGGAAAAGAGGAAAACGTATTAGTAGAGGGAATGGGAGTATTGGAGACAATTTCCCCAGAGCAGAAGTCTCTGATGGTCAAGATCCCATTTTTTATCATCTCAGTGGACAGAAATATATGAATCTGAGAGAAATCATAGACATGCCCCTCCTGCATAAACACAAAGGCTTTAAGGAGAAAGCAGCTCAGAATCTGACTGCTCTCATTTTGACTTGTGACCTTTGTGATCCAGCCTGCAGCCTGTGCTGGGGGAGAGGGTGGATGCAAGAGACAAGGAGCATCTTGCTCTCCTAGGTTTGAAAGTGACTTTGGTGAGATGCTTTCCCTGCCACATCTGCTTCCCTTTCCTGCTGTCTCCACAGCCCAAAATTGTCCACGGCTCTCTCTGGATCCCCTGACAACATTCTGTGATTCTGCCATTCTATGAGTCTGTGATTCTATGTGAGGATGCTACAGGTGTAGCTGAGTCCTGGAACACCTGATGTTGCCTCCTCTAAGCCCATGCACAGGGAGATATGTTGGGAAGTAATTTATGGATCTGATATTTCCCTGGGAGGGCTACAGTTCATTCAACGATTAACAGTTTTGATCATTAAACAAAAGGAAAAAAAAATCTCAGTGTAAATGAAATCTGTGACTGCAGTGCTAAGATTTTGTGTCAGAGCTGTTCTGGGCCAGGAAGCATTTTTTGCAGCATCATTGAAAAGAAGTTACAAATGATCAGCCTATGAAAGAAGCCTGTAATCCCAAAAGAGTCCTGGGAAAAAGAAATACTCCAAAAAGGCCTTTGAAGAAAGTTACCCAAATCAAAGTTATTCAGGTGGCCTGGGTCGATGGTCCAGGAGGAAAAGGCCACGTTGGACAGGACTTGGAGTACTCTGGTCTAGTGGCAGGGGGCCTGGCCCATGCAGGGGGTTTGGATTGAGATGATCTTTAGGGTTCCTTCCAACACAAACCACTCTATGATTTTAGGATCTTGCAAAAAGAGAGAAGTTTTGATGCTCCCTAAATGTGGAGGCTGCAGTGGTGCAAGACAGGTTATTTGCTCAAGTTCCTATTAGTAATAAGCGGAAATAATTTTTTCATCACTTAAATATCTTTTGTTCATCTTTAGGGAAACATAATAAGCCTTCCTCTGGAATAGGGCATAGGGCTTCCTTCTCTGGCTCACTCCACTGGGACTTCAGAAATCCCATCCTACAGCATACCAAATATCTGGCACTGTGATGCACTAGCAATCCCTGAATCATGAAGTGCAGGTACCACAAAGGGCGAGCACACTGCAGCCTCTGGATTTCTCTTAGGGTTAAGGTTGAAAAGCACCACACACAGCCATCCAGCAGGTACCATGTTCCATCATTCAGAACATCAAAACCCAATAGGTTTTCATTGTGATTTTTAACTTCAAAGAGCAGCTGACACCAGCTCCCCTCCCAGGAGCCATGAATCAACCTTATCAACTTGACATGTAACAGTTGCTCCATTTAGTGCAATGATTTTAGCTCTTCTGACTCCTTCTGGATCATAAACCAAATTGCACAGCATCCTGTTGCTGTAAAATTGAACTTGTGCTCCTTTATCTATTAGAAATTTTATTAACTGTTGACAATATCTAGTAAATTTGGGGGGAGGTCAAATGAGGTAAAGAATCATCTTTGCCTTGTTCTGTTAGCAGAATCACCCTATATGTTTTCATCCCATGTATCTCTGCTGTACCTTTCCTGAAACTCTGATATCTCAGTCATCATATACAGCACCCTTTTAGTAGAAATTTGCTGACCTCGAAAATCCTCTCTGGTTTCAGTTTTAATTACTGATCTTAATTTTGTTTGCTCAGCACCAGACGACAATATAAATGTTACACGCTCAGTTTTTCCAAAACTGGGGAGCACTCAAGCACTGACATTTCTTGGGGAGTCTTGGCTTGCAGCTGCTTGAATCCCACCTGG
Source organism: Chaetops frenatus (assembly GCA_013400775.1). Classification (NCBI taxonomy): domain Eukaryota; kingdom Metazoa; phylum Chordata; class Aves; order Passeriformes; family Picathartidae; genus Chaetops; species Chaetops frenatus. The sequence goes on along the minus strand of VZTR01027527.1, from coordinate 9,875 downwards.
CTGTTAACAGTCAATGGATAAATTCCTAGCCCTCTCTGTCCAGGATTCATGGGTAAAGCAATGATATCTTTGGGGTGTAGGGACCCCTTCAACCATGGCATCCTATACATGATGCCAAAAATGTGACGTCCCAGCTGCAGCAGGATGCTCTGCCTGGCATGAGGTAAAACAACTTGAACAATGGCCTATTTGCCAAGCTCCCAGTGGTGAATGGAGAAGGGGCCATCATGCTGCTTTTGGTGATGAATGATACTACTAATAACTTACCTAAAGCTGCTGAGCTGACACAACTGGTCTGGAGACATCTGACTGACAGTCCGTCACTTTATTGTGAAAAAGTCCAGTTCCACTTTTCAGTGGCAGGGTCTTTTAACAAACACCTTCCTGGAGTGTGTGTGTGTGTGTGGAGATTCCTCCTTGGAGTGGTGACACCCCTCAAGGTCACTTCTTGAGGCTGAGCCAAAGAGATTTGACCATGGTCATTGGTATGGGTAACATCAATCTCTACTTAACTGTTTTTGCTAGTTTTAATATAACTGCTTTAGTATATTTGCTGCAATACTGCTTCATAGTGCAAAATATTATACTAGTAGTTATAGCTTCCATACTGTGAACCAAATAATTCCGTTTAACATATTTTTGCCTAATCATTATCATCATAAATCATATATAATTATGTAAATATGTCTGTTTTGCAGTCCTTAAACCTGTGGAACAAGTTGTATAAAGTTTCGATTATATCTATATTATCCTTTAGACATAAACAATTGACAAAATCTGGGGCTAAGATTGGATCCAGCTGGACCCAGACAGCTCTCAGGGAAGGAGTTTACCAAGCAAGGGGGTCCTTTCTGCACCTCATGACTCAACAGGAAGGTTTCTCCATTAACCTTTGCCTGAAGGTCCCATTCTACTCACAAAACCACCCTTAAGGGAAAGGGACCCACCAAGATCCGTAAGTGTTCATGGTAAAAAGGAACAGCAAAAGTCAGAAGATCCATAAAATTTCACAAAGTTTTATTAGTAAATTACACACTTGGCATGGAAACTGGTATGTTAGTTCCTAAACTACTCTATAAGTACATGGCAGCGGGTACCCTTTCATGGATAAATCTCCCTGCCCTGAAGACAGGTTTCTCACTTCCTAATGGAAATTAGATATCATGTGAAGTTCAGTCTCTCAGACCTTCCTGGAAATGAATCAGAGGCCTTTGGAAATCTTGGGTTGTCTTGTTCCCTGCCACAGTCCATTTGTCCCCCTCTACTCTGCTCTGGTGAGATCCCACCTGCAGTGTTGCCTCCAGCTCTGGGACCCACAACAGAAGGACATACAGCTGTTGGAGTGAAGCCCAGAGGAGGCCACAAAGATACTTCAAGAGCTGGAGCACATCTGCTCTGGAGAGAGGGTGAGAAAGCTGAATGTGAGAGAGCCTGGAGAAAAGAAGGCTCTTGGGAGAACTTGGACCCCTTCCTGTGTCTAAAGGGTTTTAAAAGAGAGAGGGACTTTGGACAAGGACATGGAGTGACAGCACAAGAGGGAACGGCTTTAAGCTGAAAGTAGGTGGGGTTAGATTAGATGTTAAGAAGAAATTTTTTACTGTGAGTGTGGTGAGGCCCTGGCACAGGTTGTCCAGAGAAGCTGTGGCTGCCCCATCCCTGGAAGTGTTCAAAGCCAAGTTGGACAGGGCTTGGAGCAACTGGGGATAGTGGAAGGTGTCCCTGCCCATTGCACAGGAGCTGAGACTACATGGATGGTCTTTGAAGTTCCTTCCAACCCAAACCATTCAGTGATTCTGTGACATGTGGCAAAAGCTCCTGAACTTTTTCCAGCCAGGATGTGAGGCTTATTCCCGGGGACAGTCACTGTCAAACAGGGAAACTTCTCCCCTGCCATAGAGCTCAGTCAAGGAGTCCTCCAGCTCCCCCAGCGTGAGGAGCTGAACCTGGTTCTCGTCGTTCTCAGCAATGACCGCCCAAGCCTTTATGTAGTTGTTGTCCACCACGCAGCAGGCAGCTGACCAGAGGTGGCTGGGTTTATTAACCCTCCCCTTGGCGATGTAGTTGTTCCCAGGCACAGCACCCACGATGACATAGGTGGTTTTACAGCCCTGGGTCCTCCTGATCATTGTTTGCTGCTCGTAGTTGTTCCAGGCGCCGCCATTGAGTTTCTCATCCTGGGGCACTATGTTGGTGAGGGTGAAGGTAGCCATCCTGCTGCTGTAGTCATCGTGGTGGCCATTGGGGTTCAAATGGCCCCGGTTCAAACCCGTCAGGTTCTTGTAGTCATGAAGGATAGCCTGGCTCTGGCTGAGTTCCTTTAAGCTGACATTGTATCGATTTAAGAGTGTCCACTCTTTCTCCATAGTTTTGGGGTAAGTTGGGCCAATCAGCTTGAGAGAGAAAGATGAGGAAAAGGTATTAGTATTGAGAATGGGAATAATGGAACAGATTTCCCTGAAACAGAAGTCTCTGAGTGTCAAGATCCTGATTTTTTGTCTGGTACTGATGTGGTACAATACAGTACAATACTAGATTAGTTGCTCGAGTTCCTATGAGGAACAAGAGCAAATATTTTATTTCAGGAATTTATTTCACATTTAGTGCATTATATTTAGCCTTCCTTTGAAACAGTGCATAGAGGTTTCTGAAATATGGTTCATTTTCAACCGGAATCAATCCTGCCACTCTGTCCTTAGCAATGACAGGAATTTCCTCTTTTCGTGTCCATTATTTTCTTGTCCTGTTTTCCTAAAGGTCTGAAATGTGTCTGAAAGACATTTGGGAGAGGCCTGTAGTTTGTGGAGTTCAGTCTGTCTGCTGCATCCTTCCAGACCAAGCCCCAGCCAAAGGTGCTCAGGGGTCACTGCCTGTGGGTGGAGATCACGCCCTTCTGACTGCACTGACACTGATGCTCCTCACTTTCCTCTGCCTGAAACACCACTCCAGAAATCCCTCCACAGTTACTCTGACCCTCTCATCTCCAGTGCCTGAGCCTGCCTAGGCTTTGTCCCTGGGCCATCTCACCCCATCCTGAGTTACTATTCCCTTCTCTCACACCCCTCACCAAGCCTGTTTGATTCTTCACTGGGAGCAGATAAGCTCTGTCAGGGATGGAAAAAAGCTCAGGGCAAAGTGTGGATCAGAGCCCAGCAGGACTGTTGGTCCCTCAGGTTTAGCTGCTGTTGGATGCCAGTTCCCCATCACTTGTTCTCCCACTACAGCAGGGCACAGGGAGGGGGGATCATTTGACTTTGTAATGTGAAGCAATTTAATCCAATTTGCTGTTCCTGTCAGGTCAGGAACTGGTCACCTTTGGGATATGACTCATCTCATCCTCCTGCTGCTGTCTCAGATACATCAGAGGAACCATGTAGTGCAGGTATTTGAAGTTAAATGAGAAGAATCTTATCCAGTGTGTCCATTTGCATGTGTGTAGAGGGATGGTAGGAAATAAAAATAGTTATTTAGGTACTGCTTTTAATGACTGGAGGGTGATGTGCTGTAAGAGAGACACTCACCTGGGGCTCAACCAGCCATGTTTTAGGTCTCTTGCCAGGTCCAGGCTGGTAGATGTAAGCAGAGTACACAGGAATACGCATCTTCCTGTCGTATAAGGTGGCAAAGTAATACTGGTTCTTGTAGCGCTGGCAGATCCAGGCTGGGTTCTGTGGTTGCAGGGCTTCATTTGGGGGAACTTCCCGGAAAAAAAACTGAGGACATGAAGTTTCAAAGGACTTCACCACCTCACTGTGTCCCAGCCAGAGGCAGCTCGCCAACACCTGCAGCAGCAGCCACAGCATCGTGGGAGGATTTCAAGTGAAGGGCTCTTGCTCCCCTGGAAGGCAAATGCAGCGGAGGGGACTATGAGAGACCAAGGAGGGAGGAACTTCTGCCCTCCTGGATATGGAAAAATCGTCAGTGCTATAGGGTTGTGTAGGGATACGACTGGGGATAAAAGGATAACTTTTGGTTATGGTAGAGAAGTTACAGGGGAAAATATGGTTGCTTCTCCCTGGATGAAACACAGTCAGCATACCTGGCCTCCCACAAAGAAGGAGGCCTAAATCTAAGGTGGGGGGGGGAGGGGTAAACAGTGGGTGAGGTGGAGTTGGAGACACCATGGCCAGGCTCTGTCAAAACCCTTGCAGAGGAGACAGCTCGGTGGTATTTTCTAGCTGATAATCTGCATGATGGCTGAAATACACGGGAGATAAATGAAGATGCCCTGCTGCTGAATCAGCAACCATGGCAAAATTCCTCTCCTTGGACTGACGCACATCCCCCTCCCAAGGTTATTGCAGGTACTTTACTGAGATATCCACCCCCAAGGCATGAGAACCTCTCACTAAGATGTATGACTACATGCAAACACCACCTAAATGTAAAGAAATAGTATAAAACTGAGTTAAAAATGGAGACAAGTGATGGAAGACTCCATTGTAACTTCTGGGATCAGTTGATGGGTTCTGTCTTCTGCCTTCTGCCTCTTAGGGATGCCTATTGGGTAAGAATCCTACTTTATGCATGCTGAATGATTACCTCAAGCCAGCTTTTATTGGGGATTAAAGCTTATTGGTTGTTCTGAATGTGTATCTTGCTTTGAATATCTTTTTGCAGTCAGATACTTTCACTGGCAAGCCTCAAACCTTAACCTGTCACAGTTTTATTAATAGAGAGTGTTATTCTATAAACAGTTAAAGTGAGTCCTTCAAGGGTGCTGGCAGTCTCTGGCAGTGAGTAAAGGTGTGGAGACCCAGGAAGGGTTTCTCTGGTTGGTGTGTGACCCTGAACAAGTCAGTCAAACCCTCCAACTCAGAGAATTGCTCAGTAAAGGGTGCCCACAACAGGACACCAACAGACTGATAAGGCAGAAGGGTTTTGGCTTTTTTTGACAGACTGAACACACACTAAGTGTTTGAGCAAATCTCCCTTTCTCACACGAGGGTGAAATTTCAAATAGGTTTTACGTGCCTAGAAGAGGCAGCATTGGGGGAATTCAGTCTGCCTGAGGAGTGTTCCAAACCCATCCAATGCCTAAACAGTTCTCACAGCAAAGTTATCATGGAACTGAGGTATGGCATTGAGACAAGGGTCACCTTTTCCAGCCTACTTCAGCTGGTCAAGAGCTCAGCTTTTTCACTGGTGCTGGAGAAAAAATCCCTCAACAAACCAAGGCCTGGAAGCCCCTACTTCCAAACATGGTCTAATAGAATCACAGAAGATGCTGAGTTGGAAGGGACCCATCAGGATCATTGAGTCCAACTTCTGGCCCAGCCCAGGACAGCCCCAGAAATCCCACTATGTGCCTGAGAGTATTGTACAAACATATCTTGTACTCAGGCAGGCATGATGATTGTGATCATTTCCCTGGGGAGCATGTTCCAGGGCTCAACAACCCTCTGTGTGAAAAGCCTCTTCCTGATATCCAGCTTAAATCTCCCCTGACTCAGCTTCAGGCCATTCTCACTCCCTTCTGCTCTGGGGACCCTGCAGAGCAGAGATCTGCTGCTGGGCACGGACTCTGCTCAGCCTCCTGCGATGCTGAGCTGGGCTTTAATCTCAAGGGGCACTGGGCAGGGAAAGAACAGCACTGCTGCCCTTCCTATGTGTCTCTGGCCTCACCCAGCTTCACACAGACACGCAGCCCTCCCAGTCAGACCCAACACTGAACCCCCAATGGTGCCCTTGGGGTGCTGCCTCTCAGCTGACTTTGGGATATTAAGCTACAAAACCCCTTGGCTCTGACACAAGACATCTGGTCCTTGTTGTATGTAGCAACCCCGGATCAGGAACATGGTGACCAGTAACGTGGAAACTAAGAACAGGAACAACAAGTAATGACTTTTTACAATACTCTGCAGAGCATGGCCAGACCTGCCACAAATCAAGCAGAAAAGTCCTTTTGCATGACTCTCTCCACGAGCTTAAAATTTATCTATCTTAATATCTAACTTAATATCAGATATATAGAAATCAACCTACTGTGAGGAAGAGCAGCAGAGGACTCTGGTCGCAGCCCCAAAGTGGGAGATGACTCTCAAATACCTCTGCTGCAGTCTCAGACTGGCTGTTTTAATATGACCTCCAGGAAGGCAGAGTTGCTAGATTTGCCAAACAATGTTTAAAGTGAGTTTGTCCAGGAGTTTAGCCACCTGTGTTTGTCCAGAGGCCTTTTGCAAGGTTATAGGTGGAGTGTTGGTACTCATTAAACTCACCCCTCCTTCTTATTCAACAGTTTGATGTTAATTTTCCAGGTGACTTGGCTTGAAATTCTTTGCCAAATCATTCCTTCTGTCCTTGTCCTCCTCTACAGAAAGTGTTAAAGAGCTGCAAAGTTCAGTGCATGCAGAAACTCTGATTGCTCCTTGGAGAGCAGATCTTGGAACTCAACAACTCCAGCCTAGGCTTTGTCTATATATATTTATTCCAAAGCTCAAGAAAGACTTGAAATATTGGAGTCAATGGTGAGAAAGGAGCAAGAGCTTACCTTGAAGCAGAATCTCAGAACAGGCAGCCAAAGGATTCCTTGCCTCTTCTCCCTGGAGAAACACTTGGCTGATCCCTCAGGAGTCCCAGTGCAATATAAACCTGGTCATAAATCTGCCTGTTGTGATACACAGGGAATTTTACTGAAAAGAAAGGTTTTCTGTTATTATTGAAGGAGATTTGTTCATGCCTGCCCTGAAGTGGTATGACAGTTGCTATTTGCAATTTCCTCAGGATTTCTACCAGGTTCTAGCAGCATCACATGTCAGGAGTAAATAACTGTGTCTGGTGACTTCTCTGTCCGTTTCCTCATTCCCCACAAATGGGGACCTACATGTGTTTCTGTTCCTGGCACATCTCTTGTGGCATTGGACTGACTGGTCTGTCTCTGAGTACACCCAGATGTTCACAGGCTGCTCTTCTGCAGCCTCTCAGAATACAATTAGTATGGTCAGGCTGCATTATTTTCCCTTGCCTGATTGCAAAGGCTTTGTAAGAGCCTTTATTCATGCCCAGCCTGGTGCTGAGAAGGCTCTGGAAGACCTTTGAGCCCCTTGCAGTACCTTAAAGTGGTTCACATGGAGGGGAACTTGTGACAGTGATGCCATTATGATTTTTGGTTTTTTTCATATATCCCTTTTCATATACACTTTTATACAGCTTTTATGTATCCCTAATGCTTTTAACCCACATACTTGTAATTCCCTAAACCTACTAACTAACTTAAACCCAAAGTTCTGTTAAGCCAAAAAGCTAAACATCAGAGTTAGAAGTCAAAACACCCCAGACACCAAAATCCCCTCCAAAACACATCCTGTAAACTAAATAAATCCATGCAAAAGAAAAGACATTCCTCAATAGGGGGCTTCTCTTGAGCCTCCCATTGGGGAATCTATGATAGAGATGTTAATGTGCAAAGTTCTGTAATTGTATACATAAACCATTACAAAAAGGCATTTTGCCAGTGCATTCTCCAGATGTGCATCTCCCCTGGATGTGATGCACTCTAAAAATCCTTAATAAATACCAAAGTAAACCCCTTGTTCCCCTCTAACCCTGTTTAGCTTTTATTCTAAGAGCACAGGTTAAGGCATCAACAGGGGTTTGGAGTGACAGGACAGCAGGGAACAGCTTCAAACTGACAGAGGGCAAGTTTAGGTTAGATTTCAGTCTCCAGAAGCACAGGCTCAGGGCACTCTACAACAACCTGAAAGGAGGTTTTAATGAGGTTGAAGTCAGTCTCTTCTACCATGTCAATAATGAGAGGACTAGAGGAAAAGGCTTTAAGATGAGATACTGGAAATTAAGATTAGATATTAGAAAAAAAACTTTCAACTGTCACGTGGTCAGGCAATGGAAGAGACTGCCCAGGGAGGTGCTGGAGTCACCATCCCTGGAGGTGTTTCAGAGGCATCTGGATATGGCACTGGGTGATATGGATTAGTGGTTTAAAGTTTACAGTGGTAGTGCTGGGAGGATGGTGGGACAGGATGACCTTGGAGGTCTACTCCAGCCTCTCAGATTCTGTCATTCAGAGATTCTATGAAACAGATTCCTTTCTTTTTTTGGCTTTGTAAGTGTTTCACAGGCTCACTGTGGAGGGCAGGGCATTCATGGCTACTGCCAGGGGTAAAGGTCCTCAGGACAGCCCAGGGAGCTGATGGAAGTGGGATTCCTGGGGTTGGTCAATCACCCATGGTTCCAGAGCCTGGAAAGAGGAAGCAGTGAGGCATAGGATGAGCAATGGTGAGGATGAGTGTGGTCTCAAGCACCAGCAGGTATGCAGAGGTGGGTGAGCAAGTCAGAAGGAGACCCCTGAGGTACAGCACAGGTGTCTGCAGATGTCCCTCAGCCTGAATAGCATTGATGTCCTGGGGACTGTGACATTATTGGAAATGGAAATTTCAGCAAGAAACAATTTGTGCTTTATACATGAGGTGACCCTGCAAAACAGCACTGCAGCAAATAAACTTTAATGTGAACTACTCAGGAACTAAATGATCTGTCCTACATTGATCTTTTGATTATGACATTGAATACATTGAATATATTGAATACATTGAATACATTTCCCCAAAATCGGTTTCCCGTAATTTAGCAGAAAAGCANAGGTTGTCCAGAATCTGGTCTTTGCACCTGGAGTGCTGTGTCCAGCTCTGGGGCCCAGAACACGAGAAGGACACAAACCTATTGCAGTGGAGTCCAGAGGAAGCTACAAAGATGTTCCAAGGACTGGAACACCTCTGCTCTGGAGAGAGGCTGAGACAGCTGAGGGTGTTCAGCCTTGACAAAAAAAAGGCTCTAGGGAGAAGCTGGATCCTACTCCACTCTCTAGAAGTGTACCAAGAGATCTGGAGAGGGATTTTGGACAAAGGCATGGAGTGACAGGACAAGAAGGAATGGTTTCACACTGGCAAAGGGCAGGCTTAGGTGAGATGTTAGGGAGAAATTCTGTACTGAGGGGGTGGTGAGGCCCAGTCATGGGGTGATCAGAAAAGCTGTGGCTGCTCCATGCCTGGAAGGGTTCAAGGCCAGGTTGGATGGGACTTGGAGCAAGCTGGGAGAGTGGAAGGTGTCACAGCACAGGGAAGGGGATGGAACAAGATGATCTTTAAGGTCCCATTAAACACAACCCCACCTGTGAGTCTATGATATGTGGGAAAAGACACCAAGCCTTTTCCACCCAGGATATGAGGTTTGTTAGCAGGGACGGTCACTGTGGAACAGAGAAACCTTTCCCACCGCCCCACAGAGCTGGGTCAACACCTCCAGCTTCCCCAGTGTGAGGAGCTGCACCTGCTTCTTGTTGTTCTTGGCAGTGACTGCCCAAGGCTTCATGTTGGTGTTGGTCTGGCAGCAGGCAGCCGACCAGATGTGGCTGGGTACATTAACCCTCTTATTGGCAATGTAGGTTTTCCCAGGCACAGCACCCACAATGACACGGGTTCTTGTACAACCCTGGGTTTTCTGGGCCATGGTTTTGTTCTCGTAGTCTTTCCAGGCACCGTTGTTGAGTGTGCTGTTTTGGGGCACTATGTTGGTGAGGGTGAAGGAAGCTGAGTTGCTGTTGTTGCCACTTTGATGGCCACTGGGGCTCAGGTGACCACGGTCCAAACCCTGCAGGTTGTTGTAGTCTCGGTTGATAGCCTGGCTCTGGCCAATTTGCTGTGGACTGATCTTGTATTTATTGATGAGGAAGTCCTCTGTTTTCATGTCTTTGGAATAATTTGGGGTGATCAGCTTGACAGGGAAAGAAGACAAAATGGTGTCATCACTGAGGATGCACGTAATGAAGCAGATTACCCTGGAGCAGAAGTCTCTGATGGTCAAGATCCCATTTTTTTGTCATCTCAGTGGACAGAAATGTATGAATCTGAGAGAAATCATAG
>VZTR01027518.1:475994-576313 GCA_013400775.1 Chaetops frenatus | reverse complement strand
TGGTGAGAGCCCACCTGCAGCATGGAGCTGTTGGAGTGAGGCCAGAAGAGGCCACCAAGATGATCAGAGGGATGGAGTATCTCTCCTACAAGGAGAGGCTGAGAGAATTGGGATTGTTTAGCCTGAAAAACAGAATGCTTCAGAGTTACCTGATGTGGCCTTCCAGTACCTGAATGGAGCCTAGAGGAAAGATGAAAAGAGACCATTTAGTTGGGCACGTAGTGACAGGTCAAGGGTGAACAGCTTCAAACTGAGAGTAGGTTCAGAATAGACATTAGGAAAAATTATTTACTGCAGAATGCTGAGTCACTGGAGCAGGTTGCCCAGAGAAGCTGTGGATGTTTCATCCCTAGGAATGTTGAAAGCCAGCATTGACCCACCTGGTCTAGTGGAAGGTGTCCCTGCCCATGTCAGGGAGTTGCAATTAGATGATCTTTACGGTCCTTTCTAACCTAAGTCATTCTATAATTCTAAATCCTGCCTTAGGTTTCCAAGTTTGCTTATTGTAATTACTGAATCAATTACTTGTATAAGGATATCTTTGTTGAAATCAGATATGTCATTTAAACTGTCAAACCCACCAGGTTTTAAAGATGCTTAAAGTCCTATGATACCTACATGAGCATGATTGTATAATTTATTTATATTTCTTAGAAATAATTCTAAGGAACTTCTTTTATTGCAGCAATTAGTTATGTTTTAAAACATAGTAAAATTGCTTTAAAGTTCTGTTGAAGATATATTTGAATTTCATTTTAAAAATGTGAAATGTGATTGGCCAAATTCCCAACTAGTATGACTAGCAATTTATCCATTTCTTAGGGATATACTCTAATTACACCAATGACTGTGAAGGAAAGCATCTGAGAAAGTCTCACATACATAGATGTTGTTAAACTAATCTGAAAATGCTTTAATTACATTGTACCATTTCTGTTTGTACATAGCTTATAGCAACACAAATATTTCAAAATCCTTCCAGTGACTGAGTTATAACAATATCTGACTTATAGATAGTTCAAAATAATATACCCTGTGACCTCACATCTGTTCAGAACTGGCACACAGATTCTTTATGCAAAAGAGTCTTTAAAAAAAATTTCTTATTAGTGCCTTTTAAAAGTAACTAGGCACAACTGAATAGTTAATTTTTCAAGCTCTTACGCTTTCAGCTTCTTTATGGTAATGTTACAAATTTGCAGTGGAAAAATTAATCATTTTCAAATTGGTTTTTTTGAGTTCATTTTCATCATCTCACTGTCAGAAATAAGTGGTCTAGAGATAGAAGGGTTGAAACATGATTCTTCCTTCAGTAATTGTAGAACCTCTGTTCCCTAAAACTTACAGGTGTAGTTGCATTTCAGTCATGATCTGAGAAGAAATTATAAACCATTTCTGTACTGTTTTGTTTCAAGTTTCATAACCGTTTTACCAATTCAAGACAAAACGAAGGTAGGCTGGTGTTGGGAGGGGTTTTTTTTTGCAAATAATTAATTTTGTATCAATTCTTTTTATTTTTTATTTTTCAGAGCTGTCATTTAAAACTGCCCCAACTGCAGTAATTTAACAATGTTTTTGGTGACCTTGTAGTATGATTCAGAGAAATGACAATTCTAAAAGATTTATCTGTTCATTTAGTGAAATACCAACTTGTGATGAATTAATGTGTATAATCTATTGTCTTTTCCACTGACATTAAAATTATAAAGACCTAGTTTCATAAGTATTTATGAATTTCATTGCTTTCTATGAATGGAAGAAAAGGGGAGTCCATTAACTACCCACGAGCTGCTACCTTGCAGCTTTTCTCCATTCTTGTCATGCAGGATTTAGAACTTTAACTCTCCAGTTTGGTTCATTCAATAGTAAATCCATTCACAGCGTCCCCTAATGGTGAAGTAAGATGTAATAAAGGGCTTTAAACACAAAGGTAAATCACGACAAGATGAGAACAAGCCTTTGAAACACGAATTAGGGCTTTTACATATCTTCAGTAGCTGTAACATGTGTCCTTGAGCCTTTTGAGAATTAACATGAGAAAGGAGACTTCACCAAACACTTGAGAGAGGATGCTACCAATTGTTCATTGTTTTTCTCTTGAAATAAGTTTTAAACTTATCACCAAGCTTAAGTGGAAATTTTGTTTCCTCCAGCACTGACACCTAAACAGCATCTGCAAGACATGTAGATATTTTATGCAAAAGATTTCTTTAAGTATATATCTTACCTGCTCATTAACTTTCTTTTAGTTCTGAATAATTATGACCACTATACTGGCCAATAGAAAGTAGCTTGTCTTTTACTCACACTTGCAAAAAAAAATGAGAACTTTTTCTTGGCTTTATCTGGGATGAATTTCTGGATAAATTGGAATTGTGATAGTCCTCATTCAAATCAAACAAATAATTAATGATAGAAGAGGCTAGAACTGCAGCAGTCAGATGACAGACTTTGGGTCAGCCTCAAACTTCATTCAACTCTGGGATTAAATTTTGCTGAATTTACCCATTGTGTCAGTACAATAGAGAGTGAACTGTCAAAATATCTCCCATGTCTGACTATACACAAACACTTCCAGCACCACCATATTTTTACAGCAGGACATCCAGACATTAAGGGAAAAAGGTGGTTTGCATTTAAGTGCAGACCACAACAGATTGCAGATAGTGACATCCCCTCTAGCCACTGAGTTCTCTGTGTAAATGAGGGCTTTAGTACTAAAAGGTGAATACACTGCATTTCATCTGCCACAACCAAATACAGATATTTGAATCGAATGTAAAAAGGTTAATGTAAATTATTAATTGATGTCATTAATAATCTCATCATTTCCTTAAACAACTCCCCATGGCTTTTGGTGCAATTTTGAAATTTATAGGCATTGAAAGTTTTGTCTCCCTACGGTACGAGGATGCTCCTAAGAGATTTGAACATTCAGGGTGGTAACATTTTGATATACATGATCATTTCAGATACAAGAGGAAGAAATTTTGTCCCATTAGACCATCAGGCACAACGGAGAGAAGATGCAAACACTGCCTGGTGGGGGGGTTGCTGTTGATGTACTTCCATCCCTACCTATTTGGAGAAGTGAAATTGATACAATACCATGATAGCATCAAATATAAGAATTGTGCAAGATGAAGGGCCTGTGACTTCTTAACTATTTCTTTAGTGCTTGTGAAATACAAAAAGAGTGGGGGGAAAACATCTTTACTGAGTCCACCTTGAAAGCTAATATTTCTCACACCAGAGTTAAATGGACTGCAAATATACACAGGTGTGTAACACATGAATAGATCTGACTGAGCTAGTGAAGGGTGTGATGGGAGTACTGTAATCATGTTACTGTTAGCCCAAGCTAAGGAATGTCAACAGTATACAAGATATTGCAGAGGCTGCAAGTTAATAAAGAGCCACAAAGTGCCCTTCTATAAAAAAACCAGTCTTGCCTTTTTTTTTTTTTTCCATTGCTGCAGTGTGGTTATTCATTTGTATATTATATGTATCAATAACTACTAAATTATCCATTGATTTATCTATCTGTCTATTTATTGTCCAAGAGAGGGACTACTTCTCAGAGGTTTTCTTAACAATATGTTTAAATGAATGAACTCTTTTTCGGCATAACCAGAAATATCTATTGAAATGGATGAAGAGTCTTTTAAAAATTAGCAGTGTGGCCCAGCCTGAAATAAGGATTAGCAGAATTAAGCTCCAGTGTAATGATATGTGATTTTACACATGAATAGTGCCAAATGGAATGGTTCTCATGAGTAAAGTTATTCACCTGTTTAATGTTGAGAGTATCTTTTCATTTTAAATTAGACTTTAACCTTTGTAAAGTTTTCAACTTCTGTTCTGCCTAAAACAGCAGATGTAATGTAACCAGTCAATGGAGAACTTCCTTGATACATCTAAAATAGTTGCAAAGCACATTTTCAAAAGTTTGATTGCAAAATATACAAATGATTATTATTAAACAATGTGTGGCATTTTTAACAATACTTTTCAAAATAATTTATTCGTCTTTCAGTATTTCATTGAAATAAAGAGCACAGTTATTATTTGTAGATAAGGAAGAGGGTTTTATCCAGTTTTTTATCTGATATAGGAAACTGCATCCAAAGCCGCTCTGTAAGTTGACATTTTAGAACAATTTCTTTTTATCGGTAAGTTATTTTTTTTAAATCATTTTATACACCCCTTGATGAGATATGAGCCACAGTTCATGCAAGGAAATGCAAATACTCACTTCTCTTTAAAACTCTTGTATTGTTCACTCACTATTTTGACCTGCTTGTCCTTCAAAATATGAGAAGGGGTTATATGATTAGGATGCCCACAAGGAACCTGGAAGAACTGCATTTCTTTTCCTGTTTTACTCATGTTGCTTGTGTTACCACAGACATTTCCTTTATTCTCTTTGTGAATCAAGTCCTTGCCTGGAAAACCCAAACAGCAGGTACTCTCTCACCCCCCCACCTCTGTCTTTTTCTGCCTACCTGAAATACAAGTATTTTCTGGAGTTTTTGAGAAAGGGGACAGTGGCTGCTCACAGTGTGCACTGTGAATAGACTAGTCCACAGAAAGAGAAAAATAAAGTTATAACGGGTCATCTACTCTGATACATCACTGATTTCAGGTTGCTGAGTGTTTACCAGCTGTAATTGTGGTTTTGACAGACAGAGCTGAATTCTAAACATACTTGAGAAGAAAGGTTGTTCTGCCGTTCTCCAAAAATCCAACCTATGCATCAAAGATTAAGCAAAGGAAAAGCTTTTTCTTTCCCCAGAGACAAACAATAAAAACTAAAATATAATAGGATAACAACCTGGTTTTATTTTATTTATTTAATGAATAAGAAGAACATTAAGTAAGTCAATCAAACCTTTGCAGCACAAATACTAAGTAGTAAGAGCTCCTTAAGCTCCTTTTCTACTGTTGATTTCAGCTTGGGGAAATAATTTTATAATTAGCAAAAAGTTATCACAAAGCTTGAATTAACAGTAACAAAAACAAACAAATTTTTTTAAAAATTCATTTTTGTTGTCCTAAGAGTGCACTCAATTGCCAACACTGTTAACAACCAGAGATTAAGTTTTTTTCAGTTGTCTCACTGCCTTTGGGGCATTAACTGACAAGACACACAGCAGCTCATAACTGCAGCTTAAATTTTAACTCTAGATAGGGGCCTCAAGACACCATTGTAATACAAGTAACAGAATATATAGTAATTAGTAATGCTACTGGGGTTTTCTCTGGTTAAATTTTTCCTTTCCTTCTCCTTTTCAGTATTTGGTGAAAGCCTGTTTTGTACTTTCATTTGTGACACATTGCTCTAATTTTTTGTGCCCAGATTCTGTTAGCTCTGTTCACGTTTAGCCTACCTCAACTTTTCTCTTCTATGAAAAGAGGTTTCCTTTGCTCTGGATAGTTGAAAATGCTTTTGGAAATCTCTGGTTGGATGCTTGTATCTTGAGGGGAAAATCCATTTGTCCTAGCACTTACAGAGGGACTAATTTAAATCTAGCATGAAAGTAATCCACTAAATCTTTTTCTTTCCTCTTTCTTTTCCTAAAGAATCAGCAATTTAGTTGGCAAAGAATCTAAATGTGCTTCCTTCTTTGATTTATACCAACTATCTGATGACACCTTTTATCCAACATCAAACAATCTTCACTCAACTTCTAAACTACCCTGCACCTATGTTTTCAAATTGGCTGCTGATGAAATAGGAGGCCACTTCCTCTGATGGGGCACTCCCATCCTTGTTTGTGTATTCTCTCTCACCTCAGAAAGCTATATTTTTGCTACTGTTGTAGCACATATGGTGTGAATAAACCTCAAGCACACATCTGACCAGTTCATGTGTTGCACTTTGAGGTCACAGCCTGAATTGTGTAATTTGGTGTAGAATGCTGTCAAGATGTAGCCCATGTTGATTTCTGTTGATTTCTGCATTCCTGTTGATTGCTCCATCCAGGTTACTGAGGTAGAGTTTGAGTCATTTCCTTGGTGCCCACAAGAACATATTATACTGGCTTTGGATGAACCTAGAGAGGAATGAAGAGGTGCTCAACACCCCAAATCACCTGGAAATAAAGCAGTGTAAGCCCTTTGGAGAGAACTTTGACTCTTGCCCAGATGAGATTAGGAAGGCTGCTATGACTCCAGTTTTTAACACAGGGTGAATATCACCTTAACCTAATAAACAGAATTGGATTTCATCAGAGACAATAGGTTCAATCTTAGATTTTTCTTAATGTGCTGTGTTCAGAAAGAGCTGGTACAGTTCTGGGAGATAAAATTCTCCAATTAAAAATTTAACAGCTGGGTTAAACTGGTTGTAATGAGCAAAGCACCTTTTAAGTTCCTCTCAGAAAAAAAAAGGTTTAAAGTAAACTGTCTTTTGGGTTGAACATCCTGCTAAAACATGCTTGGAGTAAGTAATAAATAAACAAAATCTTGAGTTCAAAAAGCTGAAAGTAAGGGTTAATAGCAAACAGATAAATCCAGCCTTTGTAAATATGATACTTCCCCCTTATACATTACAACTAACTGACAACTGTGTTGGGGTTTGAGAGTCTTTTTCCCTTTTTTTCTCTTTTTCTTTTTTTAAAAGGGAAGAAAAGATTTGGGTTGGCTCTGATCCCATTGCCTACAAGTGTCTGGAGCCTGGCCATCTGTCACAGCTGCTGCTCACCATCGCTGCCACTCTAATTGACAATGAACCCAGCACCCTGCAGTAATTGGGGCTGCTCTGTGACTTGGGCAGGTAATGCACCCTTTTAGCAGCCAGCAGTCCCCATCTGTGCAGCAGCCCTAGGCATGGGAGCATAGTGACCCCTCTGCTGGTTTCACAGGTGGGCAGCAGGGATGGCCTCACCTGGAAAGCATCAGGAAGGCCCAAGGGAAACCTTCCCCATGTTGAAATTGAAAACCTCCCCAACTCACTGGAAGATTTTAATACTGCTGCCAAGGCACACACACATCTGCCATTCAGCTCTGGGTTCTATATTAAAATAAAAAGAGAAACACCTTCCAACATTGAGCAGTTCATGCACTGCCCCAGTCAGGGTTTCTTTATTAAATTACCTCTCAACAATATTTTAAATTGACTGGTCTGGGTTTTTTCTCCATCACAAGCACTACAGACACCAAAGCTTTGGCACACAGGGCACTTAATTCAGTCACTGAGAAGACAGCTTTGCAGCAAACCTTTCCTCAAGGTTTAGATATTTTGGGGAGACAAAACCAAATCTTCACCATGTTTCTTGACTGCAATTCTTGGAAAACTCAGCACTTGCCTTATGGCATAAGCATAACCTTGGTCTCTGAATATTCCATGCAGCATTTCTCTGTCCACTTCAGTCACTAGGCTGCTCGTTATGAATTGCAGGTTATTGTTATTTGACCATATTTTGGGAACTGACGTGTTCTTAAGTGGAAGTAACTTAAGTTTTCATGGCAAGTGCATGTATGGTGAAAAATAAAGGTCTACTCTTACATTTAAAGTGTACAATCCTTTGGGCCTCATCCAGAACACAATGAAGTAGATAGAATTAAGTCATTTTACTCTAGAGAAATTCAGTCTCAACAGGTAGTTTAGGGATTAAGGCAACATTTTGAGGCTAAATCTCTGTTATTTCTGCAATTCCTTCACAATTCTGTATAAATTAGGATATATGGATTTCAGAATTATGCCCAGTGATTCTGACAAGCCAAGAAGGACTGATGATACTGATTTCTTCATAGAAAGTTACTTTTGTTTTAAAAAGTATTATTTCAAGCTGTAGTGATTTCTAATTACAGGTAAATGCTTCCAGATGAGATCAACTGGCCAGTGGCCCTGGCAACTGGTTTCCAGTGGGAGCACTGTCCTGTGCTGCAAGGCAGCCCTTGTCACCTGCACAACTTCAGATCTTCCCAAATCTTGCTTTATATGATTTGGATGCTGCAAAGGCCTTTACTTCTTTTTTTAATCATTATCAATTCAAATGTGACATTTTCAGTTTTATTACCTTACTTTTTTTCCCTTTCCTTCCCTAAACAGAAGCTCAAATGTCTTTCAGTTACCTTTGTGAAATAAAGATTTCTAGAGAATTTGACCCTTTTAATTTTTAATATTATTGTTAGGTTTGTTATTGGAAAAGTCTGTCTGCAGTAGTACAGAACTAATTTACCAGCTCTTGTCTTCAGAAATGTGATTTTTCCTTCACTTTTTGACAGAGGTGTGTGGATTGATGTTGTACTAACATTAAGTAAATTACTCCAACAGCAGCTTATAACAGAGAAATACAGTGCAATATTTTTTAATGTTTTCAATTCTTTACCCACATATCAGCAAAACTTCACCTGAAAAATTAATGAAACTGTGAGCTGAGTGGTGGGAATTGTTGAAAAGAGAAACACATTATACATAAGTTATTAAGCAGTTGGAAACGTAGTTCCTGTGCATTTCTTCCTTAAATGCAAGAAAAGGAATTTCAGACTTGGTGTATAAGTAAACAAAGGAAATATTCCTAATTAAAAAAAAAAAAAAAAAAAAAGTAAAAATTAACATGACTAGAAAATGATGCTGATGTGTGATTTTTTCCTGCAAAAATAAATGACCATGGAGAAAACTTTAGCACACGCACAAGAAAGGCCAGAAGGATGTTTCTGATCCTGACATGAAGAGCTTCAAACATTTTGTTATCTCTCTGTCTACTCAGTTTCCCATAGCATAATTTTTGACCTGCAGATATCAGTGGACTTATACATCACAGATATTTCTCAAAGAACTAGTTGCAAGGTGATAGGTTCTGCAAAACTTTGAGCAAATATATTGCTTGTTATGAAATAATTTGGCAGGAAAATTATTACTCTAAAACTTCTCTTTCTAGTATATTATTCAGTTTCATTTTAATCTGGGTTACTTTGTTAACCTTGTTTACAGCATGGTTTCAAAGGCACAGAGCTGAACCGATTTGTGAAAACTGTGACTTGTCACCTCTCAGCAGAGAGAATGAATGAATAAATGAAATGTGCAATCATCTGCCGTGGCTAACAAGGTTGTCTGAAGCTCTACGTGCTTGTGATACATTTCTTAATTTCACTTAAGTACGTCTAAAACCAAGACAGGTGAAGAGGGAAGAGCAGAGGGACACTGTCTCCTTTTGAGAAGTAGGAGCAGCCTGACATTCCAGCCAGGCTGCAAAACTACAGAGTGTGTGCATGGGACACACAGTTAGATCTATTTCCTTAAACTTATGGGCTACACTTCAGGTTAATAAAGCACGGGCCTTACTTCTCCTGCATTTCCCAAAGTTTAGAGCTGTGTTTTCTAATGCACCTTCTAAGGATTACTTGTGAATACAATCCCAACGTTGGAGGCAGTTATTCCAAGTAAAAAGATTGGCCGTCGTCCAGCATCTAAAAAGAGAGAGATTGAGGCAGAACTCATCTCAGATTCCAAAGGTGTTACTCCAGATTTATGAGAGTGTAACTGAAAGCAGAAGGAAGTTCATTGTCTATTATGTCAAAGACATAAGATCTTTCAGATAATGGGCTATAGATACCAGGCAAAATGCACTCATGTGTTTTGTATCCAATTCATTGAAATCCTTTGCTTAGAAAACTTCATAATTTTAAAAGCAATGCTCGCATATTTTGAGGGAAGCTTGGAATATCTAAAAAAAAAAAAAATCTGTGGAAAAGCTTTATATCAATTTTCACACAAAAATCTGTCCAGAGATTGAGGTAAGCAATCCACATATACAGAAAGGACTTTTCACTATTTCTAGACCAGCTTTAACTGTCAAATAAAATGGTCTCACTGTTCTTTTTATATATATTCTATGTGCAAAATGGAGCATATCTCTTCTAGCTGGAGTGACAACTTCATGCATCTTAACAAGTTGTCCTATAACAAAGGATGAACACCTCTGTGTTCATGGTAAGAAACTTTATGTGTTGGTTTGAGATATATGACATTTTATAGCTGACAATATGCATTCTCTGAGGGTGAAACATAGCCTCTGCAAAGTTTTTATGTCTTGATATATTATGTCTTTTGAATATCAGGTTTTTCAAGGTAGAGTGTTGGGGTTTTGTACTCCTTTCAATATTTCTTTGATTATAACATTCTATTCCGTTTAGGAATTTAAGTTTTGGATTTCTAACAAAGGGAAAAGTGTGTGTATGTGCAGGGGTATGCATGCTTGTGTACACCCTGAGACACTTGGGTTATTTAATCTTTCTGTCCTGGCTTACTCCTACAGAAGCAATTATTCAGCTCACAGGATTTACAGAAGCATATCTTTCACAATGAAACCTGAAGTCTCATTAGCATATTATTACTTCTTCGAGGTCATGATTAAAGATAAACAATATCACTCTACCTAACACAGAGTCCTGTCGTATCATCATAGCAAATAAATCCTGGTTGATTAACAAGTGTTGTTACGTTTCTTTTTCACATCTTCCAAGCCCCATAACTTGTTCACATGTCAGTTACACAGATTTCTGTAGAACTGGGAAAAGAAAGAAAATAGATCCAGGAGACCAAACTGCATATCTCACACGGGAAGACCTTCACCCATGCCTGCCAAGGGCTTGTACATCTTCTGCACAGTGCCTGAAGAGAACTGTTAGGAACGAGAACAGGTAACTGTATTGGATGAGCCATGTGTTCCAGTCTCCAGAAGTAATTCCTCACAAGGACCATCCTCAAGAATCATTAGGGGGAAATTTCCAAGAGTACTTTGGTATTTAGCAATGGAAGTCTTATTAAAGCCTGCAGAAACTTTACTCTTGATAAGGAGTAAACACTGGTAAAATCTCTGTCATTTGAATGCTGAGCAGATCAAACTCTGTCACAATATTTTCCTCCCTGAGACACACTTTTTACTACTGATAAATGTCAAGATGGCAATATTCTTTCTTTGTAAAGCAATTGTAAAGTTGGCTGCCTCAGGAAAGCTCCTTCTGCTGAAGTCACACATCTTTGAAGAACTGTCTGCAAAGCATCTTTATGGTACTCAGCTACTGCAACTTGCAAACCTGTTCTGCCTGAAGTAAAAAAATACCTACACTCTTTTAGAAAATACAGGTGCTAAAAATGTAGAAGTTGCCTTCATAACTAATCAAAAGCTTCTTATAATTTCTCTGTCAACAGTAAAAAGGACTAAATTGCTTCTAACTTGGGAGTGGGGGAGGTATATAGGGAGAGGACTATGTTAAGTGAGGCCCCAGGCACAGGTAATAAATCCTTCAGTCAGGTTTATTGTTTTGGTTGGAGAGGTGACCATGGTGTGGGATGGGAGCCTTTCAACTCTGGGATTCAGCAGCTCTCTGGCTTGATAACTGTATCCACCACCTGCTGCACTTTGACTTTTAGCTCAGTGCCAGCTGCAGGCATCAATTCAGACCAGAAAACTGAGGGAACACACCTTTTTATGATGTTGAAAGGTGACTGAAAGGCAACTAGAGGCATACAGCAGTATTAAAGGGAAAATAAATTGTCACAGAATCATAGATTATCCTATTTGAAAGGGACCCACAAGAACCATTGAGTCCAGCTCTCAGCCCTGCCCCAAGAGTCACACCATGTGCCCGAGAGCACATTGTCCAAACGCTTCTTGAGCTCTGTCAGGCTGGGATCTGTAACAACTTCCCTGGGGAGCCTGTTCCAGTACACAGCCACCCTCTGGGTGAAGAACATTTTTATAATAAACCTTCCTGACACAACTTCATGCTGTAAGCTCAGGTCCTGTATAATGATATGGCTCTGCCTGATACAGACTCCTGCTCTCGGGGTCACTCTGCACCACATAAATGTCCCTGAGCACACACAGTTTGACTCTTAACATTTAATGCTGTTACAGATACTCATCCAGCTGAACAAGAAACCTTTCTGGTGGAGGCCCATTTAGGGAACTTAGAATAAGGGTTAGGTTTTGGTTGCTATGCATCTGTACCTAAGCTCCCTGTGTGTGTAGTGAGACTCAATGTGTTCCTTAAAGAAGAGTCCACTGAAGAAACGCTGAGAGAAAAGTTGATGCCTGGACCCCACCTCACTATGGTTAGTTGACAGCTAAGTGGGGTTGTGATAGTTAAGGACTGTTTTGCCATTCTAAAGATGGAATTTGTGAGGGAAAAGTAACGGTTAGGTTGTTAAATCTCTTTGTTCTTCGAGCTCTTTCTTTAAAGCCTTCAGACTGACTCCTGAAGTCTGTGTTTTGTCTTGTAAGTATTTGCACTGTAAAATAAATGAGGACTGTTTAACATTCCCTTCTAAAAATGCCTGTGTGCATGTTCAGCTCCATTAACAATAGAGGTGTACACAGGGCAGGAGAGACCCTGACCCTAGGAAATTATTGCCTAGCTGCCGTAATGGCAATTGCTTATCTCTTATTTAAATAATCAAGTTAAATATCAAACAAATCTTCTAAACTCTGTTTTTTGTGAAGCTCAAATAAATCATGGGGAGAAAGAAACACAAATCCTGCACAAAAATGATTACAAAAAGTCCCCCAAACCCTTTTTCTATATCCTGCTGGCAAGCTATATAAAGATTAATATTTTTAAAGATGACAAAATAATTGTAAATATGGGATGTCCCAATCCTCCAAATGCCAAGTGAAAGGCTAGATTGCTATCTAGGTAAGATTAGCAGAAAATTTAAAGTATTAGCTATTGTGGGCAAGAAATTAATTTAGGATAAAAACACTTCCATTTTGAAACAGCAGGGTGAAACTAGAATTTGTCTGTTAATTAACCACCAGAGCTTCATAGCAAAGATTTTAGTGTCTTCTTAGTTTTGACTTTCTGGTAACTAAATTGCCTTTTTCTGCATCTGAGTGACTGTGTAATATACCATATCACTGCTGTACCTCCAGATTTAATTTGCTAATGAATTTAGCACATTCCTTATAATATTATAAACTAAGAACCCCACAAATTATATAACAGCATTCCATGTTATTGGGCTTCTAAGACCAATAAAACAGCTAGGTAGCACTACCAGTACTATCAGTAAAATCAGCTGTTTGTAAAGGTTTCCTTTTTATTAAAATAGTCATAGGATAAAATCAGTATATACAGTACCCATGTGTTCTGAGATAGTGATCAAACGACAATAAAGTTCTTACAGCAGGGTAATTAAGGCTTTGAATGTGATCTGAATGGAGTAAGTCGACACCAACTTACATTCCCCTGGTCAAAGAGATGTGATTGTATCTCCTTTACAAAGAATTAAATAACACTCCAATGTTTATCTGTCCATCTGAAAGAAGTCCCGTAAAGGGAAATAAACAGTTTTAAATTCTTGACACCTTGAGACTCTTTTTTCACTCAGCTGCAACCCTAATATTCCCTTCAGTAGTGCTATTTTATAATGATATTGCTAATATATTTTGAAAATACAAAATAAATTTTACAATCAGAACAGGAGCAACACAGTAGGTAAGTGGAGGAATTTTTAGTGCCTGCCTATATGATCTTTAATCTCTAAAGTTCCTGAACCTTTTCTTAATCAGTTATAGATTTCTTCTGGTATGCAACCAAAATTAGTTTTAGTTTTTTATCTAATTGCTATTTGTCTAGTGCTCAGGAGCACCAGTGGGAAGAAGCCCGTAGAAACCCAGATTTAGTGTTTGGCTTTAGGGTTAAGACATATGCCTGGAGATTAGGAATGCTACTGTAATTTTTTCTAATGATCAGGGTGTGAGAGATAACATTGCTGCAGGAAGCAACTGACAAAAGAGGGAAAACAAATGGAGGCTTAGAGGTAAGGCAAGTATTTAAACAAAGCAGTAAAAGTTATTATGGAAGACCCACACAGGCTGATCTACTGTCCCTAACCCTCACTTACACTGAGAACAAAACAGTTCACAAAATCCCCTGACAATGATCCATACAACCTGTTGTCTGTAGCTACTCAATGCTCTACAGATTTACCTCATCTGAAACTCATGCTGTTACCTACACATGTGGTCTAAAACTAATAAAGAAATAGAAAATTGATTCAAAGAGGAAGAAGAGAGGAGGTTTGTAAGTTATGTTGATAGAAACATAATTAATTTTGATGAGATCCATATAAATGGGAAGGAAGAACTGACAGAAGTAGGAGATAATGTGAAATTAAGAATTTTTCAACAAAATATACCAGAAAATCAGGAAAAGCAGTGGAGGTAGATGAAAATAAGATGCTGAGACTTTATCATGAATACTCTAACTTCTGTAACAGTTGAGATAGTTATGAGAAAATATTGAGAACCCAGGAAGAGTTTGTGGATGCTAAGCAATACATGAGAACCACCAGCATGAATGATGGAAAACTCACTGTCTGTAAGGAACCAGTATAAACAAAAGGGTAAGCCAGTATCACCACAGGAGTATTCAGAATTGAGGGGAGAGGGAAGAAGATTCTATAAATGGGATCTTAAACAGGAAAAAAATGAAAAAAAAATATTTACTCCACAAAGAACTACTTAAAAGGAGCTGGGGAGTGAACTTAGGAGAGAGATTGGATGTAGTCATAATGGAAAAGTCTGTTTTATAGGTATGTAATAAGGAACTCCTTATTTTTGGAAAGGCAAATTCTATATACCATGTAGGTTATGAATCAAGGTTAGATGGCAAAGAGGAAGGAGCCAGAGAGCATCATGTGTGTCCTCAGGCAGAGAGAGCCCATTCATGGTGAGGACAGAGAGAGAAGGACCGAGAACAAGGAGAGATAGGTGAGATGTAGCAAGGACAAAGAGCCCAACAAGGTATAGTTAAGGGAGGAGGAATGTACAGATAAAGCAAGTGGTTGATAATGTGACAGGATGGAGGCAAAAAAGAAGGAAGCTTGAACTGAGAAAAATTGAGCTCTTGAGCTGAGCCATTTGGGAATAGTAATGGTAATGGATGTGGTAAAGAGAAGAGGTAGTAAAGAGAAGCAGATAACAAAGGCACAAATAGGCTGTGCATGAGCCTGTCAGTGTTACTTTTTGAAATGCCAGAAAGATCTAACACTAAACAAAGGAAAATTGAAGGTTGTACGGAGCTTTAAAAAAAAGTTTGGAGAAGACAAAAATTAAACCTGAAGACCTACTGTGAATGCCAGAAGAGTTCAGGAACTTTTTTCAGAGCAGATGAAGAGTAGGAATAAGTGGTGTCCACAAAGCTATGAAAGAGCAGGGAAAGGAATAGCAAGGTGGATCAAAGGCCCATATGGTCAGATAAAGACTAGGGGAGAGCTCTGGACAGTGGCACCTCTCATCCAGTGGACCTGGAGTACTGGGTGGGCAGGAGTTAAGTTTAGAACAGATTAGAGTCAGAGTGATTGACAGACTGAAAAACAAGTTTGGCAAGTGAGTAGAGAGGCAGGACATGAGAGAACCAGGATTAGGACAGGGTAAAGGAAACTGATGGAAAAAACAGAGTGCATAAGAAATAAGGTCTTAATATGGAGCAGAAGGTGGGCAAGCTAAAAAGCACAATTATTTTCAGGGAGGCAAATTTTGTAAAATATTGTTTAATTTTGAGGACTGCATTTAAACTAAGGAGTTCTGCAGAATGGAGATTTCCTCACCTGTCTGCATGCTTCTCAGACTCCCCAGAAATCTTTTCTCCTTTTAGGAGAGCTCACTGGTGTCCCAGATACCTTTAATGTATGTAATCACCCTGTGGTGCCTTTCATCTCATTTGGCATAATACACATTTGAAAACCTGTCCCAAATGGACCAGTTTGAAATGATGCTGTAATGCACAAAAATTAGTTCTCCTGCCCTTTGGCTGCTGAACAAGAAAATTGATTTTTGTGCATTATGCAATGAATTTAAATGGTATATTTCAGAGAGCTTTGTAAACATAGGACTTTGCAAACAGACACTGGAGGGATTCAAACATAACCAAAGGCAATAGGAACTATTCTGGCAACCTATTAAATAATTTTTTACTGACTCTTACCCATCAAGCCACTGGACTAATGAGCAGACTCATCTTTGTGGTTTATGTGTTTGCAAGAAAGTCTGGTTCCAAATGCAACTGGTCACTGCTACAGCTTCCATTACCCGTGATGGTTTTAAAAGGTTCTTCTGGTTACAGTACTTAGGTTGTGTATATATAGAGAGTGCTTTTGAAAAGGCAAATTCCTGTGCTTCCATCCAAGCAATCAAAACACTCTTTGTTTGCAGAGGGGGGGAGGATGGAAACAAGGGTAGAGGAGAGGGGGAGATGTTTAGAAAACCAGCAGTTGCCACTCATTGGTGTGGCTGCTGCCTTCCTGTCCCTTCCCGACTGCCCCTCAGAGCTGCATGAGAAAATCAGTGTTCAAGGGAAGGCAACAAACTCAAGGGATGTGTACCCAGGCCTGGTGCTCATGGTTGCCTGGCTGGCACACCTCCTCCCTGCCTGCACAGGGCCACCCCGAGTGCTTGAGGGAGTGAGTGCTGGGACAGCAGGCACTGGTGCTGCCCCACCGGGGATGACAAACTAAACACGAATGTGTTTGCTAGAGGCTTAGCTGCTGGGCTGGGGTGGCACACAGAGTGACCCCTCTGCTCTGTGGCCTTTGCTTCTTGTACTGCGTATGGGTGCAGAGAGGTTACAGAACAAACACTCTGCTTTTGATCAGCAGTGTGACACTGAGCTCCAGCCCAGACACCTGACAGGGAGGGAAATCTGCTCGAGATTTCTCCTCTCTCCATGGCAATACCCTGAATGCTCCTGCAGCACGAGCTCTACTTCTCAAAAAGGGATTAAGACCCTCGGCTATCAGGAGCAGCCTCTTCGCACTGCATGTTTTTATGCCTCACAAAGATCAGTCTATCTGAAGTCTGAGTAATTTTTTTCTCTGAAAATAAGAAAAGTATTAGGCTTTTATTAGCAATTTCTCTGATTGAATTATTCTCCTACAAGCCCTAGCTTCCTTCTCACCAAGTAAAGCAAATAAGCTATTAATTCTCTTTTTCCTCAGGGTATGTGCACGAACAGCAGTTGTAGAAGCTCATCAAGCTGCTGTTTGTTCCTGACAGAACCACAATCTCTGACGAATGTTTCATTATTTTCATCCAAAAAGGGGGGGAAAAGATAGTTTCTGGGACAGTTTACACTCTTTTAAAAGCCACTGTTATAGCCCCCTGTTGCAAATTTGTCTAGGTCTCTGTTCCTCTCTTCTCCACTCTAACCTTTCTGAAATCTGGTACCAAAAGCTATGGAGAAGACAGTGAGGTGACTGGCGTGGAGCCTAATGTCCCCAACTTTACAGACCATTTCAGAGCACTAGAGTGAAGTGTGCCAAAGGCCTCAGCTAGAACAACAAATTGCTTCCCACACAAGACAGGTCTCCATTACCCAGAACAGATCAATTGCTCTCAGTGTGACTGATGAAGCTGAGGTGAAAGTACAAAAACCAGAATGATGCTAGCTCAATATTTTATTTTTGGTAATGAAAGTGATCTATTGCTGTTTAACTAGTAATTCCAAGAACATCAACACAGAAGACAGGGTAAAAAATGTTGGATACAACATTGTTTATGTAGCCAGATTTCAAGATGAAACTAGCTGCATGTAGTTCGCAAAACATTGGCATTTCATCATCTTTTATTTATGGAATTCATTAAAATGTGAGACTCTAATATACCACGCACTAAAAAGAAAACCTATAAACTATTCCCCATATCATCAAACCCATCACCCACACTGCAGTAGATGGCTCGAAGGAACACCTCATATTCCAGTGATGAGCCCCTTGATCCCTTGTGGATGGTGCATGTACCTTGGCAATTGTTTTTCAGGGAAGGATCATTTGTTTCAGTGGCACATCAGGATGAGCCAAGAAGAGCTGCGAGTAAGTGACAGAGAGAGAATTCACCACCTGCATTTTGACTGCTACATTTTAGATGCAGTATTTATTTTTATAAGCCCCTGGGGGAACAACTCTCCCAGATGCACAGTATCTGCATAATCACCCAATTTTAGACAGATTAAATATTCATATCAGGCTTCTTGAGTTGTGGTAATGTCCCTCTGGGGTTCTGAGGATCCAGGAAGAGCTTTGCCACAGCATAAAGATTGGTGTCTGTTGTTCAGACTGTCAGGGTTAGTCTCTCCCCATCACAGCCTGTTTAAAGGCAAGTTCTTGTGAACTCTTGAGAATGGTGGAGTTTTTCCCCCACATAATGAGGCAAGATATGGTTGCTATAATACAAGGTAGTTCAAAGATAACCAGACCTGCATGAAGACTTTTGCTACACCTGTACACTGAAATTTATTATCCCTCTATTTAGTTTAGACCCATCTAGCAACACGCTTGTTTTGTTTCTTGTAATAATATAGTAGTGAATGTAATTATTTTTTGCAATTAAATTGGTGGTTAATAAATTCAATAAAAAAGGGGGAAAAAAACCCCCACTCTTTATCCTAATTTTAAGACCTAAAAGTTGTTTGGATTAGTTAACTGATTACATTATGTAAGAGGTCTAAACATTGTTTTTGCTCTCTTGTGGTTGGCAAATTATATTAAAGTTTTCAGGGCCAGGAGAGCAGCATGATTTAATGAAACTGTGTAAGCAAAACTTGCTGAAAAACTCCCATCATCTTTCTTGTATTTGTAACTATGACCCATTCTAGCTTCTCAAAACACAAACATTTTAAAGGGCACACATGATTGTTTTTCCACTTGTCATCACTGTTGGCAGCAACAGAGGGTTTAACAAGTATCACCTTACTTTCAGACAGGATGTGCCTATCTAAAGTCAGATGCTTGGAAAACCCATGTATATCAGAGCTACTTGCCTACAAGCTCACCAGAGATAATAAAGAAGAGCCAGAATTATTCAGAATAATTCCTTTTGCATTAAACCAAGCACCTAAGATAGGTAAGTTGAATTCTTGTCCTAAAATGTTTTCCTGTAATTACATGTGAGGGGGTGTTAGGCAACTATTTCAGATATAGGCATCTGCATTATCAACATTTATAGTTAGGTCAAATAAATTGCATCTTATATGTTGAAGACTATTTTTTCAAGAAATGTGGATGATTTAGAGTCTGCTTTTATTCTTTATGAAATTAAACAGAAAAGGAGGGGGAGATAGGCATCCCAGAGTGCCCATTTATAAACTAGTCTTGTCTGTGTACAGATAAGCATCACATCCAATTGATATTCAGACATTCAAGTTTTATAAGCTTCATCTAAAGAGAATACCTCAATCACTCAAATGTCTGCATAATGAGGATATTGCACACTGTCAAAAGAGTGGATTTTTTAGCACTAAAGAATAAGTTTGCAAAATTTTTAAAAATAACATTTGAAATTGGTTAATCATAAACATTGCAATACAGAAGAAAATTATCCACATAGTTCTGGACAGTCAACAGCCAACAAATTAGTTAAATAAATAGTGGTATTTCATTGGAATGTTGATATGTTTGAAAATTCACTAAAATACTTTTTACAACTGGTAGAAAAAGCTGCAGTTTCTAAGACTTGGATGCCTGAAGCTAAACCACTAAGTAATGTCTTAAATTAAAGGTTGGGGGGGGGCTTTTTTGTTTGTTTGTTTGTTTGTTTGTTTGTTTGTTTGTTTTTGTTTTGTTTGGTTTTGTTTGGTTTTGTTTGGTTTTGTTTGTTTGTGGTTTTTGTTTGGTTTTTTTTTGGTTTGTTTTGGGGGTTTTTTTTGGTTGGTTTTTTATAAGATGCTGACTATACTCAAGGAGTGCAAAACCTTTTAAGCATGCTTTTGAAAACCAAGCCAATTCATTTTGTTCCTGTGTGAGATTCTTTAGCTAAAAAATTTGGGGAAACTGAAAAAAATATCATGCTAAATTTTAATAAACTTCCATACTAGCAGCTTACATTGTTGTTTAAATAGCTTTGTGTTTTGCTATTTATTAATAATGTACAGCAGGTTATGATAAAAAATAAGAAAGTACTGCTTTCTTGTTAGATAAGAATTTACCAGTTCCACATGATGATATTCTGCTTGTCTTGCCAGTTCAACACAAAAGGAAACCAGCAGATGGAAGCAATGAAAAGCAGAATCTTTACTGCACTCATTGTCAGCTAGTGCAATTTACTGACTTTCCAAAAGTACAATATGCATTACTGCATCTTCCATTCCTCCTGTGCTGATAGATTTTGGATGGAGTGTCCTTCATTTCAGGACACTGAGGAAAGAAGTAAAAAACATTAGTGGGCAACTGAAAATAGGACATGCTGATTCTATTTCTACAAGTCAAAATCAAACGTTTCAGCTACCATACTTTATATGTAATTAAACTTAGTATAATTACAAACTACTATGATTGCTACTTGCTCTGAGTAGGCACAGGCAAAACCTCCTTAGGGAGGAGCCAGCTTAATTCTACTGAAGTAAAAGCACTTGAGTTCTTGGCTCACTCTTAAATATTGAGCAGGCATGGCAGGCCCTTTTCTGATAAACTATTGCTATCGTTTGAGACTCGCCTCTTTTTTTTTTTTTTTAATTAACATGAGACACTAAGACAGACAAGTGCAGTGGATAAATATATGAATACAGATTTAGTGAAATCTGGTTTTCAAAGAGATCTACTTAGAGATTTATAAAATAGAAACTAAAGAGTTTTTATAATAGACTTGTTAAGACTTTAAGCTCTGAAACAGATCATCAGATACAAATCAGCCTAGTTTCAGTGACTATGAAACTGTAGATTTTAGTCATCAAAGAAGTGAGAAATCAAGAAAGAAGAGAAACAGAAAATTTACTCTGAAATTTTTAAGGGCAACAAGAGTGGATCAGAAGACATTATTTCAATATTATACTCTATTTTCAGTCTAAGTATAATTAAAATCTTCAATGTGAATGTTCAGTTATGACATCTATATTTTACAAGTAGCAAGTAAAACTGTTCAGGAGGAGTCTAACAAATGTTTGAAATTTATTTGAAATTCATTATCACATCTCCACCAGCTGAGATGTAGCCATGTCTGCTTTGAGTCTCACACCAAAGCACGTTACATTGCTCTGACTTTTATATGGGAAGCCGAATTTATAACAATTTGGAACATATCAAAGATTAGAAAGTATTCAAGCCACAGTGGCAGTGAGATGAGACTTCATGCACTGGCTGCATTCAGAGGGGAATGGGAGAAACTGAGCAATGGGTTTGTTATGCTCTGGATCTCTCCTCTCTAACGTACTCTGGTGTACCTCATTTCCACAAAAGCCTTGTGATCACTCTCCCTAACCACTATCCTTCACCGCAAGCTAAAACAAGCTTATATTACAGCCCTCTTTATTTTTAGAAAGATTCAGATTCCTGCCTATTCTGGTCTCATTTTTTTTACCTTTCACACTCCAATAAACTTAACCCACTTTCAATACACTAAGATAATTTAAAATGTCCATGTAGGGACTTGCTATATTTTAACATAATGTACATTTGTACTTCTATTTTCAAAAGGTTTGTGTGTGGTCAAATCTTGAGAAAAGTAAACTAACTTTGATATCTTAATCTCTAACAAATTCCACAAACACAACAGGACACAGAACAACAGCAAAACATCAAGCATTGGGTTTTTTTTTCTGAAAATGGATGTTAATGTCTAATATAATCTTTTAATTTACAGAATGTAAAGTGGACACCCACCTGAAGAAGTATATATTCTGATAATTTCTCTGATGTAAGCTTTGGGGCTTTCTTGGTTTTGCAGTTGTAACCAGGATGCTAACTTTTAGGAAAAAAAAAATTGTTTAAATAGAACTTACAAAAGACTACTGAAACAGAACTGATCTCTTAGCAAAGCTACAGGACTGTGCATCTATATAGTGTTGTGTTTGGAGTGTAAAGACAGTGGATATTGGAATAGATCTGGCAGTAGGAGGGAATTGCCAGCACTTCACAGAGGGAAAGTGTTAATGGTGTTCCAGACTTGCTTTTTTCAAGTCCTACTATTTCTCTTTCAATACCTGTGTCTTCCCACCAGCCTTGTGTGGTCTCAGATTAGTCCTTCCCAGACACCTCTCATCAAGGACATTCCAATCCCCTATGTTTCTCATTCCTATTTTCATCTCACTGTCCTTGTCCTGTCAGCCCATGGCTGCCAATGCTGTCAGACACTCCCAGCTCTTTATTCTTATGAAATCATATTTTTATGATTTGGGAATGGGAAAATGACCTCTCTCTATATATTTTTATTACACTTTTTTCTCTCCCTGCCCCTATCCCCAAGAGTTCTCTAGGAAATGATTTAATGTCAAGTAGCACACTAAAAACATTTCTCAACAAATTAATCAAATCATTGATAGTTCGTATTTGCCAGTAGTTATAAAGATGTTTCCACAGAGTTTAATAATAAGCAATATATGAAAGCTTTTAAAAATCTATTCTAATTTGGAACAAAATTTAAAATTTTCTCAGAAAATTGATTTGCTGTGATTAGTAGCAAGGCAACATAATTTATGAGAAATCTGGTTTGTTCTGGGGCAGCTGGCAAGTACAGTGGACATGAACAGCTAAAATGTTTCTATCCCTCTCAGATCCTGTCCCAGATATTCCCTATAGCAGTACATCAAGAATGTTCCAACTTTTAAATGTATGTGTTTGAGTTACTCAAAAAAGGAAAGTAACAGAAAAGAAAATCATAGTAAAGCATGTTATGCACCAACAAGAACAAGGAGGTGTGACCACGTGGCATACCCCAGAGGTGGCTGTCAGGAGGACTACAGTTGAGTTTACAAGCACTGGGTCTATAACAAAACAATGGTAATGTTTCATTTTAATTATGGGTATGAATGTGTTTCATTTATTCTTTCAGTGGCTTCAGTCTTGTATTGGTCACTAGGGCCATAAAATATGTAGTATGGTTTATGATCCACAGTGCTCTTTGTTGCCTTTGGAGTAATTGGAAGGCTGCTCATACAGTACATGGTGCAAATAGGCCTGGTAATCTTCCTCTTGCATGAACAGCTGTTGGTTAAAATACATCCTGTTTTCTGCTGCTGTGTTACTGTGGTGCCTCATGCAGACAGACTAAATTCCAAAGCAAATGCTCCAACAGAAGCAGCATGCACTGGGATGTCAGCTGGTACACCACTCTAACCCTTGGCACCAAGAGAGCACAGCATGCAGGAGACCATCCAGCCCATTGACTTCAGGGACCTAGGTCAGGTACTGCAACACTTGCAACATAGTCCCCTCACCCCAACAGGGCTGCCAAAATTGTCTAAACTTTACAACTAAGTTCCAAATCCAAAAAACTTGCAGTAATAGTTGTAAAGGCAATTTGATCTGTTCCTGAAGTGGTTATTAGAAAATCAGCTCCAGGAAACTGGTTTGTTGGTCTTCTCCTGGGATCCAGAAATTCTCCATTGGAAAGGCTTTGGTCTAGAAGTGCTTGTTACTGGTTTCACAGCGTAACCCCAGAGTAGATTTCACAATATGCTACTCTGGGGTATGTTTCTGGTTACAAGTCCTTGGAGTATTTACATATTTGCCTTGCAAAGAAAACAGAAACACTCAAGTGATTCAGGTGAAGCCAAGACATTCCTTGTAATGGATAAATACCTAACCACTGGGCAACAGACTAAAACTGTTCGCTGCTTGGTATGGCTCACGAGCCCTGGCCCAGGAGGCGCAGCTTTGGGGGTGACGAGGATTTCGTACCCTTTGAGCGCTGACTCCGGCCTTAGCAGGCCTCGCTTAGGAGCTTTGTTGTTAATCCAGGCGAAGAGGGCAAAGAATAAGCAAGGGTCTGCCAGCTCACAGTTCCAACAGCCTTTATTGATGGAGGGGGTGACGCAGACAAGACGATCTTAACTGGAAACGTGGGTTTATAAAGGGTCTGGATCTCAGGGGAGGGTTCAACAAATAAACCAATCAGGGTACAGCAGAGGAGGGATTGACATGTGGGCTTAGGGAGTGGTTTATGGATTGACATTAGAGGGAGAAAAGGGTGAACCCCACACTGCAGGCGGGGTTAGGGGATTGACAGTTTGGGGAAAACCATACAATAAGGATAGGGGGAACATGGGAGAAACCATTATAACTAGAAAACACACCACAACAACAGACCTGTGGTCCTCCTTGCTTATTCACAGCATCATTTAGGATGCAAAAGATCTCTAAGACAATCAAGTCCAAGCAGCCCTCTGCTACTGTTCCTCGCTATGTGATAGTCACTACCTTTAACTGACATCTAAAATAAACAGTAATTGCAGCTGGGGTTTACCACTCTTAAAGAACCGAACTTAAATATTGCACAAATGCCTTCTCAAAAGTGTCAAAAAACTGCACTGGACCACCACTCAAAAGGGGAGCTTTTGTTATCTCATGCTGATCTCCTAAAACAATGTGTTAATGGTGATGCTTATCACGGAGACTGAAACCTGCTCAGACAGAGCCTTCCTCCTTCAGGTCTCTGTTGACTGGCTCCCACAGGGTCTCTCACGATTCCTCAATGACCAGGAGTAAGAAATTGATTCTTCAGAACCATGCTTTTATGCTGGCAAGAAATGCAAGAAGATTTACTGCTTTCCATAGCTGTTCTGCACCACTACTGCTTCCTTGATGTGGGTTTACAGTTCTGCCCACAAGCCTGTGGAGAGGATGGCCTAAGTGCTGGAAAAATACTGTGTTTGCTTATACATGAAAGGGATTTGCTACACATCTTTTTTCTTTAATTTGAAGAAAAAATTACTATTGGGTATATTGCGAAGGTTTTACTGCTTGTTGTTGAAGAGAGCTATCTAAAGCCACAAATGTTGAGCAAGCCACATTTCAGAGGGACAGTTCCATGAAAAACTTTGTAAATCTCAGTAGTCTGCTCAGTGCTCTATAGTGATTCAGATTCTGTGTCTGCTCCTGTATATTACCATTTTAATTGCTGTACATGAGACTATATAATATATTCAGTAAGACATGATGCAGAATAATGAAACATTTCATTACAGAAGCATAAGCCTCTTCATTATATTGTCATGGGAATAGATTTGTCCCATTATAATTGTTTTTATATTTACCAAAAAAATTTCTCAAATATATTAAGCTTTAGTACACTAATTAGATTGTATTTTACAGTACCTGTATGTGTGATTTTCTTTCTGTTCACAGCTGGCAGATGGTGTGGAGCATACAGTTCTGCTATTAAGAGCTGAGGAAGTTTAAAGAGGTGAACACAATGTGTATTGCTTTTTGTTGCCTTTTCAATATGACTGCAACATTGGCCTGTCTTCTGATCTTTCTTTTTTTAAACTTTCTTTATCTTTTTTTATTTAGCTGCTTTTACACTTTAGATCCATTGTGCTTCTTCCAGTAAGTCAGCAATAACTACCTTAACCATAGCATTAAGTTTTGTGTGCTTGAATACAGTGGATTTCCATCCGTATTTGATTTCATTAACTTCACTGGATATAAAGTTAATCATGCTGTTAAATGTTCCTTTGAAAAAGCCTATGGATGCATAAAAAAGTCACAAGAGGGCAGATGACATTATGCATTCAATTGTCATCCAGTTAGTAGTGCCTGATCATACACATATTCTCTTTATACAATAAACTTCTTATCTCAGTAATCAACCATTTAATAAAGAACAACTGATCTCCTAGTGCTTTGTACTCTAGGATACCACGAAGCAAGTTGGGCCACAAAAGTAACTCTCAAACAAATGAAAGAAACAATTTCGGATAGTCTTAATTTTGAATAAAATATATAAAAAGTATATTTTTCAATATACAATTTTCTATGTAAGAATGATAATTATCAGATAAATGGAATATACTTCTTCTCCATAAATGAAAAAAAAAAAAAAAAACAGAATGGAAAATATAAGACTTCTGAAGTTGCATAGATACTCATTACAAAATGTATACCAATGTAAGTGTGTAATTACAATATTCACATTATTTCATGAGAATTGATTCTATGTTGGAAATTATTATCACATCCATAATCAAAATCATGATCCATTATTAATTATTACTGGTAAATAGGTTACACAACAAAATCCCTTGGAATTATTACCAATACTGGTTGCACGTACATCATACTTTTAAAAACAAGGATAATAAAAGGCAGATTTTACATTTTTAGCCTGCAGAGTTTTGTGGATATCTTGATCAGATTATTATAATGAAAGATTACCACCTGAAGCTGGTAGCTCTGCCTACTGATGATTGTAATGAAGAAAACCAACATGGTTGTAGTATACTAAGTACTAGTTCCTAAATTCTTTAAAAATAATCCGAGTTCAAGAAACAATGTCTAAGACTAGGAGGTTCAAGCCTGTATTTTTAGTGGCAGAAGGTTAAGTTAAATACTCTAATGAATTAGGAATGCCAACAAGGCTGGCCAGGGCACATATTTTAGAGATTCTCAGGCCTTCGGTCAATGCAGAGAAAAAGACACCTCTAGAAATGTACCCAAATCCTTACCTCATCTTCCTCTCACAGCCATGCAGAGAGCCCAGGTTCTGCGGGGTGAGAACTGTAGTGGGTCAGCTCGTGCACTTTAAGCACCTTGGAAATGTTGAAGTTTAAATTGGGAAGCCCACCTTGACAGGTGCCTGACATTTTTGACTGTCACGCCTTCACTGGCAGGAATGAATGAACGGATGGATGACCCTTGTCCATGGGAGCATTCATGGCGATAGGTGTGGTACTGATGCAAGTAATGCACAAACCTGAAATGCAAAAATGTCAGGTCCATCTAGCCACCTTCCCTGAAGGACAGACAGAACCCCCCCTGCAATGCAGTCTGCAAACTAACTGAGATTTGTAAAAGACTGTAAAATGACTTTGTAAAAGTCATTCATAAGAAACACCTGTCTTAGCAGGCACTGGAAATACCATTAGGTCCTAGGAAAAATTATACTATTGGCCATTTTAAGGGGGGCACTGAGAAAAGGAAAGATGCACAGGAAAATATCTGTCTATATTTTTTCTCATGATATTGAGTAGATGATAAATGTACAGTGTTTTTTTGCTACCCATTTTTCTCTTAATACCCATAAATTCTTATACCCAGAAGGAACTCTCAGCCATAACCTACAACTGCAATCCTTGTGATGCACTTAGAAGATTTTCAGTACTTGAAAGGACAGAACAGAAATTAATTGAGATAACTGTTTAATTAGTTTCTTTGAATATTTTCTTAACCATTAGTTAGTGGATAAAACATTCTGAGTGTTGTTTGCACTACTGTTCTGTTCCTCCCTCAGTTTCAAATTTACAAGATTCTGTCATAAATTTAGTACTTTCCAAGGAAAAAAAAATAATTTATTTTTTTCAAATGTACCAAAAAAATTAATAGAGCATTTTAAGGTACCAGGAAATACAACAAGAAGGAAAAAAGGAAAAGGGGTATAGAGTAATTTTTACTGTAACAACAAAAGGTCTTACTCTACAAAACTACAAAATCAACCTCCGTTCAAAATATCCTGAATAACAACATAAACAACAACAAATATTTTCTGTAGAGAACTCTGATTAGAGTGCATATTATTTCCTCTGTTGATTAATTGAACTGGCATTTTGCTTATCTTTATTTGTACATATCAAATAAGTTAGTATTGTGCAGTGATACACCAATGCACATAGAGGACTTCTTAATTTAATATAAACAATAATATCCTAAATCACAGAAAGCCTTGAAACATTCATCTTTCATTGAAATGTTCTCTTCATACATTTTGAGAATTGTGGTTCTGATTGAGGTTATGGAAGCAAAAAGTTTTTGACTGCATTGCAAGACAGGCTCCTTAGAGGTCTACCTGTAGATTCTGACTTTGCTACAAAACAACATTTCTCCTTAAAACGAGTTGGGTGCTTATCTTCTTCAAGGGGATTTACAATCTGGAATGTGTAGCAATACCAAAAATAATGATAATGAAGAGCATCTTGCAGGTTTATTTTGGATCTTTCAGTTTTACAGGCATTGGAAATAAGATCAGTCATTGATTTGGAAAAGTAAGAAAACATTTAAACATGAGGGGTGTTTTGCAGTAACCAATGGTGGTTTTATATCTATTGGTTATTTTTTTATTTTCTATGTATGACCAGCTAGCATAAACACATGTACTAAGCTTAAAAAGTGAAAGCAGATATGACTTTGAAAAACACATTTTACTTCAGTTTTGTCATATTTGGGCATTACTTTGCACACTGTTACAAATAATCTAGTTTCTACTATAATGCTGCACAAGGTAAAAATACATTCCTCATCCAGATCACACAAGTATTTTAAAAATATGTATTTACCTAAATGAAATGAAAAACTGAAGATTTGGAGAGAGGGATGAAGAACAAATATATTTGCAGCATGAGAAAGATAAGGAAGTTTAAGGCTTTAAATAAACTGGAAAGTGTCTTTGTTAAAGTCTGGAGAACAATCGGTAATATTCTGCAACACTCTGAAAGCCCTTTCAGCAGACATGTAAAAAGGGTTGTCTGTAGTACATTTAAACTCAGGGAAGGAAAACCTCTAATAGATTACAAGTGACTCAGAAAGAAGTGTTACTTTGGAATGATTAAATAAATCAATAAATAAATAGATAAATAAATAAAATATTTAAAAGCTTTTATGATGTTTTAAGCAGAAGTGGAACAAAGAAAAAAAGCTCCCTACTGCAAAGTAAGTCAGATCTTTAAACAACATGCAAATAGATGAATACAGACTAGCACTCAGAGCTAACAACAAATACAATTTTTAAAAAACTCATTAATGAGCAGATACATTGTGCATTGCTAAAATTAGCCTAGTCAGACTAACTTGGAGTCCCTTTCTGGACCTGATAAGGAGTTTGTCCATATCTAGTGAGAAGCAGTGCAAAAAAGCAAGAAGGAAGGACACAATGAATAGGAGTTCAGTAAGGTTGCCTGCACAGGTAGGGAGGGTACCAGGAATGCCAGAGCTCATCTGGACTTGAGACTTCATAGGTACACAAAAAGAAAAGTCTGTACATTACTAATGAAAGACTGAACAAGGAATATGTTGAACTCTTGCTGAATAAGAATGATGATTCAGTGCTAAGAGAGAGAGGTAAGGCCAAGGAACTCAGTGTCACCTTCCCCTCAGTCTTCTCCAGCTACTGGAGAGGACTTCAGTTTTTTATGTCAATGTGAACCAAGATTATATTTGTATTTTCATGAGTAAAATCACACTTTGGAATTTCTTGTGATGGTAGAAAACTCTTTCCCAAAGTGCTAACACCCTCCCACCCCCAAATAATTACATTTCCTGATGTACTTCACTATAATTCTTTTACTCCAAATTTCTGTCTGAATAGTTATTTGCATTTGTGATGCACACAGTTTAAAGTTGCTTGGCAAATTTAATAAGGAGACTTGAGTTCCCTATCAGTTCCTTCCCTGTGCCACAGGAAATTAGTGAATTTGTCTTCATACTTTTGATGGGCAAAATCATTCCTATCTGAAGCTGTCAGCTACCAACCAGGGGTGTCAAAACAAGAGGTCGTGAGCACACCCAGGGCTGGTTTTGGCAGTGCCTTGTCCCAGGAGCAGTTGAAGAGCCCCAGTGAGGAAACCACAGGGCTCATGAAAGTCAGTGAGGAAGCACTTTCCCAGTGGATGGGCATTTCATTAACACTTCTATTTGAAGGGCAAAATGACATCCTGCCTACAGTATGCTGAGGTCTTGACCCTCCTCAAGAAACCATCTAATTACTATCCTCTGCCAAACCTCCCTTTTTGGAGAACATGATTAAAGAGGCAGTTGCTAAGCAACTTCAGGAGCACCTGGACAAAGTGGGATTTTTAGCCTTCTTCCAGTCTTCAAGTAATCATTTCCAGACAAGTTTTCGTAACAGTCTTAGCTTCATATTTCCTAATATTGCTCTTGGGACACTAATGAAATATTGTTTTATATCAACTCTGTTAATATTTTTCACATATATTTCAGTTATTGATGATTCAGGTCATCTTATTTTGAGTAACAGAAGGATCATGTTATTACCAGAATTTTATAAAGAACCTATGCATTTAAAATCAAATGCTTTTTACTTATATTCATGAGAAGCAAAGCTCACCTTGAAAAACAGATAATGATTTTATTCATATTCATCTCCATGTTTCTTCTTAAATCCCACATATCAAATATGCAAATCCCCTGGCTTCAGTCAAAGAAAAAGAAAAACTGAAATTGTATCACCATCAGGACTTCAAATAATGAAGCCATGAATAAAAAGATCTGTGATAAATGAGTTTCTAATAACAACGGGGTTTCTAATAACAGCAGGAATCAGATTATGAGAACATAAAGGGGAAGTTTCATGTATGAATGGTTTGAAAGACTGCAACCTTAATGTTTCTTTATTGCTTAAAATGAGGAATGATGTAGACTGCAGCAGTCAGAAGTTCTTCTGTGGACCTGCCAAGCCTCCTGCTTTCACAGATCCTGTGGCTCAGCTGTGAAATTGTGGCTAAGAAATAAATCAAGTGGTACAAAAATCAATCAAACAAACAAACAACCTGGTAAAGAAGCTTTCTTCAGAAAACCTGCCCAAGCTGGAAACAGTCTGAGATACAAAATATCTAGTTTTGCTTAAATAATTTTTATATAAAAGATTCTACCTGATGAGAAAGAAATGGTCCTTTTTGATTAAAGCTTTTTGTTGCAAAAGGATGATGTTTCTAGAAAATTGTTCTGCCTGGGTCCAGCAAGACAGAGGGAAAAATTGTCAATCTGATGTTGCTGTACATATCAAGAAAGTCCTTTTCCTAAATTCAGACACATTGTCTGTGAGAAGCAGTTAAAGTGAACTAAAAAAGGGTTAATGAAAGTAGTGCCAGTGTGTAATTTCAGCTCTGTTGCCCTCTTGTATTGACTTTCTCTGTTATCAGGTTTCTATTACATAACCAGATTTATGCCACAGCTCCAAGCACCACAAGCATAAACCAATGAGTGGGAGCAGCCAGCAGAGTCAGACAGGGAAATTGTTTTTAGGTACCACAGACATTTGGCTCTAAGTAGGAAACTGTAGCAGTGCTCGTGAACTCGTGGCCGTGGAAAGTGGTGTTGGTGGGGGAGCTCAGCTCTTTTCCTGCAGCCTGACAAGCTCTCCACTGCTTAAGCTGCTGATGGAGCTGCACTGAACATGCAGGAGGATGGAGCAGAGCACAGGGAAAGAGAAGGCAACCAAGGTATAAAAGCACCATGGAACAACTCTTTCTTCTATCACAGCTTCCATCACGGAGGGTGAAGTACTTCAGCATTCATTATCCCCTGAGGACATGGGCAAAAATGATCCTTTTGACTGTTTTCAGCCCTTTTTACCAATGGATTAGATATTCAGAAGGAAACAAGTTGCAGAAAAACAGTTTCTTCTTTATGACTGAATACAGAAAATAAGGCTATTTAGAAAGTCTTCAATACCAAGACTAGCATCAGTACAGACTTCTTTCTGCTCGTTTTCCTCTTTGGCTTCAGAGGAGTTTGTTTCAGGCAATGGGACACCTGCAAAATATCTGTGCTTTTTGAGAGAAGCGTAACAATGAAGATCTGTATGTGTTTGTGAGTTAAACGTGCCATTCCTATTTGTCTATTTGTTAACATTAGAGCACTACCCACTTTTGATTACCAAACCTTCTGCAACTTTCAGAATAACTCACTGCCGGAAGGGTGAGTTCAGGCAGATCGATGGTCTTTCCACTCTGGAGAGCTAAGGTCCATGGACTGTTGTCTGCCTGTCTGTCAGGAAAGGTCTCTGTTCAGCTGTCCCACCTACCCAGAACCCCAGCTGTAACAGTGCAGAGATCCAATAGAATGCAGCATGGCTGCACATTGCCACACAAATAGGGATTTCTGCTGCAGTGGTCTCAGAACAACCCAGGTTACAAGAACATACCCAAGTCTTTTCCTACCATGGACTCAAGCACCATCAAAAAGTAAGCCCTTAGAAGGACTCCTCATGGTCTTGGAACAAATGAGAGTAAGAGAGAGATACTAGTAGAAAGGTATTTTAAGAGACTTCACAGAAGATAAAGAGATTTTCCTTGGACATTTGCAATTCCTCCATCCTTAGGTGTTTTAAGCTCTTTCTGGTGTTGTACATGACCAGTTTCCTAACATGTTATATCTCTTATCTGCTATTATCATGAGGATACTTTCTGTCTGTCAATGAAATAATTCCAGTTTGACAGCACATATTTTCTGGGGAAAAAAACACTGCTTTAGGCATATTGCAGTTTGATGTTTCTTTGTTCAGTCAGTTCAGTTGTGTAAGTTGAAATTAACCCAGATATTTTTGGGGGGGTAATACACCTTCTAACAGTCCCTGAACATAGCTGCAACATGGGAGTTTTTGTTTGTATTTTGCAGAGCAAGTTGACATTTTCCACAACCAGGCAATTGCCTACGCTGTATCTACAACTAGTTAGCTGACTGCTGAAGGGAAAGAGGCAAGGATAGTACAGTTAGAAACAATTCCCTTTAAACAGAATAACTCTGGACAGTACCTGTGGTAATTTATCCACTTTCAAGTTCAGCTTGTTCCTATGATCCTTTCTCACTTGCCGGATGGATATTCCAACTGATTACTGTTGTACAGTACCATCGCTTTTAGACAGTCTTTCCAAATAAAAAGGCTATCAAAACCAGTGTGTGGAGGCCTGTGGGCCTGTCAGGGTCCCTTCAGGGGCTATGCCCTGGAAGAATGCCCCCTAGGCTTTGGCTTCTCCCATGGAAGCTTTATGACAACCTGTCAATCTACCCCGGTTCTATTCCCCCTGTTGGCCCGTTGGCCGTTCCACTCCCTGCTAACCATGTATGTTCAAGTTCTAGTAAGTTCTTTGTACCTTGTCCCCCCATTGGTGTGTACCCCTGTCAGTTTACCTTCACTATTCCCTATTGGCCACCGAAACCCTTTTTCCACCTACACCTCCAGCTGATTGGCCCTTGCAGTTTGGCTCCACCCCCTTGTACCCATCTATAACCCTGGAACCTCTGCTTTCCCTTGTCTTTTGCCCTGGACCCTTTCAGTGTGCGGATGAAATAAACGCCACTGGAAACCCGTACAGAGACCCTTCCTGCTCTCCCCTGCTTCAGCTGTCTGTGCTGTGTGAGTGCCGTGTGGTTGCTGGGTGTCTGCTGGAGCGCCCCTCCCTGCAGACATGCTCTCAGAAGTAGAGGCAATTTACCACCGGCTCGCACCTCTACACCTGTCAAATTCCTAGAGGAAATTTGTCTTCAATTAATTAACATTTTTTCTCACAATGAATTTTTGCAAACATCGCTTATCTTTTGTGCCTTTCTGAGC
Source organism: Chaetops frenatus (assembly GCA_013400775.1). Lineage (NCBI taxonomy): Eukaryota > Metazoa > Chordata > Aves > Passeriformes > Picathartidae > Chaetops > Chaetops frenatus. Next base: position 543,089 of record VZTR01027518.1, on the reverse strand, counting down.
TCCTTGGGTAAGAACTCTAGTCATTGTGCTTAAGGGTTTTTTTGGGTTTTTTTTTTATTTTGTTTTGTTTTCTGTTTTTTAGTTTGTTTTGGTTTTCTTTTTTTGTTTTGTTTGGGGGTTTTCTGTTTGGTTTTGTTTGAGTGGTTTGTTGTTGTTGGTTTGGGTTTTTTTTGTTTTTTTTTTGTTTGTTTGTTCGTTTGTTTGTTTTTTAATTTAAAAGCAGCAATACAGCATTTATTTTCAGGACCCTTGCAGAATCTATTTATTATTTAAGTCCAGAAAATGCAAAACTAAAAGTATTAAATATATGGCCCTACATTTGTAATACTTGTTCTGGAAATGACATTTTGTTCTTGTTGCCATTTAACATCAACCTGAAACACTTCTTAAAAATTAATGGCCTATGCTAAATAGATACTGAAGGATCAGTGTCTAATTTTAGCTAGACTATATTATAATAAGCAATTACTTTTTCTCATATCATGTTTCTATAGCATGACCAAGTTTAAATACTTGATTTAGTAAGGCCCTGAAATGAATAATATGGCTTCTTGAAGGAAGAATAAAAAACCTTGTGTTACTGAAAATTCACACAGAAGTTTTCTTCAGTTTATTCAGTTGATGAGCTGATAACTACACTATTACAAAGGGAAAGTATATAAACGAAGTTGTGCCTTTTAATAGCTTTTAGTACTGTCTTGTTTTAAAACAAGGCCCTTTCCCTCTCCCAGTTGTCTGGGTTTGCTCTATGGCCAGTAAGACAAGCAGGTTATAGTGTTTTCTAGTGTCTTGGAGGGGAAGAGATGTGCACAATGGCACTAACAGCCCCTGTGGATCAACACCCTGTTCCACTTCTCTTTCTAGATGAGTTCACTAGACAGGAACACTGCCAGCAGTGAGATCTCATCTCCAACAGAAGAAATGAGATCAGATGTAAAATCCAGAACTGTTTAATGGCACTGAAGGTTTCAGTGTCTGCCCCTCAAACTTCTTCTTCTCTTAACATCAAATTCTCCTTTCTTCTAAAAAGGCGGTTCTTGAAAGCTGTTCTTGCTGTGGTAGTTCCCAGATAAAATGCCAAAGAGCCAGGGCATGGCTGTCTGAGCCAATATCAATAACCATTCCTTGCCAAGAAATCTAGAGCACTCACAGTGCCATTTTGGATCTTGTTAACATCAAAATGCCTTGTAATATTACTATTGTCTCAGTGCACAGAGATCTTATCACAGAGCATAGATCTATACAAATATAAGACAAAAAAATGATTTCTGGCCCAAGGAGATCACATCTTAATATGACACAGAAGTGACTTAGAGATATAAATACAGGCCAAATAAAGTACTGGTGATCCTAGAAGGTTGTATTCATACAGCATTAGCAGCTTGATCACTGTTTTCAGAGTGAGGGAATGTAGTTAATGCAAGTATTGTTTTCATACCTGTACTTAATTTTCCATGTGTATGTAACCCCACTCATAAGAAATGCATACTTTGTACAATAAACTTTCTGACAGCTATAGTTATATTTTTCTTATTTATTTTTATACTTTAGCAAGAAAAAAATCATGAATGGTAGCAGAACTGATGCAAAATTCAATAAAGATAAGCATATCACTGTATGCATGTATAGGTTTTTTATTCTTCCTTCAAAAAGTATCTATGATGTTTCATACTCGCTGCAAGTGCAGTTTTTGCTTCCTGAACAGCTTCCATAAGTAGTTTCACTGGATTTCCACTACAGCATCAGTCAGCCCATGCAAGTGACATTCAGTCTGTGACATCAGACTCACAGTAATGTGAATAAGATTGCATGTGATAATGTCAAACAGCAAATGTTGAGATACCCAATTTGATCAGGTATAACTTGATTTTGAGAAAAACTACACTTGAATCAAAATTTATGTCTAGACATATAACCAAAAGTCTTTTTTTCTTTGATTGTTTTTTTTTCAAATCTTTCAAATTATTTCAGAATATATTAAACATACAATAATTACAGTGTTTATGTGAAATCCAGATTTGAAATGGAGTTATATTAATTTTCTGCCTGATGCACATGTATTGATGGTATAACACTGTCATGTTAGTTCTGACAAAATTTTATTATTTTGGATTTATTTTTTGATTACTTGAAAAATTGGCAATAGTAGCAATGCTTTTGAAAAATTCTAATTTTCAGAAAAATTCTGGAGCTCTAATACTTTTGAAAGTCAAAACACCAAACAGTAATAGAAGTAAAAGAGCATGAAAAAAAATGTTGGTCAGAGGAAACCAATACCATCAAAATGCTTCAAGGGGAAAACTGTATCTTGTTATCTTGATCAATGTGAGAGAACAGTGTAGAGTTATTCATAAGATTCACATTGGCAAGAGCTTTTAGAGCTCACATAAAGAATAATATACACTTCCTTTCCTGAGCTCATCCACAGTGACCAGTAATGATGAATTCAAATGTGGGCATAAAATTTGTTTCAACCTATCATTCACAAAGAAAGCCTTTCTATATATCACATGACATTCCTCACAGAAGAACACACAACTTTTGTTTTTCATGGTCTGGGGTGCTTGGGCAAGTGCAAAGAGCAGTTGAGATATTTTCAAAAGAGATCTGTAATACTGAAAAGTTATGACCCTTTCTTTTAAGGAAAAGCCTTACTAAATAATGTGGCCTTAAAATTCTACCCAGAGAAATAAGAAAAAATGCAATTTTTATGTGAAGTTGAATTATATTATTTTCTCTAACTGAAAAAAAAAATAAGAAGTTAAACTATTTGTATTAAACACAACAATAAAAAAATCTTTTTTTCAGTAAAAACTCCAACATACATTTAACTAGAATTACTGGTGGCACTTACAAAGCAGAGAAGATGTTATTTTGCTTTTGTTGTCCTTTTGGTAAACCACCATCTACAGAAGTCACATCGTGCACATTCAGACTGCAGACGTAGGTAAATCAATTTAACCAGTTTTGATAAGAAATGAACAGTGGGAAATATATATATATATATGTACAGATATACTCTGTATAAATATATATGTACTCTAGAATCCTTTCTGCACAGAGAATTTTGAAGAATTTCTTACAAAAAAACCCAACCATGGACACCAAAATCTCTGTCCATCCTTATGGACCAGTTCTACTCTCAAATGGTAAATAACTTAAGTGAAAGGAAAAGCAAAACAAGGACAGGAAAGTCATAAACCCTAAATGAATTGAGATTGCTATTAGCACTGTTTGTTGCCCATTCCCAGAAGTGGGAATGGTTTTTAATCCTTTTTAAGGATGAACTCATGCAGATCTAATGATGCTGATTCACAGACACACTGAGGTAATGCACTTCAGATGAGAAGGACATGGCATCATTTTAGCAAGTCTCAAAATGTAAGTATTGAAGGGAATTTCACAATGGCATCAGTGTTTACTGTAATCAAGGACTCCAAGGTATGATTACAGCTATGCAGGTCATACAGTGGTATAGACTCACTGAGGCAGTAAGGAGGTCCCAATCTAAAGACCATAAGGCAGGAGACACAAGCCATTTCTCTTATTGTATAATGTTATATTATGTCTTTAAAAAATCAATTTCTGTTCCCCCCAACTGCTTCTGGGTAAGGGGGAAAAAGCTAACATGAGGACTGCACATATTTATATCAAAGTTAAACACTCTGGAAAGAGGCTGCAAAATGAGATTTTTCCTTGCAGGACAGGATAATCACAGTATCAATTAACTCAAGTGTGCAAAATGCATTGTTTTAAAACCTCTGTGTTTTTATGTGCTATGTTTCATATTTGGAAGGAAACAAGAAATCCTATAGTTCTGACATTTATTTTTAAGAAATTAAACTCAGGAAGAGAATATGACATAAACATATACCTCTTTCCTGGGGAGAGCAAAGGTAGCTCCTGGAGTTATGATGTGCTTATCTTTTTCATAGAGTCCTGACCTGGAGCTGCCACAAGCTGCTTCCACCAAGGCCTGTGGTTCCTTCCCTCTCCCAAGGGATAACGGGATGTGAAATGGAGAGTAGGGTACACAGCTGCTGTGAAATATAAATAGTACTCCACCTAGAAGTTAGGAAAAGCAACTTAAAACTGAAGATAGTAAGATCTGGATCATGCCTTCCTCCCTGTGGGCACCCCTCTAGGCCAGGCTCACAGGCTCTGCTCCAGCACCCCTGTGCTCCACCCACTGCAGTCAGTGACAGAGCCACATCCCCACCAGCCAGCCAGAGGCACCACTGCTGGGCCAAGGCACAGGCTGCTTCTTTTCAAGAAAGGTTTTCATGATATTTCTCAAACACCACTCTCTCTCCTTTTATGGGTCTTTTAAAATCACCTTTACTATGTAAAAAACATAAAATACTCAAACACTTGATGCTTCTTCACTTAAGGAAAACTCCATAAAATTTGACTGACCTACTGGCTAGAGAAGTAAGATTATTGCTTGAGTGTTTGAGAGCTTTTTTTTCGTACCAAGTGCCTGTTTTCCCCCTGGAGATGAATGCTGGATAAATCTTGAGGAATTACAGCCAGGATTTCATAACCTGTAGTATCTTACTCTTGTTGAAAAGTCTTAAAACTCCTGTGGATTTTCAATGCAACGGCTGAGCACACACTCCTCTCTACCCATTTGCACGTCGTAGCCCACATGCTCACAGTACTCAAACACTGTGATCCAGCAGCAAGTCTGAGACACTTTCAGCAGTGTTGGGCTTGCCCTGTAGGTTTGTGCAGCACCAAGTTGCATTTCACAGCCCTGTTGAGGGGACTATCTATTCTTCTGGAATACCATGACTTCAAAACCAGCATGCCAAAAAGCTTTAAGCAGGACACCGGTAGGAATTCCAAACTGTTCAAATATTTCTAACAATATTTGGGGCTGCTCTGAACAGACTTTCTGTGCATTATTTAAATAGATGTGAGTAAAATCTGAATTCAATTTTCTTTAGTTGCTGGTTCCACTGCCATCAGTCCTACACAGTCCTATCATTTTTACTGGGCCGGCCCTTGCACTAACTTGTGTATAAAATCTGCTGTTGTGATTTGAGTGGTTGGATCTTGTGTTTCCTCTTCACTAATTATCCCACATACTTCAGAGTACTCCCAGAATATTAGATAAGAGGTTTTGTTTACACCCTTTTTAGCACTCAGGAGCCCTTTCCTATGCAATCTGGAGTTCTGTTTTGTGTAAGTTTGAGTTACTTTCCCACTGTCACCAAATAGAGAATTGCCCATCACCCAGCTCCTTAGGGTGACTGCTGCCTCAGTAAAGAGCTCAGACAGTTCCTGAGCACTGCAATACCAGATTTGCTCCTTCTTGTTAGAAAGGTTCATCTCTACTACTAGTTCTGTAGCTAGGCCAGTGTATAATTTCTTTTTGCCTATTCCTAGATGAAATCCCTATCTATGGAAAGGAAACACTTAATATCTTTATTCTGAGATAAATTTTCATTTATTTTACTCAGAAAATCAAAAATCACAACCCTTCCCCCAAACCCCCTTTTTTTTTTTTTTTTTATTTTTTTTTTATTTCTTTCTTCAAGAAAAGCTCTGTGTATCTGTTTTCAAACTTTATCTTCATGAAAGTTGTCTATAAGAAGAAACTGGCCTTCTTATTTAAGCTCTGTCATTGTACAAGAAATGAAAGCTTTTATTGTATCACATTACATATATGGTGAGGTAGGAGTGAGAGTTTATAAAAGAAGTCCAGTATCTACATTTGCTCATTCATTGCATCACCGTACTTAGCAGCCTATTCACATGAAACAACAACGCTTTTGTTTACATCTGATGTTTACAATATAGTCTACTATACAATACTTATTCTACAGCCTACTTTAATTTAATTTTCCTAATGCTTTCTTTTCAGACTTTGCAGAGATATCAAACTATCTTACCCTTTTACTTATCATCTGTTTGGGAGAGGGAAGGAGGGCTAATAATGTGTGAAAATAAATGTGTATAGGTGTCACTCACCCAGCACTGGTAGAAGTGACATGTTTAATGCCACTCAGCTTTATTTGTTGTTAGTGTGCCAAGGGGTCTCTTTTGTACACACTGAACTTCACAGTGTCCATCTATTTATCTAAGTGCCTTGTATGACAGAGAATTACACAGTGGTACTGGTGCTAAAAGTGGATAGACTTTATGTCTGTGCCTAGCTAGAAGTGATTTTGAAAGTTTCTCCTTTTTTCATTGGACGAAAATTTACTTAAAAATTAAAGCCTTGGCAATAACTAAAATAGGTGTTTCCTATCAAATGACTCTGTAACATAAGGAGAGTTGCTAAATGAAAAACCACAGTGAAATAATGATGTGTTTAATATTCCTAATGCTAAATGATGAACTTAAGTAAAAGCAGATTTACTTACACAGCTCTCTTGCCTTCTCTGTATCTTTCCTGTAAAGCATTTGCCTCAGACTGTCCCCAGGCTGGTCTTGCCTGCCTTCCTCTTATAAGTTTTGAAGTAAAAGAATAACACCACCTCAGAGAGGGCTGCAGAGTCCAGAAGGTTAGTCTGGCAGACACTGTCCTCAAGGACATATATTCCAGTTTTTAAAGCTATTTCCAGATTAAATGACCATCTCAGGCTGCCTCTTTTCTGCAGCATTACTGAAGGCTTTCAGCTACCCCAATTAGCATCATTAAGTTCGCAGCAGGTTGTCTGACATCTGAGTTGCCTCATGTACTTTGGTATCCGAAATCTGTGCCATAAATTGGCTCCCAAAGAAATCACTTTTTGCTTTTGTTTGGTTTTTTTTTAATAAGAACAGCCTCTTGCCTTTGGATGTTGCCTGCTACGCTGCAAACCCTCCAGCGCCTCTCTGGCATCTCTTCTCTGAAAATCAGCTTTTGGCCTGCCGGATCAGAAGATGAGTGAGTGTAAATCAGTGGCAGTGGCTGGAGCTGAGACAGCAGAATAAGGCAGGACCCCTCGTGGAGGCAGAGGCATTCACCCATGACACAAGCCCAGAGCTCAGCCAGCAGTACACCAAGGAACAGCTTCTCCCTCCTTGTGTTTTCTTTCCTGTCCGCTTGCTTTTATTGGAGCATCTTACTGTGTACCTAACTACACAGATGTATTTGCACCTTAAGCACATGAATGACTTAAAAGAAGAACAGCTCCCAAATATTTTATATAAAACACAAGTTTGAGTATTCACAGAGGAAAAAAAAATGTGCAAAAGAACATTCTTAAATATTAGTGAGATGCGCATACACACATCTGTGCACAGGATTCACAAATTGGTAAATGATGTCTCTGCACAATTTCATGTGTCTCAATATGCCAAAATGTGATATAGTAAGTAAATATGCAGCATAAAACTTCATACAGATATTAAAGGATTCTGTTAAACTAGAGAAAAAGGCTTAGCTTTCTGTTAGTGCTGAGGTGAGGGCAGCAGCAGGGCTGAGGATCAAGTGCTGCTGGGGCAGAGACTGACAGCCCTGAGGTTTGCTGAAATGGGCTCCAGACCCATGGGCAGCGTGAGGGGAGTCTGGTTAGGGCCAGTTACACTTCTTGGCACCTTCAGAACCCTGAGCATAGGCAGCTTTGAGCAAATATCCAAGCAAAATGCAATAGGAGAGACTCTTAGCTGTGGTTTGAATGATGCCAGTAAATACTTAGCTTTTAAATTACCCTTAGAAAGGCATGTTGAGTGTGGGCTTTTCAGGTTACCATCCTAGACATCTTGCACACATGAATGCATGAAAGAAGACAATTTTAATTATATTTTTGTGGTAGTCCTACTGTCAGAGTAATCATAAGCTCTGATGTTTCTCATCAGCTGTGCTCTGTTAGAAGTGAGACATCTCAGTGTGACAGCAAAAAGATTTCATGAGTGCACCCGTCAGATCCTGGAAGTGAGAAAGCTGGTACAGTGGATTATAAAAGTGTTCTCACTACACAAGCATTCAGTCCTTGCAATTAAATGCATTTCACAGTGAAGGGAAACATATCATTTGGCTCCACTGGTTATGACTAGGTGGGTGAATTAAAGCAAACCAGGGGGGTTTCCATACTCAGAAAGAGATAGGGGCTTTAATTGCTGGTACACCAACTGTCATGGCCCCTCTGAAATGGAAAAATCATTTTGCTCAGATCCTGAAATCCCAAGACTACCTGTATCTTACACAGCTCTTCATCTCTTGTTTCAAATTTAAGGAAATGCAGCTTTTCCCCCTCCATTTCTTTAAAAAAGCCTTCAAAGTTAAGTATTTTGTGTAATATTTTGAGTCCCCGAAAAGCTAACAATTGGGCTATCACTGCATTGAAAGGGGCAGAAGACAGACGAGAGGTGTGTCCTTTCTTCTGCCTCCTTGTGTGGAGTGAAGATCCAGGGCCAAGAAGATCAGAGAGTGCAGAGGTGAACTGCAGCCACCACTCCCAGCCCAGTGAGATCTCAGCCTGCAGCCCTGTGGCTGATGGTGGGCCACACAAAAGTGGACAGATGGTGAAATGGTTGCAAAATCCTTCCCAGTATACATCTATTTGGGCTTTCTTGCCCCTGAAAGAAAGTGCATGACAAACATGAAAAAAAAAGCAAATACTAAGCCTAATTTTTACAGTTCTGTCTCCTTTTTGGAAGTTGCAATAGAAAAACTGGGTAGTCTGCAACTCACAGGATATTAATTTTTAAGTTGTTTTATGATGGAAATGGATAATCCTTGATTACTGTGGAGGAGGTGGGGAGGGATGGATGATTCCTTTATTAAAAAGGCCAAGGGACAATATTTTAAATCTACAGGGCTAAAGTATTCAAGAAAATACTTATAGCTTATTTCCAGCAACAGAGTTGCTAGCAAAGCCTGACACAAGTTAGTGTAAAAGCAAAGTGACAATAGCTCAGAAGTGTTTTCTTTATATTCTCTTGCTAATGAGAATATTATGTTTCAGAAACTCTGATTTTTTTGATATTCAGATCCTACTCTGGAAGCATAAATTATGTTAAGGAAAAAATTATTCCTGATAATAATTTTACTGAGATCAACAGAAGTATGTCCTAAAAAAATTCTACTTAGCCTAAATAAAGGTTGTAAAAACAGACTCCAAATTTAGTTCTTTCCTTGCTGATAATATTTGGAACAGTATTGCACACATATCTTTTTTCCTTGAGGTATACAATTTAGTCATAAATCAAGTAGTGGGCCCAAGTATTTATTCTTAGTCTAATGTCATTTTCCTTACCATCCTGTTACACTGCTTTTGAAGTTAGCCTGCCCTATAAAAATTGATTTCTTAAAACATAATGAAAATATTAAAAAATCCCCTTTTCTGTGGAATATTTTTAAGCAGGAGGAAGCACTTGCTTCCCTGTGCCCACATTAGTAAGCTTTTATTTCTTATTTTTTGTCTATAGATTTTAATTTAAAGCATGTATTAGTATTTTTCTTGGCTCACTTTGCTAGACCAAGCTGTAACATCATTGTCCAAAATTCTCACACAATGAAATCTGCTCAGCCATAAAAGATTTAATTTAAGTAAAGTTGATCTTAACATCTGATTTAAGGGTTTGGTTTAAATATATAAACACAAAGAAACTCTGGGCACAGTAAATTAAAGATTTAAAAAGGTCATTCATTTTTTAATTGAGAAAGATTATAGTGATATCTGATTATTTATTTATTTCAGCAGTTCCTAGCTCTCAATTTTTTTCCTTACTCTCAGACAAGCAGTCACTGTGTTGTCAAAGACACTTTTGCGTGAATTAATATTTTTTGTGAATTTTTGGGTTTGGGTTTTATTTGGGAAAAAACAGCATTTGAGTTCAAGAAATTCTGAAAGTCTCCTGATATACTTTAGTAAGCAAACAGTGATTGAAATCTGCCACTGTCAGTGTTCTTTAAAGACAAATTTACTGACAAGATGGTAACAGATCATAAATTATAAACCCCCAAAGGAGGGCATGATCAACTTCTTTGGCAGCTCTGGCTGGAAGAGAACTTGCAGAACCAGGCTCCCGAGTGGGTGAAGTCTCTTGTGTCTGGGCTTTCCTGGGAGGTTTCAGTTCACAAATCATTTGTGTAGAGGCTGCAAAGCCTCCCAGGGAGCTGCTGCAATCTCATGGGTCAACACAGGCCCGTGGGGGCTCCTTTTGAAGGAAAATCTTATACAGAAGAGGAGAAACTGTTTTTACTTACACATCTAGATAGATAGATAGATAGATAGATAGATAGATACATGATAGAGTGTGATTCCTCAAGGCTCCTGGATAATCCTGGAAGTATTCACTTCCTGCATGCACATTGAAAATTAAATCTCATAACATATGCATGCTATACGCTTCATACATCAAAACACAAAGACAGTTTGGCAGAAAGAAAAGTAGTGTTAATGAAGCAGCTAGATCTATAATAAAGAATTTCTTTGAAACATTATTTTCATACCAGTTTTTTTTCTGGGAGAATGTTGCATGCTTTGAAATCACAGGTCTGGTGAATCTGTAATGGCAAGGCTGACAGACACATTAGCACTCCCTGTGCAGAAACCAGGGCGATGGTCACCTTCTACATATGAATAAGTAAATAAGCTATCTTGCACTAGCAATATCTAGACTTCCAAAATATACAGGTGGCATGGAATAATTGGTTAATCAGGATTTTGGAGAAGTAAGGATTCTTTAATACGTTTATGAAAAATTAGAAGCTTTGAGACTTTAAAGGCTTTGAAGATTTGAGGGATGGAGAACTAAGTGGAGAAAAATAATGGTGTTATGGTTATAATAATTAAAAATAAGGAGAAGAACACAGGAGTAATTATATGTCAATCAGCTTACTTTTGCTGAGGAACATAACACTAAGGTGCTTACACTAAAGAAATTTAACCTTTATAAAAGTGTATTATGGGCCAATTCTTCTAGAAATGGCTGTAGTTTTACTACAAGTTCATTTAAAAAAAAAAAAAAAGTTAATGATTTCACAGAAGTTTTTTTCGCTTTTTTAAGGGAATAAGGAATGAAATATGAGTTGCAAGCTAGAAAATAATCCTGGCACAAAGAAGTCTATCATGGTTGCTAACTTTTTATGTCCATTTGATTTGATTATCTGGCATAGAACCTTTCTCATCGGTGACCTTAGCAAAGCCGGTGCTCTCTCTCAGACAGACAGAGCACAGTATGGCAACCTGAAACCTGGGCGCCTTTGCTGAGCTGTGTACGAGTAACACGTCACAGCGTGATTTCAAGGCAGTGGAGGGGAGGTAGAGCGGATTAAACCCCCAGGGACGATTTCCCCCCACAGTTTCCCCTGTCTCTCTCTCTCTCTCTCTGTCTGAGCAGGCCGGGCAGGGGCGCGCAGGGAGGGCGATGCAGCAGCTCGCTGCAGGCGCTGCCTGCCCGGGGCCGCGGAGCGCAGATCCGCTCCCGCTGCCGGCGTGCCCGGCCGCATTCTCCGGCTCCGTGCAATGCTCCATGACAACAAGGTGAGACGGCAGAGGTTACCCGAACAGCTGCTTCCTAAGCCAGAAATTCCAGGCATTGAAAACCATCTGTCTATACATTCACAAATGTATATAAGGGCAATCTATCAGGCTGCGGCGCTGCAGCTGCCACTCCATCAGGCCTGCTTCCTTTCTCCAGGCTGAACAATAAGAGCTAGTTCTTCACTTTGTGTCACACAGAATGGCTGATTTGATTAAGTCCCCAACTCTCATTATGCTAGGTAGGGGTGTAGAATTTCAATGATAATCCATAATGCATGACCAGTTTGTCGCCATGGTAACATAAATTCAAGGTTACTAGCTCAGACGCATAATTGGGTGTGCATTGAGTGCTGAAGAAGGGCTGTTAAAATTCTTGTCATAGAAGAGTAGCATCCATCATACTGTCTGAAATTGCAAAGTACTCATAATCAGAAAGAAAAATCCTTGGAGAAAAATGTTAATAAAATAACGATTACATCTAATATAATTGTTTAAGTTTAAAAAACCAAAGTGGTAAAAGTATTTTAGTTAATAAGAATGGAAAAGGCAACTCATTAACTGCAGAAGACTTGGTTTGAGCATTCCCCACCCCCCAATATTTGCATTGTAAGATGGACCCTAAGCAGTTCAGCTCTGAAATTGACTGATTAGCTCAGAATCTAATCCATATGATACAGTAAAAGATGACGCTTCGCATGCAGACAGCACAGCCTTATAGGCATCATTTGTCCAGTTTGATCTTTTGTGGGTAAACATATCTTCAAAATTAGCTGCGTTAAGGATGAGAGGACTATTGCATGCTGATTTTTCAAATTTTTTAGATGTTGCCCTGAATTATTGCACTATACAGCAGCCATTTTAACTATCCAAGATGAAATAGGTAAGGTCAAATTGAACAGATGGAAACAAGACATTTAAAATCAGACTGAGAAAAGCTCTAGTATGTATATAGCAGGTAGTGATCTTACTCCAGCAGATGGATGGAATAGATGACCTAGAAAGGCTTCTCTTTTTTTTTTTTTCCTCTCTGTCTCATTTCTATGCATTTGTGACTGCAACATACCTGAAACCTGGCATTCAGTATATTAATGTAGTGTGGGGAGGGGATTGGGTTTTCCTTTTTAAAAATATTCTTGTGTACATCTCTCCTGTATTCCTATAATATTAGCAAGATTGATGTGATGTTTGCATTACTTATTCACCAACAAGCCTTATTTTGATGACCATCTTTGATAGCAAGAATAGGCAAATCAGATTTTACATGAGCACTTCCAATATGTCAGGGGCTTAAACCTTGCATGTCACTACAGGAAGAAAGATCATTACTAAATGAATATTTTCCTCAGCTTCAGCCTCATTTTCCTTGATATTGTCTGACTTGTATATATGTGTTTTATAGCCTTGGCAAAATCTAGCTGAGATGCTTCAGCATATGGTTTTATTTATTAGGATTTCTAGTAGAATCTGACATTATTTAAATGTATGTTTCTGTAACAATTTTAGAAGAGTTTCTTCAAAGGAATAAAACCTCAGTTTATGCCTTTTGAGTCAAATCTGTCCCTTGTTTCTGTGACTGAGCTTTTATCTAATTCTGTTGGAGATGCTTCTGATTTCTTTGGTGAACTGCTTAAAAATAACAATAGAAAATTCCCATTATGTGGAAGTGGAAAGGTTCAGTAAGGAAAAGGTAATTCTGTCATGAATTTTCTACAAAGATTAAATTAATTTATTTGGGCTTTCCAGATTTCAGATTGCACTGTTTCCTAATCTACTCTGTATTTACATTTTGAAAACGTAAATTGTAGGCAGCTTAACGTAAACATAATTCAAACTGTTAAACTACAGTGAATTTTAAAAGAATTTCCTGAAGTGTGTTTGGTATTGGTTACTTTTTATACTTTTCATGTGTATTTCTGAGAAGATTGCATTTTTAGAATAGGCAGTTTTCATTACAAAATTGCATTAGTTTTATAAGGTTAGAAAATATGGGTCCTAACCTGTAATTTTTAAAAAATAAATTTTTACAGTGAACCATGAAGCTCCTCTTCTGAACAAGCGAGTCCAAGCCATTCTCTCTTGTCACCATTTTAAATTTGTTCAGATCTGCAACTAATTTCCATTACAGAAAAATGTGCTGGATCATAAGCCTATATGCACCTCGTAGGCAGAAGGATTTTTCACATGAGTGAGAAATGGCAAGATCAGATGCTAAATGGAGTCTGTGCTTGTAGAGTACTGAATTTATTTTTTTTCTGTGTGTAAGACCTGGTTTTGTACTTAAAAACATATATTACTGTTCAATATCAAGATAGGACTGTGTGTTCAATGTTGTGTTTTATTTCAACACAGCCTGGCTTAATATGAAGCTTGCAAATACTGCATCTGGAGGTGTATTCTCTTCTTGATGTGCACATGTAATTCCAATTAACATTAAGAATGTTAATGAGAATATGCCCCTCTAGGGGCTGGAGAGGGGGAGGTGAGGGAGCAGGTTTGTAGTTCTGATTTAAATAACAAGTGACTTTTGTGGAGAATACCAGCATGTGGTCTCATGCACTTATATTGTGGAAATGCAGTGGCTCTGAATGAGAGTGCAGGATTTAAACATTGATGCTCAGTGATGCTTAGCCAAGTGAACCCGTTGTTGGGGGCAAATATTAAATCCCAATGTGCCTTCTCCAGGAAGGAATATTTGTAAAAATGCTTACTTCTGTATTTGTCCACAGGCATAAAAGGCTCCACTGTGAGAGACTGGGCTGTGGTTTTGTGATTTAATTTTTTTTTAAAGACTAGCTTAGTTTGAAGAAAGGAACCATTTAATTACTTCTTGTTTCTCAAGTATGCAGAATGTATAGAAGAGCTTTCAAAGCCTAAAGCAGCAATGTGCTCCTATGCTTTGATTAATTTACGTGTTGTTCTTTTAGTGTTACAAGAAGGAAGTACATTTAATATCATATTTCAAAATAACAACAATATCTATATTAAAATGGCTATTAAATAATTGTCTTTTCTTTGAAAGTGTGATGTCACTGGTGATATTTTGAGGAATCCTGTGTAAGCAAAGAGTAAGAATAACTGTAGCACTTCCATTTCTGACAGTGGACGATAACAGACTGTGAAGTGGTTTTAAGGCAAGAAGGTATGCAATGCATATCTTATCATTGCAAGAAAATGTCCCTAATAGATTAAATGGAATTATCATTTCATTTTAATAGATGAAAACAGAGACAGTGTTTATGTGTAGAATATATTTTCCTATGTTTTTTCACCAGAGGACAAAACCATAGTACAACAAACAAGTATAACATGAAAAGTGGTTAAGAAGAAAAAACAAAAATAAAAAGACTAAATTTTTACTGTCCTAAGAAATTATTCCTCTTTTCATTCTTTTTTTTTCTGATAATGATTATTGCAAGATATAAAAATGACCAAGGAATAAACAGCTATATTAGTGTTTAATGTGCCATCTCTTTTGTTATCAGTGACAGAAAGAAAATGCCCCAAACAATATAATTTATCTGTTTTGTCAATTCTTGCTGCATAAACTTTCTGCATGCCTGTTCAATTTACACATAGAGAAGTGCTGTTCATGTCATTGATCTGACATGTCACATTTCATTGTGTTGATTTCAATGTAAGTGCTATTACAGGATGGCCAATGTGCAGCCAGCAGGATACATTAAAAATGTAAAGTGAAAATGTGTGTTTTGTAGATGTCTTTTACTGTGACATTTTTTAGGTCAAGCAGTTTAAAAACTGTTATTTGAATATTTGTCTTGTACATTTTATGGGTTGAGTTTGGTATTTGTAAAATTTATATTTTGTAAATACACACTGTTATATTTGAAATTATAAAATACCATGTACCCTCATTTTTTAACTTGTTCAGGGTCTGATCCTACAGTCTTGGTTACACAGGTAACTCAAGGCTTTTAATAAGACTCTTAGAGACAATAAGAATTGTCCTTGTGTTTAGGAAGTTATCATCTAAGGCTCAGATTTGTCCTTCTCCCACATCCTTTACTAGACCTGTGTGAAACTTTGGGGTTTTTCTGGAAAAATTATTTTGCACAGACTAATGTCAATGCTCACTCAGTCCCATCTCTCAGTGTGAAAAGACTGCACATATACAAGAAGAGGTGAGGATTGCATGAAAGCATGATGGGAAAACCAGAACTATTACTAGCAGTTGTAAGTGAGTGAATCTGTTTAGGGAAAACAAATCTAGAACAATTTTTTAATTGGAGGTTTTTGCCCCCCATTAATCAACTTCTTCAGGTTTGAAAAAGAGGACAGTGTTCAGCTGCAATACGTCCATGTGTTTCATCCTTCACTTTGAAGAAAAAATCAGTCATTAAATCAGAATAGAGACATCAAAAGCAAATTAAACAGATTAAAGGGGATATATGACACATAGATGACATGGTGACCAAAACACTAAGTCTAAGAGCTGATTAAATGCTTGTCCGCCCCATAGTTAGAGGGCACACTTGAGCAGCAAGAACCAGGGAACAGGCTGCTCCCAGTTCTCATGCTGCAAATCCAGGGAAATTTTGTTAGACTCTACAAAGTAATTACAGAAAAGATCAGAATTTGTCTGTCTGGTTCTATTAGTCACATTAGCTTGATTTCATTAGACATTAAGATTACTTATAGCATGTCTTCCAGAAAAATGGAAACATTCTCAAAAAAGCATCACTTGTGAAAAAAAGTGTTTAAAATATCAAGACAAATGACAAATTTTCTGTAAAACTTTGAGTGGTTCTTTCTTCCAGTGCTAATTTCTGATAATACACACATAAATTAGCCTTTCACCACACTGAAGAAGAAAAAAAAATGATTAAAATATTAGGGAAGTAAATATGGGAACATACAGAATAAAAACTAGCATTCCCTTTAATTCAAAAACAAAACCCTGAAGAAAATAGATTTTGTATTAATCAGCTACAGTCAGAATTCACCAAAAAAAAACCCCAAAAGGAAAATGTTGCAGCACATTTACAAATTATGTGGCCTCTTGTACTGCACATAAGAAAACAGACCTATAGATGTGGTGGTGCTTTCCTGTTGGCTTACCTCAGACCTGACTGTTGGGATATCTCTTTTTTCTGGGACTATGTCAGTGTTTCACAATGCTCTCTAATGAAGAAGAAACTGCTGAGTGAGAAAAGTACCTGACAAGGATGAAATTCTCTGACCTGTTGTGTGCAGAAGGTCATGTTGGCTGGCCATAATCTATCAAAACAATAAATGTAATACACATTCTTTAGGCATTTCAAGGATCAGTGGCAATGTGATTTACAAAAATTTACAGTGGTACCTTGTGGTGCTGAGAAATTATCACAACCCCTCATAATATTGAACTTGTCTTGAGGTGGCTGAAATGGGTCAGTAAGTTAAATACTACATCCGCAGAAGGTCTGGGACAAAGATAAAAAAAGGAGAATAATTGTTTCTGCTCTTAAAGGCAGCACCAGTAGTCTATCTTTGCTCTTTGCATGGTCAGGAAGAGAGGAAAGTATCTCGTTTTGGTTAAACCTTCTCAAAGTGTGTTCTAAGTTTAAAATCATTGAAGTTTTCACGAGGAGTGCTAATGGCATTGAAATAGTCCTGTGTTTGATCCCCTCTATGGTCCTTTGCTGCTGCTAGTGGTGGCATTCAGGGAAAGAAAGCTGAGCCTAAAATAGATTTCCTATCAAAACTGCCTCCCTATCAGTTCAACTACTTCAGCTAAGAATGTGATTTATTTTTAAACATTATGCACAGGCCATTTGAACCTTCGGTGTAGGTAGCATAGTCATTTTATGCATGTTAATATCAGTTTAGCTTGTTCATTTCCCTTGCTGCACTGGAATCAACTACCCTGGTATAATCACTTTATATCAGTATAGCTGTGCTTGAAAAGGGGAAGATGGGATGTGACTTGCAGTTTTACTACTTTAAATGAACCTGAATATTTAAAGCAATACAAACTCTGTGTTTAGACAGGGCTTCAGGCCTTGGAGAATTATGAATATGAGTCATTGACTGTCTTTTGCACAAATTGTTCCAAGAACAAACCCCAGTCCTTGCCCAAACCCCTAATTAATGAAAACCAGGTAACCCTGATTATCATGTAGGGCACAGTAAGTGTGTTGAAGGGATTCTCCTCAGATTTTAGCTGATGTGATTGAGCACCTATAACCTTGTTTTCCCCTTGCCAAGCTCAAGCAAAGGTGTTTCATCATAATGGGAATTATTCCCAAGTCAATTTTCACAGGTTTTCTCTCTGTCTCCTTTCAATCCATATGATCACAGTTAGCCTTAACAATGAGGAAGAAAAGAGACTTTGGTTTACTGTAAGTACTTTTTTTTATCTTCTGATTCAGAAGTGATTGAAAATGTTTTACCCTGCCTTCACAAAAAGCAAGTGCTGTTCTACAGAGAACATGCAGGGAGATGTTAGATTAGAGAGATAGACAATTTAAAAGTTTTGCACATAACAGAATGCAATTAAAATGAAATAAAAAATAATAACAACACAGCATTTAAATAATAATATATATCCCAAAGCACTTCACAAGTAGGTCAGTATCATGGTAAACATTTGATTGCTACGCATTTTAGTGGGAATGGTCTAAGAATGAAAAATATTTAGCCCAGTCTCCCTTTCTTTGTGGCAGTTCCACAAAAGCAACAGTGTCTCTGGAGCATCCTGCTGCTGAACACCCAGGCAGAAAAAGCCTGGCCAATGCTGAATTACATCTCCAGGTGCACAGATATATAAGTGTTATTTTCAGTTTGATTTATGTTGGCTCTTAGGATATTTTTTAATAATATAAACATTGGAAACCAGAATAAAATGCAGATTGGTTACCAGCATGAACCTTATTTTTATCATTAAGTCATTTCAAGACCTAGATGCAGCATTCATGTGTCCTTGAAGCTGTGAGATGTGGGGATGGGAGGGGTGGGTATGTGCACTCTGCAGGACTGAAGCATTAATCTAAGAAATCATATAGGGAAAAGAAAGCCAGTTTTTCATGCTGCCATCAGTATTCCTATCCTACCAAGAGCTTTCATTAGATGATATTTAACTCAGATAATTACCTTTCTAGCTGACATTATCCATAGGAAATCACAATTTCACTATGCCAAAAAGAAGCTGAATGGCTAACTATATGGCACTTCGTACCTTTCAACTGATTTTTCAACTGATAATTTAAGGCAAAATATTCTCCCCAGTCTCCATACAAGTGTGTATTTCTGCGTGGATGAAATCCTTTTGTTTTCATTTGATTCTCTTGGAAATGGATAAAATTATATCCTTGAACAAGTTATTTAACAGCAAATCTTTTGCTTTTATGCATTTTCTGGGTCTCAAATGGATTAAATTCATTGAACTCATCTTCACCTTGGAGGTACACACTATGAGGTATTTGTTTCACTCATATTCTTCTGAATAGAAAATTCCCTAGCTGGGACCAAGTCTTCCCACTCTGCTTGAGGATCACAACATTTTTGGGGGTGCTGGTGTTCCACTCTGACATGCAGATATTGTAATGTATGGCAATGTGGGGACCACAGTCCTTTTCTTCTGTTAACCTCTTCCCCAGAATTTGGGCTTCACAACCTTCATTTTGTCTATAGCCCCAGTTTTTTTCCACTTCAGTCCTGTCCGTCCTCCCCTCCAGCACTTCAGCTCCAAGGTTCTCAAGCACAGAGTATAATTCCTAGGTGTTCACGGAAGAGAAACAAAAACAAGCTTTGTCTTTAGGAAGACTGGCACTAGCACAGTCTGTAGCTGCTCTGTCTGGTAAGGTCTTTGGGGCAGGAATCAAAACTACAACATTGCAGTTACCCAACGTGGAACTCTTGTGCATTGCAGAACATCAAAATTCTATAAAAAGTAAGAACACATTAATAACATTGTTTGTGCTTGTGTATTACTGTGACTAAGCTTGGAGCACTAAGCCATGGGATTTGCAAATATAGTTTCTTTCCTGTTCTAACATTTGTTATCCCAAAAATATCATCCCATAACCTTCATAACTATAACCAGGCTGATCCCATGTATGGACCAGATTAAGTGTGTGTCTCTTCTTTCCTGGTTGTCACTATGCTGCTTGGGTCTAGGGCATGTTTTAGTGCCACCAGAAAAGAATATTAGACTTTTCTTCAGCTTTGAGCAGAAGGTCCCCAAAGGAACTGCTGGTTTGATATGTAAAGAACATATGTGGGTTAGTTTTGTGTACATCTGATGTGCTTGTTACTAAAGCAGTGCTCATGCTAACAACAACTGGAATAATCCAGGGTTAAGAGCCTGAGGTATAAACTCTGTTTGTCCTTTTCCCTTTACATCATCCCTTGCCTATTTCAATTTTCAAAGCATCCTGTACAAAAACCAAGTAGAGTATAAAGCAGGAAATCTGACATATCTGCTTTTAGCCATAAAGGATGTACAAGGAATTTTTTAAACCATAAAAGCCATGAATATGTGCCCCAAGAAACCTAAAACTGGATATGCACATATATTCAATGAAAGAATAATATAACAGGTACTTACCAGATTAAAACCTGTATACCATTGACATTCGTGTCGTGATGTGAGAAGACATTGAACCAGCTGACATTTAGAGGCCCCTTCCAGTTCAGATTTTTCTATGATTCTAAAATTGGGCTAAAAATCATGAAGAGGCAGGGCTTATTTTGGGAAGAAATTCTGAGAATAACAAAAATCATTGTTTTAATCTTCAGGGGTGAGTTTTACCTCATTCAATTTAACATGCTTAAAAGTAGTTTCCTAGCCCAAGCTGGTGTTCTTTAGGTCATTAGAGAGGAAGAGGCATCTCCAGAACTAGTTTTTGTCACCTTAGATACCTAATAGGACCTGAAACAGGCACATGTTTCTCTCCAGTAGCAAAACGAAAACTGCATGCAAACAACGTTCTGATCCTTGAGCTGACAAAAAGGAATCTTACCTTATAAAAATTACCTATTTTGCATAAAAATACACCCCTTGATGAGTTATATTTTCCTGGTGATCAATTCTTACCTTCAAGCTGACTGCATCTTCATCCAAAATTTGAAAGGAACAAGTCAAACATTTGAATTGAGTTGTAGTGGAGACATGCTAGCAAGACATAAAGCCAAGTATCAAAAATGACAGACCATACTCTTCTGTGTTAACTTTTTTCACTGACAAAACTGGAGAGGAGAAAAAAAAATGGTAAAAAACTTGTAAGTAACAAGCCCCAAAGCTTCTTTATGAAAATGGAAACGTTACTTGATATTACAAGCTAATAACACTGCATTGTTGACAGATCTCTCCCTGCCAAGCACCCACTTGCATTTATTATGCTTTACAAATGCTGAACAAACCATGCAAGATCATATTGGGACTTAGTGCACAAGGTTACCATTAATAGCAGGGAATTAACAATTTGATAAGACATTACAAAACTGCTGAAATCAACTTGTGACCTGAGTGCACTCTGAGTTCAATTAGAACATTAAATTCTCCATGCACTTAATAGCCACATGCTATTAATAACAACAAGAAATCATGTCTGAAGGAGACTGTTTGTTGAAGATCTTTATTTGGTAGTAGTATGTAGGAAAATCATCATTGAAGTCTTCTACATACACTTGAACAGGATAGCTCTGAGTTAGAAAGGAGCTCTCTATTCTACATTTGTAATATTAAATATTACAGTGTAGCCCACTAACCACTTTCTCACTCCAGTAGCTGCCATATCAAAAATGCACTCAGAGTCTTTCATTTTAGTATTTTAAACAACTGTCATTGTTGAATTCTTTTTCTCTTCTTAACCATAGAACCACAGAATCACTTAGATTGGAAAACACCTAGATCATCAAGGCCAGCCTTTGACCTAATACTGCCTTGCCAACTAAACCAGTGCTGAGCAGTGCACTCACTGAATGACAGAAGAGTTCAGACTGGAAGGGACCCATGGAGATTGTCCAGCAGGGTCTGTTGGGGCAGCTGACTTAGGACCATGTCCAGTCTCATTTTGAGAGATTCCAAGAATGGAAACACCACATCTCTGGGCAACTTTGTTTCGTGTTCAGAAGGATTACAATCAAATAAAAAGATAAAATGCTAATCTCTGCTTCATATAGAAATCCATCCATCACAACTTGAGTTTCAGTTTGAATCATGAAGTGTAAAAGACAGCTAACATGTCCTCCCTGAAGCTGAAACTCACTTTGCAAATCATTTATTCAGGGTAATCAGTCAATAGATTTGCAGAAACGATGTGTTGATCTCCCCCTTTTTTAATTTAGTCATTTCTGTTAGCTGCCAAAATTAATTAAATAAGGCATAGCTCTGAGAGCTTTCATACTAATCAGAAATAGCAGGTGCTTTCTCTCAAAAAGCTGTCAGGAGCCCAGTTTCTGGGCCCCCCATGGTCTGGGAAAGTGACTGTGCAACTTTGGCTCTCAGAGGAGACACCATGTTTCTTGGGAAATATCAAAGTGTTGCCTGGGAGACTGGACAGCACCAGCAGAAGAGAGGGAGGAAGCCCTCTCCATGTCTTGGGAGCTGCATCAGGCCCTGATGGGCACCTGGCAGCTCAAGGGGAGCTTGAACCAGCAGATCCCTGCCTGTACATCATGGAGCAGCATCAGCTGCAAACACCTCCCTTCAGCCCACCCTGCCAGACAGAGGGCTGTGCCTCTCCTCCAAGGCCACCACCAACTCTGGGGATCCCCAAGATTCTTGTCAATTGGAAACAAACAGGGATTCACAAGGTTTGTGGATTATTATCCCATATTTGTTTGGTTGGGGGCTTTTTCCAGCTGAAGCTATTGAAATTAATTCATGCCAGATAACAATTGAGATAAGTAATTTCCAGCTGAAGTTTCAAATAATTCACTGTTTCCTAAAAAAAGCCAACAAAAAACCCAAAACAAAACAAAACCAATCACATAAACAAAATCCAAAAACAAACAAACAAAATCCCCAAAGAACAAAGAAATCAACCCCCAGACTCACCAATAAAAGTCTGGTTCTATTTAAAGTTTATAGCAACAAGTAGAGCTCACTGATAGTATTTTCATTTTTCTATTTTCTTCCAAACACTTTGGAGAAACTCTCTAAATTTGAAAATATAAAATTAGGTTTATTCAAAATGCTGAAATATGCAACTAACATTAAAATTGCCTGCACTAGCAACAACGTTTGGCCTCCACATAATATTCATATCATCTGAAAACTTTTTGTTTTGGTTTTTTAAGGTTTTTAGTTGGTTTTTGTTTTCATTTTGTCAAAATCTGTAGACCTATCTATTAAGCATCCAATTTAATAATAATCAGCAATGATGAACTAGATCTGTAATTTAAGGATTTGCATGTGAGTGTTAAACTGGCAAGTTGTTGATTGAGTCTCTTTGAATTATGCCAATATAATGAGGAAAGTGAATTTAGCTTGTACAACATTTTATATGTATTTTTTAAGGTGAGCTTCTCTCTTCCTGAAGTGAATCCTCTGAAAATAAAAGTAGTGGATGACTTCAGAGACTAAAAAATTAGTAATAGGTAAAACAGTGTGAAAGAGATAAAAAATTTTCAAAGCCAGTAATACTGGATATTTAAAAACTGCATGAGGCATCAAGGTAACACACATATCATTCTTCATCCCCTGATCATTTTTTTAAACAAGTTTGATGTTTGAATACCAGTTGTCCAAGCTGACTTCCATGGGATTTGACTCCAGTAATAGCCTTGCCTCATGAAAAACTGTGTATGGGAGGGAAAACATAAAGGCTGGCATTTCAGAATTTCCTTTTCACAGCACTAAACCTGGGAGTTGATGACTCCCTTAAACTCTTCACCTGCCTCACAAAACAGAGCACCAATTACTGTCCCAATTCTCCTGTTGTCCTCAACCACCAAAGTAACAAAGGGAGTTTTAGCCCCACAAACTCAATGGAGACTTCCCACAGGTATCACTGAAACCAAATTTTTCACTGAAATCTGCTCCTTACAGACAAGTTTTCCAGTTGTGTATCTGAAAGTGTTTCATCATGGTCACCATGTTTCACAGCATCTTTCAGATGTAGGTAAATATTATTTAGGATTTTCAGAGCTTGTTAAAACTGTCCTGGGTCCTGCATCCACAGCAGAACCAGCAACAGATTTCCAAACAACTGAATTCCATATTCCCTCATTAAAAGGAAATATGAACTATTACATGTCAGCAATATTGCCTTTGATTTATTAAGCCAAAATGCTGAATCTTTTTTTTTTCTTTTTTTTTTCCTTTTCTTTTTCTTTTTTTTTTTCTTTTTTTCCTTTTTATTTTTAGCATGAATATTTTTCTAGCCAGTTTCACAGAACTTTTCCTTACCAGGTACCACACTGAGGTAGGCTGGAATTGATGAGATTAAGAGTCATCTCTAATTTAGGCTCCTCCTGAGAAGTCCCAGTAATTTTTGAGACAAAAATACAAATGTACATCGCCACCAGAATTTAAAGGCATATATGCATATAATTAGAAATTCAACCTATTTGGAAAGACAGCTTCCCTGAGTATGCTGGAGTGGGTGTACCTATGTGTTAGAGTGAGAAGCACAGCAAAGATATGAGAAGGAAAGATTCAGGCAAAACTTGGACCAGGCTAGGCTATGACTGAAACAAAGGAGAGAGAGTTTCTTCTTCAGATGGCAGAAGAGACATCCTGTGCTGCACTGAAGCCTCACATCCTACCAGGGAGACAGGATTTTGCACTCCTTGTGTGCACTGCTTGTAAGAAAATACTAGGGCAACAAAAAGGACCTGGGATTTTGGTTAGCAGTACAATATGACCCTGAGAGATTAAAAGCATATAACTATCCTCAGAATCCAGACTGATGTTTCTCCCTCACAAAATAAATTTCAAAATCGTATTTAACATCAAATTTTTCAATAAAAGTGTTTGAAACATTCAAATATCCAACTATCAAATATTCAAACACTTTTACAATCCTGTTCCAGTGAAAAATTTACTGGAAGTCAACTGGGTTTTGTTTAGTTTTTCAAAATGTCATAACTGCTGCAATCAAAATATCTTTTAAAATATTAATTTTAATCACTATACCACCTGATAAATGCCCTAATAACAAGGGCCTTATTAAACATGAAGTAAATCCTCATAAAGTTTAAATGATATTTATTTTGTTTCTACAACTGAATTTCAAAAATCACGTTTTCACATTTATCCGCCGGAGTCTCAGATCCTGCTTCACATCAGAAATAATTGTCACCGCTTTTGCCGTAGCTGGGGAAAACAAGAGGATTCTTTGTATGTCTTTTTATTACATTGTCAATATATTAATACAAGTTATATGAACAAACCTAAAGAGACAAAGAGCTATTTGTTAGGTTATTATCCAGAGGTGAAAGCACAAATCTTAGGAAAAAAAAATCCAGTAGGGATCGCAGCTGAACAAAAGGTCTAAGCAAGGCAGGCTTCGACACCTGATTATATGCAAACCCAGCAGCGCAGCCGTGCAGGGATTCCCTTCTTCTGTTTGCAGACAAGGATTGAATGAGAAGTGGTGAGATAACAAGGAAGCGTGCAAGCTTAATGATATGCCTATTTTTTCCCATCAGTTGCTAATCTGTAGCTCTGGTGATGATTACCATTTCATCTCCAGAGAGATGCTATTCAGAAACATCAAAATGACATACAACTGAATGCCTTGTGCCTCCGTGAGCGCCGGCCCAGCTCGGCAGGGCTGCCAGCCCCAGGAGGGAGAAGGTCCTCCCGCTGCATGCGGCTCTTTGCCCGCCCCGAGCGGTGCCTTGCAGCGAATGGCAGCGGGAGGCTGAGCCCGGCCCGCTCACCTGATGGGCCTGGGGAGGGGCCGGGAGGGGCCCAGCTCCCCCCGGGGCTGCGCTCACAGCAGCGGCTTGCCCTGCCTGAAGGCGCAGAAGAATAGACTGAAAAGTGAATTCAGCCTTATTGCCTCGTTTTCTGGTTGGCTCTTGCGTGGAAACAGCACGGAGATGCCACCCACATGCATCAGCTCACGGGGATGCCAGGGCACTTTGCACCCTCGCTCGCCACGAGCCAGGCTGCTGCTCTCTGCGGACCCGCTGAAGTGACTTCGCTCCCTGCTGTGCGCGGGAGCTGCTCGCTGTGCGAATTGCGGTGTTCACGGGTAATCACACCCTTACTGGTTTGGCTGCAACTTCAAGGACTAGTCTCAGTATAGCCTTCTCTCCAGCCTAATAAACATGCAGCTGGGTGTCCTAGATGAGTAGGATGCTTTTTCAGCTACCACTGCACTTAACTGGTGCTGGATCTAGCTAGTTTACATCCAGATTCTGAATGTTTCTGTCAGCAGCAATTGCAGGTCTGGACTTCAGAGCACATGGCCCAGTGTCTCTTCAAGTTGTCACATCAGGCACTCCATGTGCAGAAGCTCAGATCTCTGACTCGGGTATCTGTCACTGGAATTGCCAAGACTTCCAGAAAACATCTGATTTAAAGAAAATTTAGAACCATTTCATTCTGGTGTGGAATAATTTATACAGATGATCCAATAAGGTCTGCAAATTTATAATCCCTTCCATCAATTAGAAGCATTAACACAGATCTGTATATTTTGTGAGTTCCTGGTAGAGCCATGGATCGTTCCTGCTGACAAATAAAGGTTTGTGCCAAAGACACTTTGGAAATCAAGTCTGATGTCTGTTCATTCTTTGTGAGCGTGCTCTAGATTTCACTGTTTTTGGGGCAGGAACTCTTCCCAGTTCTGAAGAGAAACACATCCCATATTCAAGTGACATCACATACGTATGTGCACTTTCATGCAAGGTGTCCTAAATTCATTCTGGTACCTCTTCATTGCATGGCTTGGGGGGCAGAAGTACTGCCAGAATCGATCTAAAAGGTTTGCCCCTACGCATGAGCACTTTGCACAATCACTGCACCTGGAGGCAGAGTGTCCTGAAAAACTTTAGTGGTGAGGATGAAACAGGCAATGCCTTAATAACATATAGGAAAACTATTTATTATCTGTACTAACAAAAAGATAAGTTATCAAGTGATACAGGAATCAGCATAAATTTTCCTGGGCTGAAGCTTGGTAACCTGCACGAAGACCTCATGTGTCCCTCTGAGACTATTTCCTGGAGTGCAGAGGTCTGTGTCACTGCAGCTGGGCAAACCAAAGCTCCTTTAAAGCTCAGTGTTACATTAATGCTGCACTGGGTGCCTTCTGGTATGAAATCAGAAAGGTGTGTGACTTTGGTGTGAATTACACATGAAGCATGGATGCTATTTGTATGTTAATAACTGTGTGGCCTTTTGCTTTCCTTATTTATTGCCTGTGCTTTGTCCAGATGCGAGCAGGTGAAGTGGCCCAGGTTCTCCTCTGACACATTGCACGCCCAGGCTCAAAGTGTGCAATCAATATTTTCTCTGCTGCGTGCAAACACAAACACACACACAACCTTAGTCACAGTGGCTGGTGCAGGAGCAGCCTCCCCCCTCCTCCCCAGGAGCCTGGCAGATGGCACAGCAGCAGCACAGCTTCACAGCTCCGGGACCAAAGGAACAGATGTTGCATTACCGCACACTTTCTAGAGCTTTAATCTTCGAAGAGATTCTGGATTTTACCTGGCTTCTCCTTTCCTCCTGTCATTCACAGAGGCAGCAGAAGCCTCTGAAAACAAGATTATGCAGGCCCTTAGCACAGCCTGAAGCCACGATGTCAGCAGGGATAACGACAGTGTGGTTAATAATGGCTGAAATATGTGTAAGGGTGCAATCCTTCAGAATAAGGATTTTTGAAGATAATTACAGGGGGTGGAATATTGGGTTAAGAGAGATTTTAGCAGCAAAAATATTTTAGTTTCTTAAAATGCTACCTTGAAAAATGTTACAGGGTGAATTGGTCATATCTTATGTGGAAACTGGAAATGCAGAGAGTTATATGAAAGATAATTAGGTAACTGTATACAAGAAAGCATATTAAAACCAAAGGATCATCTCCTCTCCTTCTTCTTCCCTATAGGTGACTGCCATTCTTGAAGCTGATTTGCCATCAGATTAAGTGGTTGTGGACAAAGAGCATTTTTTAACAAACCCCAGATCCAGAATATAATTTTAGTGAACAGACATGGTAGAGCAGCACCTACAATCAAATCCACAGATGAGACTTGCTTCATTTTGTTTGTAAGTCAAATTTTACTTATGTCAAGGCCAAACTGTCATGAGTGATGTAATCATATAATAATATGATAATAATCATATTATCAATTAAATTTACATTATCAATGGACTTTATCATTAGAGATCTTGATCTCATTTGATTTGAAATAAATTCATAGTAACTTCAAGGAGTTTGAGCAAAATATTCCAACAGTTCATTTCTGCAGATGTACTCATGGTCATGACTCAGCTTTAAACTAAAATATTTTAAGAAAGGACAGGTTAAATAAATATAATAGGAAAGAAATAATTAGTTTGGAAGCTGGTAGTATTTTATTCAGTGTGATCTGAACAAGACCTGGTTGCATAAATATTTCTAACTTTATTATTTATTGTCCAAGTCCTAAAAAAAAAGAAAAAACCCTCCACTTTATTTGATTCACATTTCATTTTTCTCTTACACACTTCTGAATTGAAAGGGCAATGATAAACTTTCTTTTCAGTTACAAATTACTTCAAATGATTATTGAGTTGTAGTTTAAATGAATTATTCAAAGTTTAATATTAAAGGTCTAATCCTAATATTGGGAGATTGATTATTTTTTTCTGAAGTGTACAAGTATACTCTGAAACCACGCTGCTTTCTATCTTGCTTGGTCTAATAGATCATTTTTGTAGGGGCTGAACTTCAGAAAATGCACCTTTTCTTTTCCTGTCTTTTTACAGTTAGTGATAGAGACCTGAATACCAAGAAATATTTAAAGCAGTCAAAAAGAATATCTTTAAGGTCCAGCCACAGAGTCTGAATCCTGGTTTCACCCATCCACGAAGAGTCACCTTTAACCAGTCTCTCTAAGAGTGTATTTTTAACACACAAGAGGCCCTGAGAGTACTGCAGACAGATGTGATGCCTGTCCCTGTTTCCATGAATTGGAGGAGGCTGCTAAGAGGAAAATTTAATTTCCTTTTCATTACGCAGCTGCTGGCTGTGTGAGCTGGCTGATACAGGGAGGACATGGGCAGGGATGTCTTTGGGAGTTCTAGGGAAAGTGCTGACAGGATTTATACATTATCAGAAGATCACTGAGGTTCAAGAATGAGGGAGGGACACTTACACATTTGTTAATATAGGTGTTGTCATTGGTATCAAAGGCACTCGGCCATGTCTGTAGTTAGGTCTTGTGTTATTTCACTTAGTTTTCTTATTTGAAAATAGAGACACAACTATTACAAGACATAGATGAAGACTGGACAAATTTTCATGAAAAGAATCCCCCCATTTAAAATAATAAACTCATTGAACTTTCAGGATGCTTTAATTTTGATGTGCATTTTCTCTTTTCCTGAAAGTTTCATGTCTTGTTGGCATCTACAGTTGTGATATTCAGTGATGCAGATTTGTGTTCATTCTGGAGAAAAGGACTGCACACTTTATTTAAAGGCTCTGCTCTCTGCTGCATTTGGCAGTTGTTGGAAGGATAATTGGAGATGCTTTGCCTTAGTTTCCCTTGCTTCCCCAACAAATGTTTTCTGCAACTTGTGTGACAATGAAATCACAGGTTTCCTGATGGTGTTGTCCATGGCTCCTTCTGTGTGTCAGAAGAATTTCCCTTGCATAATAGCTTTTTAGTATTCTTAGTGCATTTTTCAACAGAAAGCTTCCCCATTTGAAACCATGGCTCAAGTATTTTCTCTGAAAGAAAAGAAAAAAGCAGTTGGTAGAGACATAGATCCAGTGGGAATGACTTAAATCATTGATCTGGATGCTTGCAAACATAGAAACTATGCAATAAATGTTTAATACCAAAAACACAGTTCACTCATGATATCCACAGAACACTTCCCAGCACTCCAGAAACAGAACAAAGATTGCATAAAGCTCCAAAGTTAGAAGCAATCTTCAAATGCAAACCCACAACTTCTACCCCCTGCTTTACCCCATATTCTAAGTATCAGTCCTACCACAACCCTGCAAAGCAAATGTTAGATAAGTAGCCTCTATTTCACCTTTCAATAACATGGTCATTCCCAAAGTTAAATCCTTGCCTTTTCTTTGCATTTTTTTTGTCAAGGATACCTGAGAAAGGAATAATACAAAATCATCTTAGTTTGGAACTCACTGAGAGGTCACTGGGAACTATGGACATATTATTGTTGGCCTGATGCCAATGCTACTGATATAATGCTTGTCACATTTCTTTTCTTTGTGGGAGCTGAGACCTTGCAGCATCCACTGGATGGTCACTTTCCCTAAAGGAACTGTCTAAGTTATCTCCATGGGAGGAAAATGAGCTCAGAAGTTTTTATCTTCCAAGAACTTCCCCAGAGAAAAGGAGGGAAATATAAAGATGAGGAAAGATGAGATTTAGCCAGTTCTCAGAAAAAAAGAAAAATGTTATACCTCAGTTATACCTCATAGCTGTTGGTGTAAGAAGCATGCAACTAAAACAATGCCACTGTCTGTATGTGACCACCAACCCAGGACTGCAGTTGGAAGAACAGAGGAGCAGGAGGCCATGGGATGTCTGACCTCCTGCTTTTGATGATGAAGAAATACTTTGCAGGCTGCAACACTGAGAGGCAAGAGTATTGTAATCGTGGGTGGCCATGTAAGCCTCACACAACAGCTGGAATCATTTGGTGTGACACAAAAAGTCAGGGCTTTATAGAGAAGCCCCACCAGCCTCCCAGCTACCCTTACCCTTGAGCTGCACTCAGGTCCTTACCTTCAGTATATTGTAAAACAGCACTGTGAGTATCCCTCCAAATCCAAGCAGCTTCTCAAAATGAGTTGTAGCCTCAGAATTAACTTCTACCTTGACAAGGAATTCCAACTGCTTCGATTTAATTGAGCCTGAAACTTCCATGTTTCCTTTGTCTGAAAACTCGACATTATTGTCTGGGGAGGGGAGTCCCCAGGAGAGTTGATTTTTTATTTTGGTTTGGTTTGGTTTGGTTTCTGGTTTTTGAGGTTTTTTTCCTTTGAACATGCTGAGAACTACAGTGCTGGAGACCTCAGCAATTAAAGTTACCAATTTACAGTTATTAAATAGTGGATGGATTATGAGGGTGTGTGTATCAAGACAAATTAGCACTCAGTAGTGTAGAGAGGGGATCTGCATTAAGTGTTGGATAAACATTCCTCCCATGCAGGAAGAGGAAAGCAGTGTGCTCACTGCAAATACATGGCTTTAAAAGTGGAACTAACAATTTTTCCTTTGCTTCACAGTACCAGCTCACCTAGGAGCTGGTGTTCAATTCCTGAGATGCTACAAACACACACAGTTTTTTAGGCTGCTCCTTTGGGACACAGTGGCTTCCAGCCACTCCAGCCACTGGAGCTATTTATTCTTGACTCCTGACTGTATTTTGCCACAATCCCCCTCTTCTGCTGATGTAAGTTATAAAATGCTTTTCATTAGTAAACCACATAAATAAAGTCACTCAACTCAAAAACTAATCTTCAAAAAGAAGGGAGTAGTGCTTTCTTGAGTGAGGTTTGCAGTTTTGTTCCTTGGAGCAGGGTAAGCCCTGGAAAGGTATGATTCTGCATCAGGCAGGGGTAACACCATGGCCTTAATGTACCCTGCTAGCTAATAAATGATCAATTGAAAATGTAATGAAAATTAGGTCTAATCCTAAGAAAATTAAACACCTGGCTACTTGAACTGTCTCCAGTATATTCTGACCTTCTTACTTTGTGCTTTGCTTTTAATTGCCTAGAACCCCCTACAATGTCCTAGAAACCATGAGTGCATCAAGGATACTATCCAGGCATCCAGAGCAAAGATCAGATTAGTCCAACATCTCTCAAGAATGGTTTAGAAATAATTGATTCTCTTTTGGGACCAGGGAATGGAAAAGAAGCCCTCTCAAGCTCTCTTTGATCCTGTTATCTTGTTTATTGTATTATCTTGTAGTCAGTTCAGATGTAGCACAAAAGAAAGCAGACTCTGTCACATATTAGTTCTTTTGCTGCTCTCAACTTACACTCAGATAAAAGCAGCTAAGACTACAATTCTTTGATTTTACTCTAGAAGAGGGATCTTCAGGGGAAACTAAGAATCAGAGATTCTTGTTAAGTATTAGGTTTGGAGTTTATAGCCCATATCTCACAATCACAGATGGTGGCCAAAATGACTGGGTGACTCAATGTGAGAGCTTGTTCTCTCCTCTTTACAGCTGGGCTCAATATAGGAATTTTTCCGTTTTCCCCATCCAGTGTTTTTCTCCAGATCAGCCCACCCCAGAAGTGGAGGAGGGTCTTGAATTATGCTGCATTCAGAAAGGAGTCTGAAGAAGAGGTCTGCAGGGTGAGAGAAATAGCTCAGTTATGCAAATGAATAGAGATATAAATGGATGTTGATGGATTTCTCTTCTTGCCCTAAAAACAAGAACTGCATGAGGAGGGGATACAGCAAAACCAGT
The DNA here is from genome assembly GCA_013400775.1 of Chaetops frenatus. Classification (NCBI taxonomy): domain Eukaryota; kingdom Metazoa; phylum Chordata; class Aves; order Passeriformes; family Picathartidae; genus Chaetops; species Chaetops frenatus. Next base: position 511,094 of record VZTR01027518.1, on the reverse strand, counting down.
GCAGAGACTACTCTGTTCCTGACAAAATAGGGAGGATTGAAGTGGGAGGGTCAGGTTAAGTGTTCTGGAAGGAAAGATAAAAATATTATTATTATGGTTTTAGGGAGGTTTTGGAGTATTTCTGTTGTTGTTGTTCTCATTGCTGGTACATTGCTGGTGGAAGGAAACATGAGTGAGTTTTCATCCTGTGCTCCTGGGGACTGATATGGCAATGAAAGAAGAGGGAAGTTCAAAAGGTGTCTGTGCGTCTGTAGAGGAACTCAAACTCCAAAACTGCTTGTTGCTGCCATGGTAACTACATTTAGAATAAATGAAAATACGAGATAACATTTCCTCTGCTTTTGACCTATTTGCTTTTCCTATAACATCTCTCATCTCAGCAAGGTCAGACTTGCCTGTGAGCACCTCAGTCCAGATGCTTTGCCCTCTCTGCATCTTGTTCAGTGCCTGCCCTCCAGCCCAGATATCTCCTCAGGGGGTTTTCCCAGCCGTCTGGAAGCATTTCCACCTATGTACCTTTAATTTTGCTGCAATGAAATCATCACACTATGACATGCTCCTTCCTGGCATGGATATTTCTTGGCAATGTCTCTGCTAAGACTGTCCTTTCCTTTCAAACAGCCCGGGTTTGGAGTTTTAAAAAGCTGACAGGAGGAAAAGAGGGGATTTTGAGACTTTAGATTTTTGCATTTTTTTTTCTGAATGTTTATGTGCAGGTAGTTAGCTGAACCAAACACACCAAGAGCTCACTTTTGCTTAAAGATGAAGTACATCTTTACCATCAGGCCTTCAAATGTTTCTGCCTATGCCTGGTTCAGGAATGGGGGGATGAGATGAGGTGAGAGTCAGCTGAGAAGAGAGAAAGAGAGAAGCAGCATACATGTCCAGAGGGCAGGATGAACATATATCTGCACAGCCTTTTTTTTTTTTTTTTTTAAACCTGAAAACTTGGAACCTTAATGGGAAATGGAGTGTCACTGTGTGATGCAAGACAGGGATGTGATGCACAGTGGGGGAAGGAAGGAACATTAGTCCTTACCATCAGGGCTGTGAGCCAGTGAGAGCTGCACAGCATCCCAGCAGCACTGACTGCTCCTGGCACTGACAAAGGCCACCAGGAATGGGGGACACGGGGCAGGACAGACCTTCCTGTCTCTGAGCCTTGCCGTGGGGAGCTCTGGGGCTGTTCTTAAACCTGCCTGCCCTTCCTGCACTGCTCCCCACATTTCAACACCAGCTGCAATTAATCTTCTTTTACACCACTTTGATCTAGCAATTGATCTTGCTGGCAACAGAAGACTAAGGAAACTAGTTTACAATTAAAATATCACTGAAAATCAGCATGATTACTCTCTGTGGGCTGGTCTCTCTTCTCATTTGGACTTCACAACCTCAGTTTTTACCTAGCAGGCTATTTTCTGTTAAGATTTGGGTTTGGTTGTTTTTTTTGGTTTATTTTTTTTTTTCTTTTTGTTTTGTTGTGGGATGTTGTTTGTTTGTTTGTTTGTTTTTGGTTTGGTTTGGTTTTGGTTTTGTTTGTTTTGTTTTGTTTTTTAGTATTTTTGAAATCTGTATGTGGACCTCACTTTCCATTCCCAAACTGGTGCAAGGGATTAAAGAGATTATTTGTTCATAGCAGGCAGGGTAGATCTGTTTCTTTAATCTAGATATTTTCCTAATCAATTCAGCAATTTAACCAGATAAAGGTAGTTACTTAACTTGCACCATGATCAATTTTACTCTACAACAAAAAACCATCAGAAAAAAAATTGTCTCTCAATTTACCTACCTTATATATTTAATATTGTCAGAAACATGTCTTAAAGATACAATGAGAAAAATTATACTGACATTCAATAAAAGAAGGGTTGTTCAAAATTGGAGTAAAATTAATTTATTGCATAGTTTAAATAAAAGCAATTAGAATGACTTCTGAAAATGCTGAAACTTCGTTTTGATAACTTTTTAAATAAAATATTTATTCTTTTTAAAGCTGGCTGATATCTTTTATTGGGAGAGCAGGGATGATTTTCTTCTTGCTATAAGTAAAAACTGGAGGAAAATTCTCAGGCACAATTATAAATTAGGCACTGTTATCAGACAGCTCAAATGCTTGCAAGTGCAAATTCAAATTACAAACAGAACAACAACAAAAAAGCATATGTTTGCAGTCCCATTATTCAGACATTAATGCACTGGTTTACTGTTATTTTAGGAAAGTAATATAAACACATGGCTGAAAATTCTGGGGGTTAGAGTGACAGGTAAGGACAATTTGCAGAGAGCAGTGGAGCTCAGGAATGCTCGGGCAGGCCACTGCCTGCGATTTCTGCTTGGAGAGGTGCTGCAGTGCTGACATCTGCTCCCACCCCGCTCGCACAGAGCTGCTCTGCAGGATGGGCTCAGGTGCTGTGGAGCACACAGCCTGTCCTGGGTATGGAGAGAGAAGGGCAGTGTCTGACTCGCAAAGAGCCTGGTGGCAGCGCTGTCCCCGGCTGTGGGTGGCCCTGCCCCTGCTTGGGCAGTTTTCTCACCCGGATCCACCTGGCTGGGTCTGTGGCATTTCCTGACACACCGCAGCCTCCACGGGGCTTCTTTTTGTGCTTAGGATGCTCCCCCCACAGCCATCCCCACGGCCGTGCCTCTTTCTCCCAAATGCTGAGTATTTTCTGACTGCTTTCCTGCCGTTTCTCGCACAAGAGAAAAATCTTTCCCCAAACACTACTGGCGCTCTTAATGAGCGAACAGACGTTGTCTGGCAATCCCACTCTCGTCAGGCCAGCGTGGCTGGGTGGGCACATCCCAAGCATCTTTCCTTCAGCCACAAATCACCTGTCTTCTCTGCACGGACTGTTCTTCTCCCCATGGATTTTGGATACTGTTACCAGGGTTTTTACCGCGGTTTTCCCAAATAAGTGTTTAGCCTTTTTCTGTTCCGTGAGAATAAGCTACTTCAGTAATACCTGTACAGTACAACAGTTTTTGTGTGAGCATTTTTTTTCTTCCACAAGAGGGGAGAATGCAGAAGACAACGTTAAAGAGGCTCCCCTGCCCACGAATCACACTGCAGTGAATTTCTGTGTCTCTGCTCTTAGACTGGCCAAGTGCACATTAATGCAATTTAACCTCTTTCTCTGAAGTTTAGTTTGAGGCCCATTACATCACAAATAAAACAGACCAAAACTGATAGAGACATTTATATAAGCAGTTATGGTTATCATCCAACATCTGACAACCTGTTTTACATCCTTAACTCAATTTTTGTGTCTAAACTCTAGAGGAGGAGGGAATGTAACATTTTACTTGTAGCACTAAGGGTAGTTTAATGCAATTTCTGTCAGTAAAGTAGATCTGACACACTATTTCATTCACCTTATCTGGAAATGTACAAATTGTCAAGGAGTCCAGGACCCTCTGGTATAAGTCATTTGCAGTTAAATTTATGCTTTTCCCATTGAGGCAGCTCTCTAGCTTTGCTGCTATTTGTGTGGTTTTCTGGTTTTGGAAGATGTTTCATTCATTTTGTTGACTTTGGCAAATGTTAACATAATTGCTTGTCCATGTTCTGAGACATTTCCATGAAACTGTTCTTCTCTTTAAAAATTTAAGCTGCATGCTTTCACTCAGATGTACAGGACTTAAAATCACTGGTCAAATATTGATTATGGATACCACTGTGTTCAGTTTTGTTGGAATCTTATTGAAAAATAGAGAATCTAACACACAAAAAAAAATATTAAATTATTACACCAGCAGTAGAGAAATTCACTTTTTTCCTATGATTTCTTTCCATATGATCTTGAGATCGTACCTACTTGTCAGTCCTTAAAATCTACAGTTCAACCCAATAATATTAAAGTAAACCTGGAAAAAGACTCTGACATTAAATAATTTGGCAACCTGTTCCTTTTCCCCCTATTCTAAAAATCTGTTACAAGCTCATGCTGCTCACTACTGCTCCTAAGGCTCATCACTTCAATCATTTTGCTCCCCTTCACTTCCAGAGTGCATTTCTAAAGCAAATCACCTGCACTTACTACTGTACATTGGCATATTTTGAGAGAAAGCACAAAACTGGTCCCTTTTTTACATAAAATAAACAAATCTGGCAGACGTGTTGGAGAAAGACACCTCACTCTGTGAGAATCAGGAAGTTTTCATTCAACCTGGCTCAAAGAAATCATCCCAAAACATATCTGGGACAGAGGCAGGATCCTCTGCACCACCATCTTTGCTCTGCAAATAATGTTCTGCTTAGCTGCAACATTTGGTAAAGACTGAAGAAGCCAACATTTGATGTGTTTTGGTGTTCAGCTGTAGATGCAAAAACTAGATCTATGTATACACACACACCCCCCAACCTGGCTTTGGAAATGTGGCATGAAAAAAATAAAATATGAAAATTATGCTTCCCAGCAAAGAAGGTTTTGTGTGAAAACCATTATAACTTTTAATGCATAGGAAATATAACCTTATAACTTTACAATCCCTTTGGTCTTAGATGTTGTGAATTTATTTAAAATATCACTTCTCATTATACTATTAATACACATGTGCTTGGGGTTCTACATGTGGGCCAAAAATATGCTAGGGTGAATAATAAACATTTCCAGAGAATAGTCAAAATTACTCTGACATCATCAGAAATGTATTGTCAGGTGATGGTGCAGCACTGACTCTGTCTAGCTATTTAGAAAGCATCATGACAATACCTAATGCTGTGTAACTTATAGGGATACACAAATGTTTTAGCCAGACTCTCATTAGGGCAGAGCCCCCCAAATGCATAGTCCCTCTTTCAAAGAGCTTCCAAATCAAGAAATAGATGTGATGAGAATGGAAAAGGCCATGGTAGATATTTCAGCAGCTGTTCAAAATGCCACAAATCTTTCAAGAAAAATCTTCCCAGAATTTTTTTGAGTCTGTACTTCAGGCCTCCTCTGCAACCTGTTAATCTTTCCTTCCTAAAGGACTTGATAAGGGATGGGATATCAAGAAGAAAATTAAAACACATTACATTTATCTGCACAACAGTATCTTTAATTATGTAGCATTTGGTATTCATCCTCTTTGACATCTTTCTAAAAATGATTCTAACTATCCCAGAAGCAGGGCCAGAGCACACAAAAAGATTTACCTATATTTACCAGTATTAGAAGTTCTAATACACTACTCATTAATTTGGGTAACATTTTACCCATCAAATAATTTCTTTGATCAATAAGGCTATCTTTTTTTCATAAAGAATAATGAGCTAGTATGAGAAGTGAAAGGATTAAAGACCACAGACTCTGCCTGTGAGGCTATCTACAGAATAGACAGTTTTCATCAGGGCTAACAGTGACAGAATGGGTCTTGGAGTGAATACTTTAAGTAATGGCTCTGTTACCCAGAAAATTATTCCCCAAAGAGTAGGATGGACAAAAGATTTTATTGATTTTTATTTCATATTTTAATGATGTGTATTTTAGCCATCTCTTCTCTGCCAGGTGAACCTCTGTCTTCTTCCTATGAAAGTGGTGATATCATGTAGCAGCTATTACAGAGTAGTTGTTACTTTACACAATCCCAGCTGTTTCATTCTAAGAATAAAATGATATTGGATACCTGCCAATTAAATAAATGGAATTACCATTTTCATTTATTGCAATAGCCAGTTTAACTTGTATGCATAATGTTTTTTGTTAATGTAGATAAAATGACAGCACTGGCAAGAGAGAGTGTTTTTATGAGCAGAATATGTGTGTTAAAATATTCAGTCTTTTCAGAGGATTCACAGCTGTTTTGGTTTCAAAATGTAAGTTCTAAATGATCACTAATGTTCTGGTGTCTCCTACCTGTCCAGTGACGCCAGACCCCCTCCCCTCTGCTCATCTTTCTGGTGCTTGCTGCAGAATGATCAATAAGAAGGAGGGTTATATGGGCATATTTTCCCACCTACTTCCTATTCTGCTTTCCAGTTAAAATGCTGAATAGAATTATAAACCCATTAAGCAGTGCTAAAATGCACTAATATCAGAGAGCTCTCTTTCAAAACTGGATCACTTTACAACACTGCCACATCTTCCTTTACTGTACGTCAGGAAGGGCAACAGAAAGCAGATATAATCAGCTAGAGAATTTTTTAAAAAGTACTTCCTGTAGAGAATGAAATGCTTCACAGTTTCTATTACCTACACTAAATGTCCATCAGAAAAAAGGATTAAAGATCAGTTTTAATGTGTTGCACTTACTATCAAAATGGGATGCTCTCTCAAAAATGCCGTAAGCGTCCACCACCGAGCTTGGAGCCTCCTCATATGGAGGCCCTTTTTGGGACAGAGGCATAGGTTTGTGACAGAAGAAATATTCAGAGTGTAAGGCAAGGAAGTTTGTGAAGGGGAGGGTGGGTCTTGAAGGAAGAAGAAGTATTCAAGCATGGTGTTGTGCACTGCTCAGCTATGTGCTAAATGTCCAGGTTAAGGAAGGCATTTAAAGAAATATTTATATTCACCTGAAGAAAGTGCAGAGCCTTCCAAACACAAACGCCCTTTTAGCAGAGCTACCTTATATCTCCTGTTACCTTTGAATTCATATGCTTTTGAGGAAGATAATAACAAGGAATGGAGTAGGGAGACAGTGAATGTCTGAACATTCTTCTCCACAAGCTGGAGATGAAGCAGTGGAAGAGTTCTCCACCCCACTGTGTCATGTGGTATTTGGGGTGGTTTTCTTGGCACATGCCAAGACATTTGCATGAATAAGTGACCAAGATGAGTTCAGCTAAAATAAAGTTTATCTGAAGTGGCTATTTAAATTCTGAACTAGTTTTTTTCCCAGGAAAAAAGTAGTGTGCTTCTGAATAATACTAAGTGCAACAGCTAGACTTCGAATGCTGAGCCACAATCAGAAAATTCAGCTTCTTGTTAATTAGAAACATATCCCTTCAGCAAAATTACAGACAAAGGCAAGAGGCAGACACAGAAAAAGGTAAACTATAAAGCAAAGCAGAAAGTAATCAATTAATGCACTTCAGCTTTGTATTGTTCTGTTTACCTCCCTCTGAAATGTTTCTATACATTCTGTGTTCTAATATCCAAATATCCTTGAATGCATATTTGCTCAGAGCAACCCATGAGAGGCAGAGAGAAAATGGTTATCCCCATATCACAGGGGGAGAACTAAGGCAGGAAAAGCCTGTGATCAAAATGAGTTCCCTGGAGAGACAGTTTCCAAAAAGTGACTGGCTTTCCTATGCTTCATGGATATCAGTGGTAGAGATAAAATAAATTCTACTTAAATACTGAATGGTTAAAGGTCATAGAATTTGGGGGAATTCTGCAATTAATACAGAATTTTTTATTTGTCCTTTCACTTTTATAGCCCTTAAAATGCCCTACCTTTCTATTTTCCATGTTTTCTATGCAAATCTGAAAAAAAAAGGAGGGAGATATATTGCATATAATTTTATACATAATCTATATCATAAATATTTAATGAAAGATTATATTCTTACACAAGATTGCAATTCAGGCAACTGGAGATTAGATTTAATTATACATCTATATATAAATAGTACGAGTAGAAATTAACTAAATTTTATCTATTTCTCTATGTATTTATGTATGTATGCAGATGCATTTTCTGACCTTGAAAAAAAGACATCTACAAAAGTTGTCAGCAGTCTTTTGGATATAGGTGAATGAAATTACATTTGAAGTAATTACAGAAATAATTGCTGACTACTCAGCAATTCATCACAAAGAAATTTCTTGTTAATGTAAAGATAATATAAAAATGAGGAAAAATAAAACTAAAGGAAAAAAAAATTAAAAAAATTAAAATGGTTTCTTGTGGATGAAATCACCTTTGCTCTTTCTGCCCCTCCTGTTTCAGGTTGAGAGAGGCAGGAGGCATTGGAAGGAGGCAAAGGGTCTTCTACACTCTCCAGACCCTCTGGCCAGTCCCTCTACAAGAGACCCTTACATCAAATGGATTTAAATAGCTGCTTTCCAGGTGTCTCCCAGCTGGATAGTAACCCAATACCCTAAGGGTTCATGTACCTATTTTTCCTAAATTTCCTCAACTTCCCTTTCCTCTGCATCAACATCTGGCATCAACCTAACCACAAACTGAATATCCCTTCAAATGCTCTCAGGACTATTTTTCCTTAGTAGTCAGGCTCTTTTTGAAATGGCAGTCATTGTATGCATATTTTCATAGCCTTCAAATTTCATAGGCCTTCCTGAAGGCATGATTTTATTAGTCTTTTTACATGATTAAGATTGCTTATGTCATTCATGGATCACCAAAAGAAAAGATCAGAACTCTGCATCTCCATTAGTTTCAGTAGACTTAAACTGAGCTAAACACAGCTTGTTCTGCCGTGGCATCTCAGCAAAGTGCATTCATTTCAAAGCGCTGCATGTAGTGAATAGCTCAGGCACAAATGCCATCCAGAAACAGTAACCTAACTGCAGTTTCCTTTCTTCCATTTCAGCAGAGGTGTGGCAGTGCGAACTTTTGTAACTAGTGTAAGCATTCTTTACAGCAGATGGTAGCAAAATATCCTAGCAAATCCTTAGCTTAATTGTTTGGGGTTTTTCAAGATTACTTTGACAGTTTGCAGACTATAGGTTTAAGACTATAGGTTTATAGGACCATAGGTTTAAGCACACTATTTAAAAGGCTGGGGCAATGTACACAACTTCTGTGGGAGGAGGATACAAAGAAGAAAAATATCCTGGTTGACAGTAAGCAAAATTCTAATAGAATTCTAATAGAGCTAGGGGCAAAGCATCCTAATTAATTCCACCTCAGTTACCAGGATGCTAAAATGTGTTTGTTTTCTTCTGGAAGGTTGAGGTACATCCCCTTACGGATAGGAAACATACAGTGACTGTTTCAGAATTGAAGAAAAGTATATTAACATAGACAGAGAGTGACATCATTGGTGTAAATTGGTAAAACGGATGCATTTGCCAAGGGTTTTTAAAGTGATTAATGGTTCTGGTGACTTCTAAGTGCTTTGCTTTAAAACCTTTTAGAGGGACTGTTTTCCTAAAGGTGAGAGCTTAGTGTGAGTCACTCCCTTTTACATATCTGAAGCGGAGCTCTGTGCTAGAGATGAGTTTTCCAGAGTCACTACCTGTGAAAATGCAGATCCTACTCCTGAATATTCCTGAAAAGTATTATACAAATGCTTGGTGTTATTTAGTTACACAAATTCAAACATACCATACACAAACAAGAAGTAAGTCAAGTTTTCCAATTTATTTAAAGAATTTAAAAGCAATCCATATGAATTTACCATCAATAAAATCTAGGGATGCCTTCAAAATATATTTTAGGGCCGATGATCTTATGTGTTAAAGCCAGACAATTATTTCTTTCCTAGGAATTGAAGAGTCTGCTTCTGTTCCTCTTTGAAGTCAAGGAGAGTTTTATCACTGTCTTCAAGGGCAGGCAAATTAGAGCCCAAATTAACATCTGGAACTATGTACAGTAGGGTGTTCGAGTGGTGTACAACTTGTCACCACAATTATAGTAATTTTAATCAACCTCATTTGCTGTTTGCTTCTCTGAGATTTCCAGGAAAATTTGCTCATCTGCACTTCAGTGTTAATATCTCCCTACCCTTTCTGTTTTACAAGTCATGGTTTTATTCTGTCACTTCTGCTGCAGCTGAACCAGAGCATTTTAATAAACCTCTTGTTAGCCACATCTTCTATCTATATGTCATTGACTTAAGCAGAGCAGTTTGTCAGGTTAATATTTTATACATTTTGTATTTAGACTATTACTTAGCTGATCCATAACAGGGGATTATATTCAGGGATAGGAATATTGAGTGGCTTTTTTCTTTTTCCCACGTGCTTGTCTCCAAGACAACTAGATGGCTGTATTTAAAAGAGCACAAAGACCAGAACGAGTAGCTCATCCAAGTCTTTTAGCAAGTGAATGCTCTGCGGTTTTGCATTTTCAGGCAGGCCTTTCACTCCAACCCCCTGACATTTTTCACCTCGGGCTCTGATGGGTGGTAACTCCAACTGGGAGCCCAGCTGATAATTGCAACTATTAAGCTGCCGCTAGTGTAACTCCAGCTCCCTTTTGTTTCTGGTTAAATCTGGTCTAGCTGCAGAGTTTCGCTCCTGATATTCGTATTTAAAAGCCACAATGATATTGTTCCTTTTTCCCCTTTCAGTCAGGGCTGGTGATTATTAGGTACATCCTTTCTACATTTTAGCCTGCTTGCAGCACAAAAAAGCCCAAAAATAAGCAAACAAAAAACTCCACAACGCGTGGCCAGAACAAAAGGTCCCTGGCAATCATAAATTAGCAATAGAAATTGCCATCAGCCCTGCTGGAAACCCTCGTGCTGTAGCCTCAGACAGACTAGCAGCCAAACAGAAGTCGCAGCTCACTCTTAACCAACCATGATCTGCCATTAATCTGAATCTGGTTCTGAAATTCTGCTCGGCACTCCCTGAATTTCCTCTCCCTCCCTGGGTCTGTCAGGAATAACACCGTGCACTGGAAATGCAATGTTTAAGTGGTCAAGCTTCATTGCTCCCCTGTATATTTTTTGGCCTGATAATTACTTTAGGGATGTAAAATACGTAACCTAAGTTTCCTGTGAGAATTTGCTGCTGAGGTAATTGCTATCACATGTCATGAGAGTTTCAAAGTGTGTTCAATACAAAACCCCAAATCTGTCCAAACAACATATTTAGATGGGCACTGCAAGAAAAGTTGTGCTTTTCAGCTGTAGATGAGTCTCATTGGTGGTCCTGTGGATAGCTGGTTGTGACGCCTGTGAGGTGCCAGTTTTTATTAGAACATTTCATTCCTTTGAACATGAGAGGCACAAACTTTTGTGATTCTGATAACCTTTCAGGGGTTTCATATTCCAGGGGGATAGTATCTTTGTATAGACTCAAAAAATCCAGCTAGCCATTTCCATCCTCTCTCTAAGATTATTTATCTTGCTTCATTTCAAACAGCTCCCTCTGTACTTAACCCTCTTTGTGACAAGAGTGCTCCAGTCAAAATTCAAACTAGGTTTCATGTGCTGGCACTTCTGAAATTTCACATCCTCTTCCTATCTGTTAATCTAGTAGTGAAGGTAAACCTCTGCTGTTGGATACATGTTGCAGACACCTTACTGGTATGAATACTGACTGTAAATATTCCTATAAATATTCCTATATTTTTACTGACTGTAAAAATCCCTTCCTAAAAGCGATTGTTGTGTTAACATGATTTGCTGGGAAAATGAAGTATTGGCAATCATCAATCTAGAATTTTAGTGCAGTCAGATGAGAGCCTGAGTCCTTTGTAAGGCTCAGCTGATGTTCTTCAGGAAGTTTTAGAAAGCAAAAATGCATTAATTAAGTTGCCAGTAAAATGAAATAAATAAAATAAATATAAATGTATGAAAAGTGCCCCCCACCCCCCATCCCTCTAGCCATTCTCCCAATCTTTCCTTTCTCTTCACAGCTAACAGTAGCAGTAACAAATCAGCAGTATTTGAGTACACAAGCAGAAATAAAACAGTTTTGGAGGTTGAGATGAAACAATGAAGTGCTCCCATCAAAATCTAGTTTTGACAGAAAATATATTTTGTAAATAGCTGTCTTCCTCCCTGTTTTCCACAGAACATGTTGCTTTTTCTCACATGTATCCAGTAAAATCTGCATATCAAAAAGTTTCCTTCAAACAAAATCTTTCAATCCCACTTTAAAGAGGAACAAAGATTTTAAGGAGATCTTGGGAATAGTAAACAAGTGTAAAAAAATTTTCAAAATTCCTCCCATTTCGCTGACATTATTCAGTTTGGGAATAAATATATCCTCAACCTCTAGACTGGGTCATTAAAAAAAAAGAAAAACTATATAAAAGCAGATCAGTTCTCATTTCCACCAACTTTTGTTTCAATCTTGTCTAAGGGAGCACAGTTCTCTTCTGGTTCATCATAGAAATAGGAAAACTGAAACCAAACCATGAAGCAAGTTGAGGCAGAGAAAAATGAGATAAAACTGGTGCAGAAAATTAATTTAAACAAAGATAAAAGATTTAAAAGATAGGAAAAGATTGTGCCTGCCTTTTCTCACACATTGTGTCTGGTGATGACCTAAGGAGCAGCCTGCAATTGTCATGTACCAAATGATTGCCAGCATGACAGTCTTCCAGATGAGTCTTGAAGTAAAGGAAATCTCTGCACTGCTTATTATTTTTCCAAATTCTAAGCATCTAAGTGATATGGTCTTCATCTTCTACATAATGAGCATTTTGAAACCCTTTTCCTGTTTTATGTGGAGTTCTGAACATATAAGTCATTAAAACTTGGACCAGCTTTAGTCAGTTGCCAAAAATCCCTTAGGTTTCACAATTGTTGGGATAAAAATGTATACACTTTTTTTTTCTTCTAAATCAGCAGTAAGAAAATATTTTTAGTAGAAAACATCATTATTTTCATTACCCTCTTCTGATTTTTCTCACATTTACCAAGAGGTAGAAGGATTATTTTGTTTGTTAGAAGGTTTTACAGTTTGGATTGTGATGAGTAAAGGAAAATTCAGACTGGATACTGAATAAAACTTCCTGAACATAGACACTATTAGGCTTTGTGATAATATCCCAAGGGAAAGGAACAACTCCATCAGTTGTGACATCTAACACCAGACTGGACAATACACTAATAAATATTCTGTGTGGGCTGTTTTGCATTGTCGTGGGGGTGGATTAGGAGGATGAGATCTTTTTCATGTCTAATTTCTCCACTTCTGAGAAGCAGAAAAATATCAGTTGGTGGAGTTCAGAACTGGAGCAGTGCTAAAAACCACAAAACAGCAGTTTATTCTAGGATGAGTCTTAACTGGTACAAATTCTTTTATAGTTCTTGGGCCCTGATCTCCAGAATAATTGTGGACAAAAATAAATTTTCTAAATACATAAGCTTCCATCACTGATATTGTCAATTGAGGTCAAAAAGATCTTTCATGGTATTTGCACTCTTTCTTTTTTTTCTAGCTGGGATCTGCTCATATTGATCAATGGAACTGAATTTCTGCTATTCATACAGACAGTTACTTGCTGTATTATTTTAAATTAATTTATATTTTGTGGGTAGAGTTTTCCAACTGTGATATTAAAAAATCATTACATGGAGCAACACAATAACCCCTCTGCTCTAAGTGCTAGTAATCCCTAAAATAAGGTAATTCTCATTGCTTATGATCTGATAAATCCAGTTGTTACTGTTTAGCTTATTTGATCCTGAAAAAAAATCTTTAGCTTTATGAAGCAACTTCTGTAGCTGTGCCAGTTGTAAGGCTGGGAAGGATGGGACCAGTGCACTGCCTTCCTTTGAGCTCCCAGCCCTAACTGTTTGTCAGGGAATCCATTCTGCCCCAGTGACCTGCTGGTCAGAGTGGTGCTGAAGCACATTTCTCTGAATGACAGATGAGGAGAAACAGCAAGGGTAGAGATGTAACCATTGGGTACATGCTGAAAAAAAGCTGCTCGTTTATCATGACGTCTGCTAGTCAACTCTTCTGCAAAACATTTGAAGAAATGTGACTGTGAACTTGTTTCAGTGATCAAAATTAAGCAGCATCTGGAAAAGGGAGTGCAATTTTCTCTAAAATAATAAATTATTCAAAATTATCTGCAATTTCTGCATTTTGTGCATTCATAACTATTGGAAACACAAATGCAAAGAAATATTTTTTTCTGTAGAGATAATTAAGTATCTTAACTATTGTTGGAAGACATGGAATGGGAAAAGATCCCAGTAGTTCCTCTTTAAATTAGTTTTGTGTCTTAAATCCCCCAGGTTCTGGATCTCCAGGTAGGCCATTTTTAGTCATTCATTACTACAGAAAAGGGTTTTATTCTAGTTCCTATTTAGGTGTAATAAATCTAATCTGTAAGTCTGACAGATCGAGAGATTGATTGATTTTGCTATATTTATCAAAACAATCAATCTGGTACAGCAGGCACAGAGTGTTAATCTTATAAAGAGACATAACCCCAACCTTGTCTGATCTGAGCAGGCTGGAGCAGGGACAGCACAATTCCCAGTTCCCAGTGTAACGAATGTCACCCTGGAAAATTTGGTTCTTGCTATCTCTCTGCTAGGGATGTGATTCCCCTGCACCTTGGAACTAATCATTCACCAGTCTTAAGAAGTATCCCAAAATAAAGGATGACCTTACAAAGCATAATGGCAGAGCATCTTTCCTTTCTAAGCCATTTTTAGAGAGGTCTACTTGGACTTGAAATGTACTGATTTGCTGTGACAGAGGCTGCTCAGGTCAAACTCAGATTTTTGGAAAGCCAAGTTCTCCACTACCAGGTCCAAATATCTGTGAAGGACTTGACTTCACCACCACATAATCTCCCCTCTCTCCTTTTTCAGAATGACAAGCATTCTTACTGTATTTTCCCACAAACATTTGTAAAAGCTTCCAAAGAACCTACAGAGTGCTCTATCAGGATGCAGGAAAACCAACCAACCAAACAAAGGCATTCCAGGTGTCAGGACTCTACTGAAGAATATTTCTCATTTAAACTAAGAAATGTAATTTCAGGTACGTTGATGACATTACTACTGATGGAATTATTTCACATAGTTAGGACTGAATACAACAGACTGAATACAACTGTTATCTTAAACTCTCCCCAAAAAGCAACCTGATGTCAGTGCATATTATGGAGTAGAGGTAAAACACATTTTTCCTGTACAACCTCATCTTATAAGAAAGGAGCCTTATTCAACAAGAAATGTCATTCACAAATGTTCTCACACTAAACACCAGGGCAGCATATTATAGTAATCCATATCTGATGCAATGAAAACATGCCACAAGCTCCACAAATTACAGGTAAAGCTCCAGTTTTCATGAAGCAGCACATAATTATAAAGAAAAACCACATAATTTAAAGGAAACAAACTTGTCAATATTTGCCACCTGAATAGCCATGAACCTGATAAAGGAGGTTGACAGACTGTATTTTTCCTTCAAGGAAACTTAATTGTAGTTGCACTCTTACTGATTTGGAAAAAAAATATCATTTCATATTCAAGTTCAGCTGTTCAGTGTAACTGGTGGCAGTAGACGTAACATAACAAGAACTGAAGAATAATAAAGTACAGAAAAAATAAATTATACAGAATTAGGGAAAGAGGGAGAAATTGAAACAGACTGAGGGATTTTGAAAAAATATGTAATTAATTATCAAATAATTTTTCTCACTATTTTACAGTACAAATAGCTGAAAGGGTTTCTACAATCATACCATCAATGCTAATAAGCTTGTAAATTTGAACACTGTAAAACATGGATTTGAATACATTAAATTCTACTTACATATTTGACAGGATGCTAAAATCTGACTGTACTACATCTTGTTATGAATTCACACATTACTGTCGGTCAGAAAACCCTGACACTGGCTTCCATTGCTAATGGTAATGGGTATGGGAAATTTTAATAATAAAGTGTGCTTGCTCGACAGTCTGTGGAAAGCAATTCCAAATCAAGAAATATGACAACAGATGAATACATTTGCATTAGGAAAATATAACATCCCTGAAGGCTGAAGGAAACAATTTCATAAGCATCTGAAATGAATTGTATGTATAACTTCCACAACTGTAAATGTGAACAGAAATACAAAAAGATCAAAGATTTCAGTGCTGTATATTATGCATAGCTACACTGAACTTCCACCTAGTAGCTGAATGACAATATATCTCTTTTGAAGTCAGATGCTCTTCCCAGAGCTTTCAAGCCAAAAGTTGCACTGAGTCAAAGACTACCTGAAAGCTGGATTATCAAGTAAAGGTTTCTAGGCTCCTTTCCCAAAGAGGAGAGCAAAGTGGGGAGTTTTGTTGTAGCCTAGTTTGTTTATGAGCTATAGAAGTTAGATCAGGACTTAAAATCACACACTTTCCAGTTCTTATCATGAGAACATCCTGGAAATTTTTGCCCATGTGCCTGAGGATTTTCATTCTCTAGCACTTGTGGCTTATGTTGTAGGTGATGCTGCAGTAACACCAGGACTTTTCTGGTGCCAGTGCTTTGGGCTGCAGCTGCTGGCCTTGAGAGAAGAGTCAGTAACTTTGGTTATGGGAGGCTTAAGGAAAAGAACCAAGGAAAGAGACTATCATATAGAGTGATTCTCAATGGAAAAGCCATTTGGCCAGTTCACCTGTCCCAAGACAGGATGTCATTGTCCTGTCACTCCTAACCTACACTTGCCTAAGATGTTCTTTCAAATTTTGCTGAGTACATACTCTTCAGTCTTTCCAGACTATCACTTTTAATTCTGCACTCTTCCTAGAAAGCTTTCCTGAATGTTTATTGTTAAGCTTGTATCTTTTTTACTGTGTTTGCCAAGGACACAAAGAAAATTATTTTTCTCTTTCTTTTCACAGCAACCTATTACACATTTAACAATTCTTAACAGGTGTATTTTTTTCAGATTAAGCAATCCCATTTATATCAGGCAATAATTATATATAGTGAAACATGGTCATAACTCTCATCATTACTGCTTCTCCCACCTGTGACAGGTACTTGTATTCCTTGTGGTCCTGTGGCCAAAATTGAATAATTGTTTGGTTGAAGCCTTAGCTGTTCTGCAGAGAGTACCAAGAGGGTTTCATCTGTCTTATAGACTATCCATGTTTCTGGTAGTGCAGTCTGGTATGACACAACAGTTTTGTCCACAACATCATGCTGTTTAAATTTTCCTAACTGATTGTCCTCATCTTTCCCTGGAATACAATATCTGAGGTATCTTTATTCCCATGTTTTAACTCAGATAAAATATATATCTTATGTTCTGCATTGGCAGCTACTGGAAATCACTCCAACTTGTTATGAGATCAGAGGCCAAATCACATTACTAAAATGTTAGTTGACTTTGTCCATGTTATATTTGTTTGCACTTATTCCCACACTGCAAAGCTATGGCCACTGTACCTGTCTTAAGACTGCAGTAATGATAATTTCAGCTGATTAGTGTAGCTGTTGCAATGACATTCTTTGGTAATATTGATGATTTCTGATTTATGTGAATAATATCTGAGAGTTCTGAATCTCTTGAAAAATATTTTCTATTCAGAAATATGCAGTGATGACTTTGAACAAACAATTTGCAAATCCTGAATTATCTTCAAGTTCTTTTTTTTTTTTTCTTTCATTCATAAATCAGGCTCATTTGCTTGTCAAATGTCTTATGGCAGCACTTAAATATTTTTTGTCATATCCCACCAATCTGAGAATGACCTGGCACACTCAGTGCAAACCTTAGAGGATGAGTGTGAGGGAACAACAGCCCAGAATGTCCCACAGGAAGGAGGGAAGAAAGTTGGTACCTCATGGCACATACTTAGCAAATCTATCAGCCACTGCCTTTGCCCTGGAGTGGGCACTGAAGTGCTGTGGAGCTTGGTACTTGCATTTCCCTTCTTCTTAATTTTAATTTAATCTTTCAAAGGTATACAGTCTTCAGTTTAAGTCACATGCATTATACCTCTTAAATGGATAACAAAACTTTTAAAACAGAGTGATTATAAATAAATAGTAATTAGTGCAGGACATAAAAAATCAAGATTCCCTAGAAGGTAATAAACAAATACAATTTTATCAGTATAGTTATTTATGAATATAGGAAATCAGGCACTCCACACAGGGATTTTGACAATGAATATTATCTATTAATCAGTGTGTATTTTTGACAAGATAATAGATGAGCAGTGTAATCGGAATAAAAAAATAAGACAAAAGTTTTTTAAAAGTGTTTTATCTGAATCTAGGAAGAATCTGGATCTGACTTCTCTCAGTGGATAACACTATCATTAGGAGGACAACCATTTTTATTTATCTGATGTAGAAAAAAATAAATTACATTATGAATTATATAAATCACTCCTTTTTTAAGAGATGAACTCTCTGTTGCACTGTATGAATGAGCTTCGAAGGACTGACAGATTACAACTGATTAGATTTGCCAAAATTGGAGATCTTCAGTGCAGAGTTTCAATACTCTAAGATTTTATCTATATTTTTAATACTCTAAGAATTTATCTATATTTGTATGCAATTCAGCACAATAAGAGCAGACCAGTGGATCAAAGCCCCTGCTGCTGAAACCCCTGCATCTGCACCACATGTGGTCTAGGGGCTTTATTTTGCACTAAATTTAGGCTAGGCTGAATATCACCAGGACACATATGGTTTGAAGCTGTCCAAAGGCCCAGTCACTACTTTGAACCCATCAGAGGTTGGTGCAGGCTCAGTGCACCTCCAGAAGTGCTTCTTGTGTCCTTTTGTGCCAAAGGAATCCCTCGGGCTCTCCTCGGAAACAGAACCAGTGTGTACACGGGGGTTCCACACCAAAATCTCACTGGTCCTGCACAGCTTGTGACTATAAATCTGCTGAATCTGGAGTAAGGAAATTTCAATGTGCTTATTTCAAGTAATCTGAAAAAAAAAAAAAAGCAAATTAACCAAATTTTGAAAGATGCTATTCGTTCTTAGGGAATGCATGCTGCTAAAACCTTTCTGCAGATTGCATTTCTAATTTTGTTGCTACTAAAGGGGAAGATCAGCTAGTCTTAGAGTCTGAAGGCCCTGTGATACTCACTGAGGGGGAACCTTCCTGCCAGATTTACCCTGGAAGTGTAAGCTTTGGAAGACAGGCCCAGGGATTCCAAATGTTGGAAGGAGAATGAAGATACTGGAAAAAAGCTGACTTTACAAGACCATGTATGTGAGACTATAAACTCCTTGCAGCCTGGATTCACCCTGGGGGCTCCTTGGGGATCCAACCTTCTTGCTAAGGAGCCAGGAGCCACAGTCAAGTCAGATCTGGGGCTCATGAATTATCGAGTTTGCATCGCATGGTGCCTTGAGGTTCTGGGTGCAGAGAGGATTTACCAGTGACCCAGTTGCAAGTCCATGTCACAGCACTGCAGATCTTAAAGTGAAGGAGTCCTTTGTGGGAAGGAAATGTGAAAAAGCCCATGCACTGCAGGTTCTACAGCTTTGAAAAAATCACATTGAATGTAGGAGGTGTCAGTGAACAGTATCAGGTTGCCATTCTCTAACAGAAATCACCTTTCTGATTTTTATTTTTCTTTAATTTAGTATTTTTATATGCTTCTAGGATTATGGCAGTCGTGGGAAAAAAAAGAAATTAAACAAAAATCACAGCCAGGCTCTATATCTGAAACTGTTAGTCTGGAATGTTCCTAAAAGGACCCAAATTTTATATTCATACCATCCCTTTGCTACTTTAACTCCCCACCCGCATACAGTATGCCAAGCTGTTTCTGTGCAGTGATGTGTCCCTGCCTGTGCTCTGTCTGTCTATATTAATACACACATATATGAGAAACGGCTGTGATGGTTGAAGCCAGAGAAGGGAATATTTGTGCCTCCACAGAGCTCTGTGGGGAAGGACTGCTGAGAAATGGTCCAGAAGGTTCTTTATGACACTCAAATACTAACTGAAATTAGTAAACTGCCATTTATGTAGTAGCAGAATGAATTATTCAATCTGCTGTGTGGACTGAAAGTCTAATTTTAAAAGTCTAGCTTGACTAAAGAGCCCCGTGCAAAATGTTCATTAAATGTAAGGAAGTACCAAGTGTTACTGCCTGGCTGGATGTCTTGGGAGGGGTTGTCTGGTATGAACCACCCTGCTTAATCTGTTCCATAAACTGTGGGTAACAGCAGAACAAGAATCTGTTTCCCTTTCTTATGAATATTTTGGAAAAGTTATGGGTCTCCTCCTTACTCCACATTCAGAACATTTTTTGCATGGATGCCACTGGGCTCCCCAGCAAGGTCAGTGTGTGGGGTGCAGGAGGCTCAGCCCTGGGGGAAAGCCCTCAGATGGACTCTGCAGACCCATGGAGGAGGCAGAACCCTGCTCCGTCCTGGGGCCTTGCTGTGCCCCTGTTCCCAGAGGCCAGGGCAGACACAAGGGCTTGCAAGGTGTCAGCTCAGGGCCTGCAGGTGAGAGGGGGTGAAGTGACAATGCTTCTCCCTCTCTCTTAATGTTTGACTTTGATAAGACTGCAGAGTGCATCTGAGCATCCCTTCTCATGGAAACTTCTGTCTAGCTCAGCATTTCCTTGTAAGAAGATCCACCTTGGTGCATCAGCACTTTTCTGACACAAAAATATTTCCCTGAAAAATTTCTGACTGGCCAGTTACCAGCATGAACATCAGTAACGAGCTCCTCCAAGCCAGCAGCCAGCAGATTATGCCTGTGTGTGTCATCCAGAGAAAGGTGTGATTTGTACATTGCGTGGCAGTTTCTCCTCTAGACACTGAATATTTGGAGCAGAACTTTACTAGTTAGCAAACCACCCTAGCCTGAAATTAAGGAAAGGTGACTTTTCTTAATGTGCCTCTGTAATGCAGGGACCTTTTCTGCCACCTTCCTATCATGATTCAGGTTTTTGTCCTGTGAGAAATAATGTGCAGGTCACCCTTGAGCTCCTCCCCAGGCTAGGATCAGATTCTGCTCTGTAAGGAAGAAATGAAAGAAAATAATAAAATACTGCACAGTACTTTTTCTTACCTTTGGCTGTAATTGAATACGTAATACCAATCTGAAATAACTAAAACCAAAATATTGTCGTACATCCACAGAATAAAAATACATACAGTATTTCCATCAATCAATTATTTTCTAAGTACAAATACATACACGTAAATGAACATTTAGATTATCCAGATGAATAGCAGGCTCTGAAAGAATAATGAAACCCTTGACTGAAAAACTGCTAAGAATCTGCTGAAGTAAAAGCTGCCAGATGCATGTGTGAGCTGCCCCAGCGAGATCAGGTTTAACCATCTTTAGTCTATTTGCTCATGAATAGCAAAGTAAGGAGATTTAAATCTTCATTGTTACTTCAGTGAAGTCTAATTAACTTCCCTGCTTCCTCAGAGAAAAACAACTACCCTCAGACAAACAAGCCTGGATAACATCACCCAATATCCTGAAGAGCTTTGGGAGTTTTCAATTATTTCAAAAGTGGGGTTGTTTCTCTCTTTCTCTGCTCTCATCCTGCATCATATATCTTAGGCAAACACCACAGGAAAAAAAAAAAAACAAAAAACAAAACAAAACCAAACCAAAAAAAAAAAAAAAAAAAAAAAAAAAAAAAAAAAACAAAAAAAAAAAAACCAAGCAAGATGCCATTCAGAGATGTTTGCATGGCTTACCTTGATGAAGCACAGGAGATAATTGTCAGAGGTAGACAATGCTGACTCTGGTCCTTAAGGTGGACACTTCTCTTCCATGAAGTGCTGCTCACTCTGCTCAATAGAAAACTGATTTCATTTCTGGCTATCACTTACTGCCTTGTGCCAGCATCTTCCATGCCAATTGCAAGTCCATCTCCATTTGAAGTGAACCAAACCTGGACCTGAAAATACTTGCCTGAAAGCATAGTTTGGCTCATTTAACTGTGCAGCTCAACACAGAGGCCATGCTCCTCAAATCTGTTTTCATTCTAACCTACTTTTTTGTGCCAGAAAGTGTCCACCTGGAAGGCAGCAGTACAGAGAAGTGTTCAAATCAGTCTGCTGCAAGACATTTGCAGCCCATGTTTAGCATAGGGTAACTCACCAGAGTATGTGACTTCAGGCATTGTCATTGTAGCTCCTCTTTCCCACTTTCTGTTCATTCTTGTGCCCCAATAACATTAAGTAATTTTTTCGAGTTTTCGGTAAGGAAAGCCTCACATGTGGTCTTACATTTTACTGCTGTTAAGATCTTTGGCTGCCACAGGAAGGGCATAACTATAGTAATAAGCCTAATTTTTAAAATTTAACTTTTTTTCATATTCCAGACATAAAAAACAGTGATTCTCCTCTGTCATGGTTTAACTCCAGCCAGTAGCCAAGCACCACACAGATGTTCACTCACTCTTCCACCAGCAGGACTGGGAAAGAATTGCAAAGGTAAAAGTTAAGAACTCCTGTTGAGATAAAAACAGCTTAATAGGGAAAGCAAAAGCCACACACACAAGGAAAACAAATCAATTCACTGCTTCCCATGGGCAGTGGTACTCTCCAGGAGAGCAGGGCCTCATCATCTGTAATGGTGACTTGGGAAGACAAACTCCATCACTACACACATCCCCCCTTTCTCCTTCCTACCCCCAATTTATGTAATGAGAATGATGTCATCTAGTATGGAATATCCCTTTGGTCACTTCAGGTCATCTGTCACAGCTCCTCCCAAAATCCCATCCACCTCCAGCCTCCTCACCATTGTGGCAGTATGAAAAGCAGAAAAGGCCTTGGCTCTGTTCAAGCCCCGCTCAGCAATAACAAATCCATCTCTATATTATCAGCCCTGTGTTCAGCACTAGTCCACCACATTACCTCATACAAGACACTGTGAGGAAAATTAACTTTGAGTCAAAACCAACACTTGGTCTTAGTGTTGACTTAAACTTTACCATAAAAGTAGTTCTGCAAGGAGAAAATAGCTCAGAAAGCAGCATTTGCTTTATGATGATTTGCAGAGGTAAAACTCAGGGCTTATAAAAAAATAAAAATTCCACCCTGTCAAATTATCTTGATCCTTTTGCAGTTCCAGCAGGGTTGGGCTACAGTTTCATTGTTACTCCCCTTTCACACTGCACAGCCATCATTAAAAAACAGAAGCAACTTTCAATGCAACAAGTTGGACATGAACTTGCACCTGCTTATTCTGATATTTTACAAAATATATGTCTTAAGTTCCACCATGCTAGGCAAGGCCTAAACCCCACAAATAGATAGCTATGGGCTGCAAAACTGATTCTGATGGCTGTTGCACAAAAAGTGGGTTGGGGTAGAAACTGACAGCAGGAATTTGTTGTGCTGAGGGTACAGCTGGTGAGCTGTGACCCTCAGGGGACCTGTGCTGTGACCCCCTCCCATGACAAAACCTGTTGGCCATGTTTGCCTCCTTCTTGCCACTGTTTCTGCTTTAGCATCATAGACCTCTGCCTGCTCCAGTTCTCTGATAAAATTCCACGTGGAGCAAAGCTGTAAGCCAGACCAAAAGAGTGAACTGTATTGAAGCACTTTTTAAAAAAATTTAATTTCTTTTCTTTTAAAGAGGGGTCGTTGTAAAAGTCCCACTTAGAGTAAAGGCCACAGAGTTGCAAGAGAGCATCTGAAAACAAATTGCATAGTTGGGGTAGGAATGACAGATGGGGGAGGAATTTCCTCAGCCATCTGCACCACCAAATTAAAAAAAAAAAAAAACTATACAGAGCTGCAGCCTCAGGCACTTCTCAACTTGAATTTTTCACCACAGTGGCCATGAAGTAGGAATCAGTGCCAAATCCCCAGCCAGGTGCTCCTGAAAACATGTAGGGACACTAGTGGAAGAACCTTGGGAATTTTCAAGGTAATCAGGAAGATTCCAAAAAGTTTCAGAAGTCTTCAGGATTAGGAAATATCACAGAGGGGCTTTTGGTTTCTGTGACATTAACTGGAGATTGGTGCTTAAATTCCATGGGTGGAACGGGGGAGATCTGGATCTTGATTTTTAGTAGACTCCACTGTAATAAATGTCAAAACTTCTCGTGGTGTCTCTGGAGCAGGACTGCACCCTCCTTGTATTGGAAGGCCACATGCCAGATGCCATACAACACCCTTCTGGTACATCAAGCACCCTCTTGACATGTTTAAAGATTGCAGCTATAACTCCTCAGACCTCCTGGCAGCGTGGCTTGTTCCTTCTTTCCTTTAATTTTTTGCATGGGTTTTTTGTTTTGTTTTGAGTTGGTTTGATTGTGTTGGTTTGTAGAGTTTTTTTTCTCCTGAGAGTGGAAATTCTATGCTTTTCTAGCAGAAGCAGAAGTTTTTGTGATATAGGCTGATATTTAGAAAAAAAACTTAAATATTTTTTCCCCCTGCATTTTTCCAAGAAGTTCTTCATGCTGGCATTCCTATTTGGTTTCAGATATTTTCTATTTAACTGTCTTTTGCAAGAGGTTATTTCTGTTGAAATATTCTGTTTTAATATTTCTATATTGAAATCCTTGACATCCTTCCTACTGAAATCTACCTAAACTTTTGTCAATGTCTTTAATGGAAACCATTGATTCCCACTTCTGACTGCATGAGTTGAGGCAGCCTTTCTCTGTAACTTACTCTTTTTACCTGTAATAGTAATGCCAAACCTGGCTTTGGCACATCAGAAAAGCCTGGAGAATGCCTCTGAAGTGCTGCTCATTTTTTTTTCCCAGAAAAAATGAGCCCCAAACCAGTCTTCATGCTCAGAGCAGCCTCTGCAAGGCTTAGCAGAGTGCTCTTGTGCATTTCACACCTCCCAGTTTCTGTGTTTCAGTCTGGTGGTGGGATGGTTTCCCTGCAGAACTTTCTTCCTCTCCTACCTTCAAAAATTGTTATTTCTTGTTAGTGGTGTTTCATCTATGTTTTTAATTCTTGTCTTTTTAATCCTTTTACCCTTGCTGGACTAGAAGCACAGACATGTCCATAAAGATAAGATTTTTCAAAACATGAGCTGTGCAAAGAGAACATTTTTGAAAGCCTAACTCTTGTGTTTCATGATTAAATGAGCTCTGAACTCTTTTGAGGACATGAGTAATTACTTTGGTGGGTAAACAGAGTTTCTTCCAGAATTTGGAGAAAGACTGGAATAAAGGAAAATAAATGAGAATTTCTACATTAAAAAATTTCTATTAGTTGATCCTGGTCTCCACTTTTCAGCAGTTGGGGGTAAAATGAAAAGTATAAAAACAACTGAAAAAGAGAAGATCAGTCAGAAAATTATCATCCAGCTCATGAATGTGAATCCTGTGCAACACATTGACTCACAGTTTTCTTGATATCCTCAATTTTCCAAACATCATATCATTATGAAGGAGTAACTTTAGTAAGTATACACTAGCACATGTAAAGAAAATCAGACACAATTAATCATATAATTATTGTGCAGCATGTATAATCTTGATACATTATTTATGCAGGTAGAGATAGATTTTTAAGGCCAAATGTGTCATTTTAATTATGTAGTCTGACCTGCTTGACTCAGTCAATACAGTCTCACCCAGGAACTCCTTTTTTAGCAGCAATGCCTGCTTGAAATACAGTCTGTGTTTCAGAGACGCCTCCAAACTGAATGGGAAATCTTCATGTGATAGGCAGTCTACCCCAGCCCAGTAAAAATATCTTCCAGTTTCAGAAAGTTAAGACAAATGAAAAAGAAGTTTGTGTTGAAAAAATGGAATGGCAATGGATTTCCTTTTAAAACAATGCTGAACACTAAACATTTAACTTGCAAAACTTTTAGAAAAGTTTAGTCTCACTGGATTTTATTCACCAACCTTGAGTAATTTCCTACATATCATTTAGAAAAAAATTAGTAAAAAGTTATTCTAACAGTCCTTTTTGTCAGAATTTTTAAGACTGAGGTTGTTTTGTTTGTTTGTTTGCTTTTTAATTTAATTTTGCCCTCACAAGACAGAAAATATTTTTGAGAAATCTAGTTTTAGTCATTACTAATAGAAACACAGAATCATAGAATAATATATTTTGGTGGGGATCTCAGGAAATTGTGTACAATTGACTGATGTGGTTAAAGAAAGAAAGTAACAAACAAACCCTTTGTCCCCATAGAATACAATTATACTTCCACACAGAAGACATCTTTCTTTTCATGTTTGTCTACTATTGTGCCTTCAAATTTAGAAAGTCAAAGTGGTTGTGGGATTACTTACGGAAATACAGATTTTGAATCACTATATTAAAATTTGTACCTTTCAGTGAGGTGAATTATGGGAAACAATGAGAAATGGTCAGCTCATTCTCTCAGTCTGATATGTGAAGATAAAGGCTCTTGCAGAAGTCTGCAGAAAAACAACTGACCTATGGCTTCCAGATAGCCACAGCTGGCTGTCCTTGCAACACAGGTGCCTATGGACCCAGTTTTGATGGGAGGAATCTAATCTATATCCAGAGCTGTTCTCCTGAAGCTGCAATAATCTCACCAATTTATGACCCAAGTGAAAGTTAGAGGAACAAATGGAGTAGATTCATCAGAATTTCCCCATTAAGGAAAATTTCCTGACGGCAAAGAAAATTCAGTTTTTATATCTCATATTTGGAAGTCCATTTTTAAGATTTCTTCCAACTTTCCATCCAGGCATCAGTTGAAATGTCTCTTGAACCAACTTAGATTTGAACAATCAGTTCAAAGGTAAGTTTCCCTCAAAAGTGTTATGATTATACATGCACAGTATTTAAGTTGGTACAGTCAAATACTTTTTCACTCTTCCAAGCAAGAAAGTTATTGGAGACATCTATCTTGAATTCAGTTGCACACACAAACATTGGTGTGGCTTCCCAGCTGCATTGTAGGCAGCTTCTTTTGGTTGGCAGTAACTGTTATAACACTGGCTTTATTAAAAATGGTGTTCAGTCTCTACTCACAGAAGTAGTAATACCTTCTATCCAAGTATTCGTTAAACATGAATGCTTAAGCTTTGTTTTTCTTCCCAAGGTGAATATCTCTGCTCCAGAAAGGGGTAAATGGAGCACGTTAGGGTTAACTGTGAAAGTTTAGCAGTGCCTCAAAAAGACAGACAGGATTCTTCTAACCAAATATCAGAGATACAATCGCCTCTTGGTGTTGAGTCATCACATCTCCCTCCCAATACACATATACAAATTAAATAAAATCGCAAGTAATTAAAAGACACCTATTTTTCCATAGTTAAGCTATAAAACTCAGATAATTTTATTTCTGTATTTTATGACTGTGTTCAGTCAAACAAACCCATCAGAAAAGACAGAATTTAGGTTTTCTGGATTCTTGAAGAATGCAATACCTACTGTGTCATTCTACATTTTAGAGTCAAACATTTCCTGATGGTTACTTACAGGCTTTTAAAAATTCAGCCAGATCATTTCCAGATGCCCTGGCACTCCTCCCCTTTGTGCTTCCTATTCATACCATGTAGAAATCTTTAAGGTTTTCAGCTGTTTTCTACATTTCTGCCTGCACTGCTTGAAATACTCTTTGCATTATTTTTACTTACTCCTTTAATGTGCTGTCTTCACATGCGAGGAAGATGAGGAACTGCGAGGCAGCACATTTACTCTTCTCTGCAGCTGCTCTTTGGGCAGCTCCTCAATGAGGCACTAGTCATGTGAGAGCATTGCAAACCCCACTCTTCTCCCCTCTTGCTGATGTTTCTGTTCTGTTGCTGCAGTGACTCCAGGCCTGGCAGAAACCTCAGCGTCCAATATATAATTGTACATTAGTATAGAGGTAAAAAAACCCCACATTTTAAAACGGATGTTATTTACTACAGCCTTTTTCCATCCTTCAGTTTCTGATATACCGAATTTCATGATAAGATTGAAATTTGCCTTTCAGAAACAGTGTGTACCTTATTTGCTGCATTTGAAAAGCAGGTGTTCTCAAGCCAATCTGAATATTTTGAGCAAATCCCTGCTTTGAAATGCAAATGAATTTGCAATGTCTGCATAGTTTGAGATAAAGCAGTTAACAATGAATTAATCCTTGCTTTATGCAGTTCATTATCAAGAGACTATGACCAGGCCAACAATGTGTTTAGAACATAATAGGGTCTTGCCAAACAGGTAGAGACTCTTTATTCAAACTGAGCACTTACAGTTGCAGTGATTCTCATTTTTGAGGATGCATAAAATAACACAAAGAGCCTGATATAATTTTTTGTGTTTGCCCCAAAAGCTGCTGCCTAGGTATAGTCTAGCTTTATTCCAAAACCGAAGTCTCCCGGATGGTACTAAAACATGGTCATATGGGGAATTTTGAGTAAATTTAGTCTTAAATGAGAAAAGGCTGCACTTCAGGGGAGGTGGCATCTTAAATTTAAAAGATTGTTCCAAAACCATGCTGTTTCCATGAGAAGTTCACATGCTCTGAAAATCTAAATCACTGATAATAAATGCATCAGAAATATTCTCTAAATCCACTAAGGTTTAAATCTTTCTTTCCACTAGGCAGTGTAGTTTGTTCAGGTTTAGATTCCAGTGCCTGATGGAACAAGGGTGATGTAGTGACAGCAATGGAGTTTCCAGGACAGTCAGTGTGAATGATGGGAGAAATAGGGCCCCAGTGCAAAATCAGTAGCTCACCAGTATAATGATACTGTGCAGTACTTTATCTAAACAGAAATTGTGGCCAGTGATCTTCAGCCCTGCTGCTGTGTCTCTGCTGGGACTCGGTAGAGAAAGGGATAGAGCTGAGCACCTTTAGCACTCCTGTGTGCAGAGGACACAGCACTGCTGAGGGATGAGGCCTTATTGTGCAGACCTGGGAAGGACTTGCTGAGCTTGACTCTGTGGGATGAGGGAAAAAAGACAGTGTGTAGGAAAGAGGTTGCAGGTGACCCCTTTGTAACCCCACTGCCACTGGGGCTCTGGGCGTGACCTCTCTCCCCGCCCTAAGCCTTCTTGAGGGCTGGGCTGAGCCTTAGCCATGCACCCCAACTCTGTTGTAGATCTCAGAGAAGAAGATCTCAGAGAAGAACTTAACTGCAGGATAGGACTTTCCCTGACTGAAATTTAAAATAAAAATGCATCCCTTCTCCCATTCATATATGTCATAGTTAAATTAAGAGAGAACAGTCCAGATAGATAGGTGAGGGGAAAACTTTCTGAGTAGCTTGCTGGAAATTAAACAGTTTTTAACTTATTTGTTTATTTTGGGTTTTTATTTAACAACATAATGCTGTTATACCTCCCCATTACTCTATCACAACTTTGCAAGGCACTGTTATAAGTGCAGAGTTTCTTCATTAGATTCTTTTTTGTGTTCTGCAGTTAGATGCTCAGTGGTGAGATGCTGTAAGATTATTTACTTGAATACAGTAGTCTCTTCCTGTCAGTGCAGATTTTTTTGCTCAGTATGTTTTGATGACTTATACTCATGATCTGCAGGCTGCTGAAATGGAGGACTTCAGTTTTGCCTGCCTCTAATCACTGTAGTACATAATAACAGATGGCAGCATTCCTAAACTGCCTTGTTCAACAAATGGTATGAGATAGATATTTCAATGATTTCATCATCCCGATTAATAATAATTATTATTATCTAGAATTGAGAATGAATCTTCAACTTCATATGATATAAACCTCTTGACCTACATTTTTGGGATTGCTAGCAATTCTGGTTGCTTCCACTTTTGAGCCTACAGAGAACAGACTGGAAAGACTCTCGAGTTTCAGACCAAACTGGACAACATGTATTTGAAGATTAGGCTGCTTTAAGGGATATTATGTTACTCTAGAAACACAACTTGTTGCTTCTTAATATCTTGGCTCTCCTTACACAGTTCACCTTTTCTTCAGTTTAGATATTGGCAGTTTTTTCCTTATAGCCAATAGAGATGAAATATAAAAGAAAAATTTGCATTATGTTTCAGAAGAGCAAATTCTTCCATGCTTTTATCATGATGTATCTGAACTAGTTATGCTTAAAATTAAGGAGTTCATTTCCCCACTGTCTGAAGACACAACCAAGCAGAGCAGCAGTGACAGATGAGAGGGAACGCTTCCTCTCTGTGCTGACTCTTTTATTTTACTGCAGTAATATACTGTATTGCTGACCTGAAGAGACTTTGGGGGTCCAAAGGTTATTGGACTGCAATCAGTATTGGATTTGAGGTCTCCTTCCAGCTAAAAAACGAGGATTCAATAAAAGTTGAGCTGAGACCAGGTCTCTAACACAGCCTCATGATCTGGCAGAGCAATTATTCTAGTTTAAATTGCAAAACACTCTCCTATTCTAATATTGATATATTTTGTGAAAGACAGAGTTTGCACATTTTCTTTGTTCAGGATAACCTTTAAAATATATAACAAAGAAATTACTTTAAAAATATTCTCATTCATGAGCTACTTCTCAAATAATTATCTTGCTTCCTGACAGTACTAATGAGACCCAACATTCTATTTTTTTCAAGGTCTTAAAGACAGTGTCCTCATGTATCCCAGAAGGAAATAATCTCTTGTTTAAAAATTAATAAAGAAAAATTACCTTAACTTCTGCAGCTGCTGTGTCAAAGTCCTTATCTAGCTTTCAAGAATTTTAAAGCAAATATTTTTAAATTTTATTTTAACAAGTTTTCACCATTGATGATAGTAGAAGGAAAACAGTTATATCAATGTAAGGAAAAAAATGCTCAACAATGCTTCAAAGGCATTTTAAACCAAGGTTTCTATCAATAGTTTTTAAAGATTCTGTATCCTCATAACAGGCTAAGACAAGTAAGAATAGGTGAAAGGGTGGCTGTCCTAGGTTGACTGTATGATGCTTTTATCCCCATTCATCTGTTTAGTACAGAAATAATAAGAATAATAAGTTTTGTATCTTTAAGGCTGAGAGCAAGTGGTGGAATGTCTGAGGGAGTTGTTTTCAAAAACATAGAGATAACACCTTCAGCACTCACTTCTGCTGGACTCTGTGTGTTGCCTGCACAGGCAGCAAGTGTTCTCTTTTGTTTTTCCTTCCTTTTTTGCTTTTTGGTTGGTTTTTATTTTTAATTAGCTGAAACCAAAGGTTTTTGGGACTGTTCTGCTATTGTTTCATCTGGGAACCAGGACCATTGC
The DNA here is from genome assembly GCA_013400775.1 of Chaetops frenatus. NCBI lineage: Eukaryota > Metazoa > Chordata > Aves > Passeriformes > Picathartidae > Chaetops > Chaetops frenatus. Next base: position 480,456 of record VZTR01027518.1, on the reverse strand, counting down.
CCGGGTGCCTCCCCCAAGCTGCACTGCAGCCAGGACACTGGGCCCAAGCCTGGGAGAGACTGAGACTGACAGACTGAGAGAAAAGCCAAAGACACACCCACAGAAAAGACTTTTCTGAATTTGCCATCTCTCCAGAACGGCAAGAGGGTTTATTGGGTTTCATTGTGTAGTATCATTCATTCTTTATGCTTGTGGGTGTTTTGTTTTGTTAAATAAATAGTTTTTTCCACTTTTCTCCAAGGCAATCTATGTCCCAAACCAGGTGGGGGAAGGGGGTGCTTGGATCTGCCTTTCTGGAAGGAGCCCCTTTCAGAAGTTTCCTCCCAAATTTGCCCCAAACCAGCACAGTGGCATAGCTGGCTGTAAACAAATGTTTGTGACTAAAAAGCTTCAAGGACATTGACCATGCTGAATGTAAAACTTGAGTAAGGTCCTGAAAAAATTTCAGGTATAATTCATTTCCTGAAGACTTATAATTAAGACATTCTACCAAATTAAGGAAGTCATAGAGCCGCCACAAATGCTGCATTAGGAGTTGTTCATGTTGGTCTTCTTACATATATATATACACAAAACAAACAGGGCTACCCAAATAATCAAACTTTTTTGTCTAATTTTTCTAATGCAAATTTGCTTGATTTAAAATGCTTTATCATTAATTTTTGTTTTACTCTTTTTTCTCCAGTTAAACTGTCTTTCAGGATTTATCATCTTCCCATGAAGATTCATTTGCAATAAAATCAACCCACTCTGAGTCTTGCTTTCAATAAGCTAGTCAGAACCATGGGTCTTGCAGAGCAGATGTCTCTGAATTCCTTGTTCTAATTGCTATTCATTATTCCACTAATATTTGTGGAAAACTTTATCATTAGTACCTGTATATTTAGGATCACTGGGAAAGTTGTTCTACGGAACCAGGTTTGACACTGAGCCTGGCAGAACTCTTCCAGTTAGTTCTCTCCTTGATGATGGGCTGCCATAGAGAGTTACTTTTTCAATGAATAGAATCATTGAATCATTAAGGTTGGAAAATCTTCCGAGATTATCAAGTCCAACCTTTGAACAAACACCAGCTTGCCAACTAAACCATAGTGCTAAGTGTCACGTTCAGTCATTTCTTGAACATTTTCAGGAATGGTGACTCCTCTACTGCCCCAGACAGCCAGTTCCAATGTTTAACTACTGTGTCAGTGAAGTAATTCTTCCTAATGTCCAACATGAACTTCTCGTGGCACAGCTTGAGGCCATTTCCTCTTTTCCTGGGAGAAGAGACCAGCCCCACCTGGCTACAACCTCCTTTCAGGTAATCGTAGAGAACAGTAAGGTCACCCCTGAGCCTTCTTTTCTTCAGACTAAACACTCCCAGTTCCATCGGCCACTCTTTGTAGGACTTGTGCTCCAGACCCTTCACCAGCTCCATTGCCCTTTTCTGGACAAGCTCCAGCTCCTCAATGTCATTCCTGTAGTGAGGGCCCAGAACTGAACACAGGATTGGAGGTGGCCTCGCCAGTGCTGGGTACAGGGGGACAATGACTGCACTGGTCCTGCTGGCCCCGCTGTTTCTGATAGAATGCAGGATGCCCTTGGCCTTCTTGGGTACTTGCTGGCTCATGCTGAACCGACTGTCAACCAGCACCTCCAGGTCCTTTTACACAGAGCAACTTTCCAGCCATTCTGCTGCCAACCTGGAGCACTGAGGTTGTTGTGACCCAAGGGCAGGAGCCAGCCCTTGGCCTTGTTGAACCTGACACAGATGGTCTCTGCCCATCGGTCCAGTCTGTCCAGATCAAATGTCAGTTTGTTGATGTCCAACTGACATTGTGTCCACCAATTACGAATTAATTTCCTTGTGCCTTCTTGACATAATTTAAGGCTTTATTCCTTTTACCCACAAAGTAAAAATCCTGGCATGACTCTAAGTATGTTACATCTACATAGGCCCTTTGTCAATCAAACTTGAAATCTCATCAAAAAATGAATTCAGGCTTTTGTGACAAGACCTGTTTTCCGCTAGATCCTGTTGTCTAGCATTAAATATATTCTGATCTTTTGATTCTTTTTAAATCAAATTCCATGCAACCCTTTCTATTATTCTCACTAACATCAGAAAACAGACTAATAGACACCTGAGTTACCCTGCTTGCTGTCTTTGATAAAATATTGGGTTTTTCTTTCTTTGAAAAATATTCCGATATTTCCTCATTGAGACTCTTGCTAATTTTTCCTTTCATTTCAAGCTATTTAAACTCACTTTCTCTTTCCTAAGCACTTGGTTGAAATCTGTTCAGCAAGACAAACCAAAATGTAGTAAAGAAATATTACATCAGATGTGGCCTAACAGCCGCAAGAACTTGAAAACATTGCTTGACTTGCAAGGCAAAACACAAAGTGTCAAGGTTGACCTGTATGGCCAGAAAACACTTAAATAACTCTTGGCAACACAGATCTATTTTTCTCACTTTGTAATGAAACCCCCAAAGAGGTCAATTTTGTACTAGATTAATTGCAAATGCTTCACATAGCTCTACTGTTAATTCTCTACATGTTATATCCACACTGCAAAGGATTTTCCAGATTATAGATGGTGACCTCCATCAAGCCTCCAATTCTGAAAATAAGAAATCCATTTAGATCTGGTCTACATGAAGAAATTTGCTATTACAGTAACTTTATTTTAAAATAATTGTTAAGTTCACAATGCAGAGCAGAATAAAAATTATTTTTACTCCGGAAAAGAGTCCTGTCCAAGAGTAGTAGGGGTGGGGCTTGCCTACAAGAGCAGAGACACCAGGAGCCTAGTAGGACAGTGAGGTTAACCAGGTAGGGTATTCACTGAGTCAGACCCCATCTCAGAGCCCTCAAACAAGGTGAGGCAGAACAGGGCTGTCACAGTAATTCTGGTCAGCTGAGAGCCCAGTGATGTCCAGGCACATCTGCCATGGCAGAACTCAGTAGCTGGCAGACATTCTTGTAGTATTTCTGCCATGCTTCCAATGAAGGTGTCTCAATGGAGAAAAAGATTCTCTAGGTCCTTGTCTGTAGTTGTCTAGTGCAAGAAGGATTTAATATGCTCTGTCTAACTTTTGCTTTTAATGTGTAACCATGTCACTGGATTTCAGTGAAGCAACAAACTCTGTACCAGAGTCCTGAGCAACTCATCTCATGGTTTGCTGTGACTAAAGTTATGAGGGAAAGTCTTGGTTGAGGCTGTGAAATTTTAAAAATTTTTAAAATCTGTTTTCTTAAACAATGTCAGAAGCTCTGCTTTCTGGTGAAACAGAAAAAGCAGTATTTAGCATGCTTCCATCAACAGGTAGAAAGCTCCTCCGTCTTTTTCAGTGGATGAAGATTAAAATTTAAGGAACATGTTTCTTTACTGAAAAACAATACAATTTTGTAGCATAAAAGGATTTGTTAGAGACGCAACCATTGTGAGCAATCCAGTTGTAAGAACTTAGTTATGACTTGTTAACCAAGATGCTGTAATGGCTCATCTCAATGTTTCTCCTTCTTGCAAAAACAAAGTGAAACCAAAGAGTAGCTGTATACTAAAAGATTTTATTTTACAACTGCAACAGGCAGAAGGCAAGAAGCTTATATAGACTCACACTGTGGATGTCTGATAAACAACAATTTGCCAAATGTGATAACTGAATTGTTTGTAATTGTAAGGATATATGCTACCATATTATTTTATCAGTATATCGTAGTAGTATACTTAGACTCAGGACACTTTGAGAAAATCTAATTATTCAAAAGTTTCTGAATATGAGGGTGCAAAAGTGCTTAGATGTTGGTCCTTGATTCACATTTTACTGTGGTTAAAGTTCTCATAAATATTAGTTCACTAACTGCAGATTCAGGGACATGTAGTAAAGATTTATGGTCCCAAACGCAGGTGACTTCTTGAAGAAGTAGTACTTTTTTGTGTCAATAGTAGATATTTTTAAGAAGTAAAGTAGCTTTAACTCCATCAATCTCGGGTTATCTGTTTCAATGGCAGTGGCTTTCTAAATGTTTTTAGTAAGCAGATACACAAACACCTACTGAAATCCTTCAGAAAGGCTCTAAAAGAATATGAATTGCTCATTTGATTTCCCAGGGTCCTGTAGTTTTGCTTAGATGGACTAGATATTGGCTTGTTTCCTTACTTAGATATGACCCAAAATCTTCAAATTTGAGTTATCAAAGTGAGAGCTTCTAAACACCATGAAGCAACATTGCAGCAGTTTGCTTTCATGGTTCGTGTAGCTTCATGCAAGAGGAGCAGGACACTCTAGCAGCAGGTTGATCAGTGAAGACCAGAAATTTTCTGGAAAATAAACTTTTTATGCTTGTTTGTAGTGGGACGCTAAGAGTTAAGAGCTTTGTTTCCTCCCTCCACTGAGAATTCAGGTGCAGTCTGCCATGTTTAAAAAATGTCATACAGTTTGTCATTCCTAAACAGCACCCACTTGCATCT